>QPKB01000002.1:11802603-11915539 GCA_003546025.1 Camphora micrantha
CTTACAGCTCAACAAATTAAAGATCACTAAGCTCATTATTTTTGCATTTCAAAAACTTTTTTTGCACATAAAGCAGAGGAAAGAGCAGGACACCACATAACTATGGAATTTGAATTAGAAGATAAGAGGGAGCTTTGGACCATTCATGACAGTGGGTATGTTAGAAAAGATGAAAAAAATTCCAGATGCCCTTATATGTATATTATTTAATTATGTCTACTTCACATGCAGGGATGTGATCTGGGTGACTTGAACACACAATTAAATCAGGTGCAGATCGATATTTGTTCTCCTATAATTATATCTTATTATAGTTTACAATTCTCAACAAAAGAGTGCAAGAGAATGTGTTACATACATCTTAACTTTTCAACAATTAGATATGCAAAAGTTACTATTATATGTTAACTTATAGTTTTGTAGAATCCATTATAGGGTCCACATAATTATGATCCGAATTACCATCAAAATGAATACCATCCTCTTTAATGCTATATCGTAAAATATTATATCAATAGGAGTGGGTCCCACTGTAAGATTGAGCATATCATTGATTACGTCCATATCATAACGAACAATAATTGTAGTTTTAACAATATAAAAAATAAAAATATATCAAAAAATAAAAAAGGGTCACTTATTATCATTTCTGATTGACAATTTTCTGGCCCCTCTAGGAGAAACTCCTAGCTCCATCAATGCTTAATGTTGCACCAAATAATGTGACCAGATTTTTTGCCACGGCAAATCAGCATGCAGGGACTCATCCAAAAAGTTTCAAATGACTTTTGGAATATCTGAAATTCCAGCTCTTTAATCTTTTCGTAGACAAAGGAGGATTCAAGAATTCCATTAAATCTAAGAATTTCAGAAATTATTTAAATTCCCATAAATATGCAGGCTCTAAAGTCAAATACCAAAAAATCAAAGAAGAATTCACCTCAAATATGGCGAAAAAGTTGGAGAGAAAAAGGGAGTATGAGGTTACTGTAATACAACTCAAAATCATATTGTGAACTACATTTTACCTGTTTTTAGGACATTCTAGGGACCATAAACTCTTTAATCTTTGTGTGTCACATAACCAACACATTAGGGCTGGGTTTGGGCTGGGTTCTTAGGTCATTTGAAACAATTTGAGCCTATTTTGTGGCCTCATAGTTGAACAAGCTGGGCTTTGTTCTATTCATATTCAAAGATCGACAATAGGATGGATTGGCCATGTACACAAAAAGGACATGAAGTTTTAGAATAGGATGAGTTGGGCGTTAACTTTTAGGGTCATGGACTGGATTTAGGCGTAAGTTTGGATAACTGAAAATCAAGAGATTTTAGGAAAATATTAAAATTTTAGAAACTTCAAAAACAACTTGAGACTTCTTAACTAACTGAAATTTTTTAGAGGATTTTACTGGAAAATTCTCATTATGCAGCCGTTGCACAAAATTATGCCTCCTAATTTGGGTCGCGCAAACGAGTTCCGTCATACCTATTTGGTTCTTTTTTTTAAACTTGAGAGGAGTGACACTAGCGTCGCTCGTCTCTGATGAGGCGACGCTAGCGTCACGCCCCATCTCTTCCTCGTCCTCCATTAATATCTTCATCCTCTACAATATCACCAAGCAACCCTGTTATCAACAAAGCGGTTTTCCATGGGCTGCATCGGCGGGTAAATATTGTATGGTTGGACGAGCATGATCTCAGGTTATTCGCAAAGGTACTTTTATAAGATGTTGGCAATGTTTGAGGAGATGAGTAATGCTGGGGTGAGGCCAAATGATGTTACTCTGGTGAGTGTTCTGTCTGCATGCAAGAATTTGCACTACAAGAAAATTGACAATTAGCGGCGGTTTATAGCGGCAGTTTTTTTGTCTGTCACTATATCTAACTATTATGTTAAGTACAGCGGCGGAAAATGTATTTTGCTGCTATTTTAATACATACAGTCGCGGAAATTGTATAGTGCTGCTATTAAGTATGTGTTTTTTATATACATATAACATCAGAAATCATATTTTGCTGCTATTAAGTGTAGTGATTATATTTTGTTGCTATTAAGTGTAGTGTATGGAAGTTTTTAAATACATATAGTGGCAGAAATGGTATTTTGCTGCTATTAAGTGTAGTGTATGTAGGTACATACAGCAGCGAAAATGGTATTTTACTGTTATAAGTATTTGAGATGTGTAGCAGCGGAAATGGTATTTTGCTGCTATTAGCTATTAGTATGTGTAAGATGTATAGCAGCGGAAATGATATTTTGCTGCTAGTAATATGCAGAAATGGTAAGACCTATAGCAGCAGAAATGGTATTTTGCTGCTATTAGTATGTGTAAGACCTATAGCAGCAGAAATGGTATTTTGCTGCTATTAGTATGTGTAAGACCTATAGCAGCGGAAATGGTATTTTGCTACTGTTAGTATATTAAGTATATCTCAGACATAAAAGCAGAAACTATACTCCACTGCTATACGTTTTTTATTTCCCCCCAACTTTCATACTGCTGCACTTTCGTCCCCTAAACTGATATCTCCCTCTTCCCAAAACCCTATTCTCATCATCGAGAACCAGCATTTTCGTCCCCAAAACTGATATATCTCTCTTCCCGAAACCCTAATCTTTGAGATCTCTCTTCCCTCAAAACCCTAATCGTTTAGCCGATTTGTGCTGGAGCTTCGAGCAAGCTTTGTGGTTTTTGTTTGGACTTCAACATCTTCCATACAAGAAGAAGAAGAAGGTATCTGATCGACATTTTCGAGCTTTCAGATTTGAGCTACTTCCCTGCATTTTTTTGATCCTCTGCTTCTTTTACTTCAAGGATCTTCTAAATGGACGTGATCTGGAAAAAGGATGGCAATCTTAGGGCTTTAGGAGGAGTTTTCTTTTGATCCTCATTCCATTGTCATTTCTCAAGGCAGCTTCTCTCTCTGTGTGTTTTTCTTGAATTCTCAAGACGAATGGAGGAATCTTGGAGGAATTCTCGAAGAGAGAAGAGAATCAAGGTTCGACTTCTTCTTTCTGATTCTTCTTATTCTTGTTATTCCCGTGAAGTCGTGAACAATTAGATCATGTGCAGAACACATATGGAGAAAATCGAATTGTTTCCAAGGCGATTTTCACCTTGTTTCTGCTCTGTTTTCTTTGAAAATGAAAGGGAAGACAGAGAAAGGAAACGAAGATCAAGAAGATCGTCTAATGCTTTGTCTAGTTCGATTTCTTCTTCTTTAACTTCTTGTTCTTGTTCTTGTTCTTCTTTTTTGTGTTTTGTTTCGTCTGTAAGCGACACTACACGATTTTCACTATCGTTATGCTCTACTTTCTTTGGAAATGAGAAAGAAACAGAGAAGAGGAAACGAAGATCTTTGCAATGATCTACTTTCTTGTGTCTAGTAGTTGGAAAATTTCGCATGGTAAAATTTCCCCCTTTTGTCTGTTTATCCGTTTGTTTGATCTATTCCAAGCATTGTGATTTTGGGGTGCATTAAATTTCCAATCTTTGGTTCATTTTCACCTGGAATTGGTGATTTGGTTGAAATTAGGGCTTTTTATCTGATACTTTTGTGGTGCTTTTCCTGTTTGATTGGTGGGTTCTTACTGATGTATGGTGTTGGAGGTTGTACACGTGGCAGATGTGTATGCTGCTGGGAGTTTGGGCGATCCATGATTCTCTAATATTGAGTTTCATGGTCTTGACACTTGAAAGTCCTATCAGTTAGTTCATTTGTATTAGCAGAATGTATACTTTGGGACTGTTTGCCGATTGGGTTACTGAATAACTAGGAATTCATTGAAAAGTAGGCTTTATAGCTGAAGCGTTCTAAAGAGGTGAGGGATGGAAGGTGTAAGGTGGATATTTAGATAGTATCATCACTTTCCAAGGATTGAATTTAGCAGGGGGATGGCTTAGCAATCATTTTCTCCCCTTCGATGGAAAGACATTTCCAAAAAACTAATATATGTTTTAATTGGCTTGTATTAATCACTTTGACTCAGACTTCAATTCAGCTCTAAAATATTTTCAATTTTTCCTCCTCCTTTATCTTCCATTCTTCTTTAACCCTCTCTCATTTCCTCTCCCATATATCCATTGGCGTTCCGTAGTACATTGCTAGAGGTTTTGTTAGTCTCAAGCTGCATTGAGTAAAGCACTCAGTAGTCACTAGTCAGGACATGGTGGTTATCACCAATAGAAAGAAAATAGCGGACACGATTATCTGCCTCTTAGCCTGCCCGTCCCTACTGCATCATCTGCTTATAGCTTAAAATATCCCCATTCAGATATCAGAATTTCTATCCACATCCATTAAACATTGATGACAATAAGATTGCTCCAAATTCTGTTGAGAAAAGTAGTTGGAACATGTATTATTTAATTTTACTTTTCAAGTCTAATCAAATGTTTTGTTTGTAACCTCATACCTTAAAATATATGTTGTTTTTAAATTTTAATACTTCTTTTTTGAAAAGATAAATTTAATATTTTTATATTTTGAAAATTTATACACTTATTTTTTTTTTGGAGCAGAAGGCTGAATGCACCACTGGAATCTGATAAAAAAACAGAACGCACCACTGAAATCTCGAATTGGTCAAAACATTCTAGTTTGGAGCCATACCACATTGGGTCCCAAACGATATTGACAACTGTGTTGAGCCGTCCTAGCTTGAATCTCCCCCTCAGTGTCTCGCTGAGGGGTTGTTCTGTTTAGTGGTGGGCACAAACAGGGATGAATCATTCATTGATACTGCTCTTTTATCTCCACACTGCTTGTTCTGGTACCTACATTGAAATTGCTAAAAAAATTCCGTGGAAGGATCACCAAAAATGGAATATTTACCTTTATTCTTTTCCTTGCACTTCTTTTTTTTTAATAATATGCTGTGGCAATGGGGACTTTCTATGGGGAATACAAATATGACGTACGTAGGTTAGACTTAAGAGCCCCTACACCAACCCTCCATTAATGGTAGATATGTGTTACTGATGGCGCCCATGGTGTTATTGATGGACCCAAGTAATGGATCAATGATAGATGTGGTATCCATTACTGATGGGACTCAATGATGAATGGTGTTTTCGCTTTTCACACATCCACCATTGATATCTGGCCTTGGAGTTATCACTATTGACAACTTAAGGAGTCTTGAAATAATAAGAGGAAAAAAGAGAATTTTCATGACTGTATAAATGAGACTATACAAGGGAATTTATATAGGATGATGAGATATCGTTCTCATCTGTTAGCGATATTGATATATTTTTTTCTTTTCTCTTTTTTTTTTCATTCCCATGAATGATTATATTTCAATCTTGTTTTTCTAAATAAGATTTTCTTTGCTATTATTATCAAAATAATTTTTTTTTCTTTCCTCTCTCTTATTGATTACATGCCAATCAATTATCTCTCTATTTTTTTTTTGGTGTAAAAATTCCTCTGGATGATGTTAGTTGATCTCAAGCTCATGAGTGCATGAACATCTACTCTGATAGAGGAAACTGCGTTTTCTGTTATGAGGTTCAATGACAAACTTATATAGAGCTTATTAAACTCCTCTGTTGTTGTGGATTAGCAATTTTTCTTTTTTTTTTTTTTTTCCTTTTCTTTTTATGACGTGGGTATCCTTGAGGTCTTTGACCCTATAGGACTAATCCCCTGGGTAACCCGCACAAATGCATACCAGTCAAATCTGGGTCACTTTTTAACACAAAATGAGGGGAGCAAACCCGCACCTTGTGCCACTCCACCAACTCCCATGTTTGGCTCAATTTAGGTCCTAGATTGGCAATTTGGCATGATTCCTCTAGATGATGATAATGTTTCTAAAGCCATGGGTCACCATCCAAATGAGGCTTTTGTCATAGTTACTCTGATAGAGGACATGCCTTTTCTGTTAAAATTCCAGAACTAACTAATTTAACACACATGGTCTTGAATTTCTGTGCTGTGGAAAGCTTATCTGAAAGAAGCCAACTTTCTTTGTTGCATCTTGCTTGACTTGAAATTGTACCTTTCTGATGAAGGCATTTAGGCTCTGGTTAGTTGCTATTGGCAGAGAGTACTTTTTTTTTCTCATGAAAAATCTAAAAGGTATGTATGTGGAATTACAAGATCAGGTGGAAACAATTCCTCTAAATGATGATAGTTAATCTTAAGCTATGGATCAACATCCAAGTGGAGCTTTTGTCATAGTTACTCTGATAGAGGCTTGTGCATTTTCTAGAGCTTTAAGTGCTAATTAATATAATATACTTGGCTTACTAAATTTCTGTTAGGGATATGCTCAATTTAGGAGACTAGGTTGGCATGGTTCCTCTAAATGATGATAGCTTTCATTAAGCTATGGATCAACATCCAAGTGAAGCTTTTTGTCATAGTTACTCTGATAGAGGACATGCCTTTTCTTCTAGCGCTCGAGGGCTAACTAATTTAGTATATATGGTCTATTTATGTTTTATACTGTGGAAAAATTTGAGCAACTTAACCATTTTTCTCTGCTATATTTGGAAACTTCCCTACTTCTGATTAAGGCATCGTTGTGGCTTATTGCCATTTGAAGATAGCATTTTGTATGTGAACCATTTGCTCTCCATTCAAAGATTAAGTGCAAATGATTCCTCTAAATGATGATAGTTGATTTGAAGCTAAGGACCAACATCCAAGTGAAGCTTTTGTCATAGTTACTCTGATAGAGGATCTCTCCTTAATGTTAGGGCTTCTAGGATTGCTTTTAATATATATGGTTATTGAAGTCCTGTGCTTGGGGTAGCTTATGAGTAGAGTAGTTAGCTTTATTTGTTATGCATGAGTTAGGTTTCTTTGTTATGTATCTATATCCTAGATCTGAAAGCTGCAACTGTTCTAATTAAAAGTAGTTGCTATGTGGTCGTCATTCCTCTAAGTGATGATATCTTAGCTTAAACTATGGATACACATCCAAGTGAAGCTTTTGTCATAGTTACTCTGATAGAGGATGGTCCATGCTTTCAATTTTAAAGCTTCAATTTTTTTTCAAGCTAGATCTGGAAAAATGCAACTTATTTGATAAAAGTTAGTTGTTATTGTGAAAATAATTTTGACTTGATTCCCACGGACAATAATAATATTTATCTTTATGCTGCAGATAAACATTCAAATAAGCTTTTATCATAGTCAATATGACACAGCATCATGTAACTTTTTTCCTTTTTGTTGGGCTTTTAGAAGTCATTCAACTTAACTCTTGGGTTTGAATAAATCTCAGTAACTGGGAGTATTACATCTGTTTGTGTCCTATGGAGTAAGCTGGAGATTTAAACAATAAAAAGTCGGAGCTCTTTTCAGGCGATTGAAAATGGTTGATGTCGTTTCACATGTATATACTTACATAATATGCAGTCTCATTGTGTCTTAAAATATGTCATGTTTTGCAGTTCTAGTCCCTTTTTAAGACTCTCTCTCTCTCTCTCTCTCTCTCTCTCTCTCTCTCTCTCAAACAGAAATTGTTGTGTTTTTTACAAAAGCATCTTAGTTTCTTAATCGATTATTAAAAGACCAGGATCAAGCAGCTTCAGTACATAGACACATTATTTAGGGTTTTCTACTATTTAAGTTTTGTGACATTTTCTGGTTTTTTCTAGAGGAAGTCATAATGATAAGCAGAACTTTTTTAGCATTAGTTTCATGCTTGAACTTGGTATCTGACACGTCACTACCGTGAAATTTTCTAACAAGGTAGACCCTAAGTGCATCAGCAAATTAATATTCCCTTCAGCTGTGAAACTCTACCGCTCAAATTTCAAAAATTCATCATGCTTTATATTGTTTTTTTGTTGTTGCACCTGCTCTTTTTTGTTGCTGTTGTTGTTGTTGTTGTCAAGTGTTCCATGGTTTTATATTACTAACTCTTCCTTGCCTCTCTGGTGTGGCAGAATAAAGAGGTGACTGAAGCTATTCAAAAGGTTGCTGCTGCTTATGATTGCAAAATTGTTGAAGGGGTGCTTAGCCACCAACTTAAGCAATTTGTGATTGATGGGAACAAAGTCATATTGAGTGTAACTAATCCAGAAATGAGAGTGGACGATGCTGAATTTGAGGAGAATGAAGTGTATGCCATTGATATAGTCACCAGCACAGGTGATGGCAAGGTGAGGATGAACTGAACTGATATTCATCAAATTGAAGAAATAAATTCCAAGCCATTGATTAAAATGCACTACAGCTCCATTAATTTCAGTACAACGTGTCCAATCTTCAGCACACTGGATTTCCATACAATATATTATCTGAAATTGCAGCCAAGGCTATTGGATGAGAAGCAAACAACGATTTATAAAAGAGCAGTTGACAAAAACTATCATCTGAAAATGAAATCATCGAGATTTATCTTTAGTGAAATAAATCAGAAATTCCCAATCATGCCCTTCACTGCAAGGTAAGATGATACAATGTATTGAATAAATCTATAAAAATTTGTGTTCTCCGCTATCTTCATTGTACTCTCTTACATGTCAAAACAATAATAAAAATGTCTTTACCATGATCTTTCCCCTTTTTGCTAGGGCTTTGGAAGAGAAGTGCGCTCGTTTAGGATTGGTGGAATGTGTGAATCATGATCTCCTGCAGCCATACCCTGTTTTGCATGAAAAACCTGGTAATTAGTTTGTTTATTATATAGAATCATGCCCTTCTACTCGACTGGTATTGTACAAATCCATATTCTAATTTTTTTTTTTTTTTTAAGGACTTCTATATTAATGGATTCTCTGTTTTATTTTTATAAATGGAGTCCCTCTCTTTCTCTAATATATATTAATGTACTTTTCTTTATTGTTTTCCTCATTGATGGATAAGGTTCTAACTACCACTTTACATGACCAAAGAGGAAGAGGAAGAGGGTCTTAATAATGTAAAGGGTGTGAGATAAAACTATAGAGAGATGGAAGAAGAAAAGTAATGGAGCCTTTGGATATGACCTCTTTTTCTGAATATAAATGTATATGTAGTTGAGATTGAGTGATGAAATATACTTTTTTATAGTTACACTTTGAATGGATGGGATTGCCATTAATGTTGCCGGTGGTAGATATTTAATTTCTACGGCCTGGATTGATCCTTCCTACTATATCATGATATTTTGTAATTGAAATCCCCTTTTCAAGTTTTTGAATATTTAGATCAAGGGCCCACCTTTGACAGCCGTTGGATCTCAACATCCTCCATTTATATATTTGGGTGGAGTGCCCATTAAAATTAAAACAGGCTGGTGTTGAAAGATAAGAATAAAAATTTAGAAAGGAAGCAGATATGACTATCCTCATAGCTACAAAATAGACGTTGGTTCAATCAAGTTTCTTCTCACCAAAAGTTACATTTACTTTTCCATCCCACCTTCTCTGAAAGCCCACTTAGATGCATGGTAATCTAAGAAGATGGATGAGTTTGGACTTTGATTAGGGGCATCACTATATTGTATATGATCAAATAATCCTAATCCTTAATTTGAGATCAACATTGGCTTTATATATCATAGAAACTTATTGCAATGAGGAGAATTTTTTTTTATTTTTTTAATTGGTCTGTCTTTCTACTAACTATATATTTCTCCTCATCAGAGCTAGAGAAAGAACTTGTGAAGGAACTAGAGTTTGTGGAGTGCAAGAAGTATACAGAGAGCAGAAAATATAAGCAGAAGAAGGAAGGAAGATCCCATAGAAAAATATGTGAAGATTGTGATTTGGTGGTGAAAGATGAAACAAGCTTCAGAGAGAGATGGTGGTGGGGGCCACTCAAGAAGGGAAGAGAAGGTCCCCTTTTACAAGCTATTCTTATTTGCTGACGGTTGGGATATCGTAATGATGATAAGTGGGACACTTGCAGCCATTGGCAGTGGTTTATCCATGCCACTAATGACTGTCATCATTGGTCAGCTCATCAACTCCTTTGCCGGCTCCAACAGCAATAACATTGTTCATGAAATAACCAAGGTATGTTTGATCTTAATGGACTTAGATTGAACAAAGGTTGGTTCCACATTGATCAACCAATGTGTCAACATGAGATTGTTCCATGCAGTCATCACCATATCTTCTGAAAGTTATATTTTTGAAAAATCTTAGTTGCTTCTTCTGTACTAAGCAATTTTCATTCATCTGAATACTGGTTGAATGGCCTTGTTTCAGGTAGTTATGAAGTATGTGTACTTGGCTATATATTCAGCAGTACTGTCATTTATACGTAAGTTTTTCTTCATTTTACCTCTTGCTTCTTTTATATGGCTTCCCACTCTCAGCACACAGATCTTTTTCTCCTCTCTTTAATTTATTTAGAGTTTGGAGTGCCGTGCACTTGGAAACTATTTGCACTTGCACCTAATAACAGGGCCTGTTCCAGGATGGATCTCACAGCAATTCATCAGATCTTGGTGATGACGCACGATAGAGATGATGAGAGAACCAATGAGGTATGTAGCATATTTATGTTTGCTAACATTGTAATATATGACAAGGCTATAGCATGTCTTGCATTTTAATTCTAACCATGGTTCTTTTTGGATGTGGGCTTTAGTTTTCTTTCCAAGAGTGGACACAACAAATGAGAGATACACTGGAGGCAAGGAAGCGCGGGGACTTTGCTTTTTGTGATAGAGATTTCAAAACCGCCATTGACTGCTATACTCAGGAAATGGTTTTTCACATTGCATACATTTTCCTCGCACATATATGAAAATATGCTGGCGAGCACAGGGACATTTGAAGCTGAGAAATGATAAAGGTGAATATCCTAAATAACAACTTTGTTGCTTGTCATATGTAGTTCATAGATGTTGGGACAATGGCTGTGTTATTTGCTCTGTGACCAACCAGATGCTGCACTCCGAGATGCAATGACGGCACAGTGTGTTTACTTAGAATGGCCCACAGCTTTCTACATGCTGGCAATTGCACTTGCAAAGCTAGAGATGCCCAAAGATGCAGCTGAGATGTGGAATGAAGCAGCTGGACTTGAAAAGAAGAGGCAGCGGGGTGGAAGAGGATCCTGAAGAACCCCCATTGTTTAGTGATAGTATACATTGATGCGACTGTTGCAGTCAACGTGAAAATTTATTTGTAAATCAAAAGTTGGGAATTGGATTTTCCACAAAATGTATTTATAAAGATAATCTCGTTTACATTAATGTACTGTTTTTCAACTTTTTAAAAATCAGAAGTTCCTTTTCTTACTCTCAGCTCATTTAAAACCTATAACAAAGACACCCAATGAAGAAGCACTAAACGGAGTTGCCTTCAGCACCATTAGCAGCAGACAGTCAAAAACGCTGCTACAAGATACACCATTAGCAGCAGACAGTTATAAACGTTGCTACAAGATAAACCATTAGCAGCAGACACTTGTAAATATAACACAAAAAATGCTAGGAATCATTAGTGGCGGATTATAATAATTAGTGGCGGTTTAAAACCGCCGCTATTGATAATTTCAGCAGCCCCTATTCCGCTGCAAATACAATCAGCGATGGGATTTTCTATGACAAAAGTGGCGGCGGACATTTTTCCGCCGCAAAAGGTATTAGCGGCGGTTTTCATATATATAGCGGCGGTTTTTATCCGCCGCTAAATGTAATTTTTCTTGTAGTGTTGGGCGCTTTTGGTCTGGGGAAAAGGATACATGGTTTCTTAGATGAGAATGGATACGGGTTGAATTTGTTTGTTGGGAGTGCTCTTATAGACATATACTGTAAATGTGGTGTGATTTTGGTTTTGGTTTTGGAACCCCCCTCATCACCTTTCCATGTGCTTCATCTTCTTTCCTTGCACAAACCCAATCAACAGTGAAGCGAGGACTACAATACCGGCCATTAAACCGATCACAATCCCTGCAATTCCTCCCGAACCCAGTCCAGACCTTCTCCTGCAACTCCCCAAAGGCGCTCCACAGAGATTGGGATTGTTTCCTTGAAGTGCTTCCGCGTTGCCCAAGTCCAAAGCCTCAAATTCGTGCAACTCGCATTGGGGATCGCCAGCTCCAATACAAACACAGGCAGGAGGCTCCCGTGCAACCGAAGGGCTATATATAACTAAAAGTGACGATAGTGTCACTTGATTTTATATCCAGCGACGCTATCGTCGCCATGAAAAACTACTTTAAAAAAAAAATATAAAATGGCGGAAGGAGTACTTCCGTGTTGCATGAGTTACGAGGCATGATTTCATGCTACGGCCGCATAATGAGAATTTTCCAGTAAAATTCTCAATTTTTAATCATAATAAATAAAAATTGTAGCATTTACACTCGTGGCCCTACCATCACATCATGCCATTGAATTTTTGGTCCACTAAATTCTTCTCAGAAATTCCAATCAAAGGCATTAACATTGAGTTTGAGCATGGCCGGCCTACATGCATGTCAGTGGGCTCCCCTAAGCTGCAGCTGGGGCATGTGGGAAACACGTGTGACAGAAATGGCCAGAAGATATTCAAGGCCCGTCCATTTTTCACATTACCCTCTTTCTAACCTAGTGGAGACCTCTTTCCCTCTATCGATTTCTCATCTCTCCCTCTCTTGCCTCCCTCTCCCTCCGTTCCAGGTCCCAGCCCTCTCAGCGCTCTTCTTCTTCATCTTTCTCCTTCGCCGAAAAGGAAAGATTAGTCAACAGGGAAAAGCCCAAATCGTCGCCTTGGCAATCGTTCCATGCTCTCCATCTTCATTGTCTCATTGGCAATCAATTGAAGGAGATCTGACTTCTCTTTTCATGTGAAATGTTAATGGGGTTTTGGAGTTCTTTCTTAGTTTTTATCTAAATTATTTCCCTTTCTTTTAAATATACACACACCCCACATGGATTTGGTGTTTTCCCCATTGCAGAGAAATCAACTCTCTCTCTCACACATGGAAATTTTCTATGTATTGTGTAATTCTACATTTCCTTTTGTAATTCTGGTTTTAGGTTTTCTTTTTGCTTTTTATGATCTGGGCTTCCTTTGTTACTCTGTCTTGTTTTCATTCATTTTGGAGATATGGATTTGAGTTTTAATGAGGTTTGCTATGGTCTTCAATTTGTGTTTCTTAATCTTATTATCTTAAATTTGTTGTGTTTCCTTTGAATTTCTGGGTTTGATTTGTTTATTTATCTTCTGAGATTTATTTTTTAATGGGTGGTTAGCCTCATGTTCTTGTCCTTCGCCCTTCACCTCATGTTGTTGCTGAGTAGATTCATGCCTCCTTGTGCTACATTCAACCGTCTTGGGTACATTGTCTTTGTTGTTAGTGTTCAAATACAGGGGAAGGTGTGGATGAAAACGAGCGCACATGCTCTTTTTTTATCATTCATTGCCGTCTTTTGTTTTGAGAACTTGCAACTTCATTGCCATACACTTTTTACCTTTTGTTTTGAAGTAACTATTTCATACATGAAACTTCCAATAACAACTCAGGAACAGTTTGCAACTGATAGCTTCATGTACTATCATTTGAATGTGGGTTGATGTTAAGATGTCCCATCTTAATCTCATATTTTGTGATGTGGTTTTTGTAATTAGAATAGATTTTTATTTTCTAATTGTTTGTGTTTGTTTTTCTGTTCTCTCTGTTTTTCCTTTTTCTATGTTATGCAGAGTGAAAAAGTACTCTTCTTCCACCTTTGAGAGCTCAAAGAGGAATTCAACTTGCAGGGTGCCTTGGAGCATTTTCAGAAGAAGGTTTGGATGCCAACTTGAAGTGTGCCCTGGAGCTTTTTGAGTCAATTCAGTGGAGAGTCCAACTTAGCAGATGAAGACACTGTGGATGATGAATTGACGATTTTTTGTTTAATCTTGGGTCATTACCCATTATTGGTTGACTTACAATCGTATTTGACACTCTTCTTTATCAAATTGTTAATAAGACTTAATGTGCCCTTCATTTGATGTGTTGTGAATGACTATGGGTTGCTTCAATATGCCAATAAAGGGTTCAGACTTGAGAAATAAAGAATGGAAGAAGTCTTTTAGAGCTTGAAGATGGCAATGAATGATAAAAAAAATATTTTGTTTAATGCAGCTTGGATGTTAGATGGATGAGGTTAAACAGTTGATGTTGCACGTGACTGATTGCCAAAACCAAGTTTGATTTTGAATGTGAATGGCTGATGTTGATGTTCCAAGATTCAATAGTCACCAAGTGGGAATTCACAAACATCTCAACAGAAAATAACCATTGTCACAAAATTCAAAAAATATTCCAAATTCAAAATATCTCAACCAATACAAACTCCCATCATTTCATAACATCTCCATTCACATTTGAATCCAGAATTCATTCCATCATTAAAATTACATTACCATGAAATCCATTACATCATTGGGATGATTACATTTATTTGAATATTACATCATCTGAAATAAAAAGGGCAATAAAAAGTGTTCCAAATGCCCAGAGTGAATTCCATCACCACAAATGCTCTCCAATATGTTTTTTGTCATCTGACTTTGAGGATTCCTTGTTGTCTAAGCCTGTAAACGGAAAATAGAAAAATAATAATAAAATAAAACAAAAAAAATTTGTACTCTTGAAAATAAATTAACTAGGAAAACTTCTAGCAAAAAGGATCTCAATGAGATAGTTCGGCATTAAGAAAAAAAGGTTTCGTTCTTCTTTTTAGAGAAACACCTCCAAAGAGGGCCTTTAATGAAGGATGGAAAAGAAGCTAAGAATGGGAAAGGAAAATGAAAGTGAGAAACACAATAACCTAGATTCTTTTTGGCTCCCTCAAATGGTTCACCTGAAAGAAGGATAAAAAAAACCAAGCATTAAGAGAAGAAGAACGAAAACCCTAGATTGACATAGGAGAAGATAGAAGAGAGCATGAGAATGAGAAAGAAAGAAAGTAGCTGTTCTGCCTCGACAGAGAGGCGAGGAAGATAGATGGTGGGGATCTGTGCGATTCTTGGGGAAGATATGGAAGAGAGGCCTCGGTCTATTCACCTTTTCCACTTCGACAAAGATAGAAGATGATGGAGATCAGGGAGCGATGATAGAGAGAGACGGAGGGAAGGTCGGAGAGGAAGAGCGTTGAGAGGGCTGGTGCCTGGAACAAAAGGAGAGAGAAGCGAGAGAGGAGAAGTCGATAGAGGGAGAGAGGTCTCCATTAAGGTTTAGAAAGGGGAAATGTGAAAAAAGGGCGTCCTTTGAAAAATTTTCAGCCATTCACATGTGGTTCCCACATGCCCCAGCTTAAGCTCCCCTAAGCTGTAGCCTAAGGGAGCCCCTCATATATATATATATATATATATGAGAGCATCTCTCGCCTTACTATGAGAGATAAGGTGGGGGCCCTCACATCCATATCCAATGCCAATAACTTAAATGTGAGCCCCCCCGCCCCCTCCATTTTATCTCTCATTGTAAGGTGAGAGATGCTCTCATAGGAGATGCTCCTATAAGAGATGCTTTCACCTTACAATGAGAGATAAGGTGGGGGCCCTCATATCCATATCCAATGTCAACAACTTAAATGTAAAGGCCCTCACCCCTATCTTTTATAGGAAGGTGACAGATACTCTCACAGGAGCACCTCCCTATATATATATATATAAGTAATTTAAAAAAAAATGCCCCACTTAAAAAATGTCCCTTTTTCTGGCCTTTTTTTTTTTTTTTATCATGGGGCCCATGTCGAGTCGATCTAGTCTTTCCATACATGTTACCCCATGAATAGTTATAAGTCCAAGTTTGACACTCATCCAACTTTTACTCACCATTGAATTGAAATGATAATAAAATGATGCATTTAAACTGTTAAATTTTAGGGTCATTGATCAAAAGGTCATGATGATCTTATAGACTCAAGATTTTGCATAAAGATAAGCCTCACATGGATCTTTCCATCTAATGGAGTTCCATAATCATCATACATCCCAGTAAGCCCAACTGAAAGGCAAATTCTCCTAAAAAATGTCTTGGCACTGTGTAGCGCTTCCATATATATATATATATATAGATGGGAGGTGCTCTTGTGAGAGCATCTCTCACCTTCTTATGAGAGATAGGGGTGGGGGCTCTTACATTTAAGTTATTGGCATTTGATATGGATGTGAGGGGCCCCACCTTATCTCCTATAGTAAGGTGAGAGCATCTCTTATAGGAGCATCTCCCTATATATATATATATATGGGGCTAGCTCTCTTAAGCTGAAGCTTACTTTATCATAAGCTGGAATAGTGCTGGTCTCACAAATCAAAGTTGATTATCGTTATTTTTTGTTTGATGATCGTCTCCAAAATCAAGATAAATTCAATTAGAACTGGATTTTCCAGTTTCATCATGCAAAAAACAGATATAATCAACTTTGATTTTTGGGACTAGCACTATTCCAGCTTAGGATAAGGTAAGCTTCAGCTTAGGAGAGCGCTGCTATATATATATATATATGAGAAATATTCATGTGCATCCATCCCTCACCATGTCATGGTGAGGGACAACATACTGGGGTTGACTTTATAGTACATCCGAACCATCCACGCACATGGAAACCCCTTAAATACACTAGACCCATTGAATTTTCGCCTATCCAAATGGATTGGACCGTTGGATTAAGGGTCAAATTCTTTCCTTTAATATAAAGTCATTAAATTTGGGGGGCTATGGATGAAGGGGTTAGAGGCATGAGATTTATCCCAAATTTGTTATATGGTCTAATCCAAGGTTTTTTTTCCTATCCCCCACAAGTTCCATGATTAGTGGGTCCCTAGGTGGGCTCTATTAAGTTTGTCCGAAGGATGCACAGGAATATCCCCCTATATATATGGGAGATGCTCCTATAAAAGCATCTCTCACCTTATTATGAGAGAGAGGGTGAGGGCTCTCACATCTATATCAAATGTCAACAACTTAAATGTGAGGGCCCCCTCCTTTATCTCTTATAGTAAGGTGAAAGATGCTTTCATAGGAGCATCTCTCATATATATATATATATATGTGTGTGTGTGTGTGTGTGTGTGTAGGGAATGGCTCCCCTAAGCTGCAGCTTAGGGGAGGAATCAGCTGAGGAGTGCGAATCGTGTGGGTTGAGTTTCATTTCAAGTCAGCGAAAAACTGAGAGTTCGCTCTTTTTTTTCTCGTTTCCCCCTTCTAAGACCTAATTGAGCCTCTCTCTCCTCACTCTCTGTTTTCTTTCTCAGCGAAACTCAACCCACAACAAGCTCTCTCTCTCGCCTGGTTCCAACGAATGAAGCTCTCTTTCTCACCTCGCTCTCTCCCCTAAATTAGCGACCGGAAGAAGCTTCGTATTTCTCCCGGACGTCTCACCCTTTCTTGTCTCTCTCTCCCGGACGGATCTCCCTCTCTCGTCTCTCTCTCTCCTGGACGTCTCTCTCTCCCGGACAGAGATCTTCAGCAGACGGGATTTTTTGAACCTTCAACCCATTTCTCTCTCCCTCTCTCGTCTCTCTCTCCAACGTGCTCTCCCGCTCTCGTCTCTCGACTTAAGCTGAGCCTGTGCTCCAATCGACCGAATCTCCATTGACAGAGCCTATGCTCCAATCTCCGCATGGCATATTTCTCCCGGACCCTTCTCTCACTGCATCTCTGTGTTCTTGACACCTGCCTCATCTAGCTCTCTCCCCTGAATCAGTGACCGGATTTGCGAATCTCTCTCTCTCTCTCTCTCTCTCTCTCTCTCTCTCTCTCTCTCTGTGCCTACAACCAACGAAAGGAGCTCTCTCCCTCGCCTCTCTCTCCCCTGAACCAGCGAACGCTTGAAGTTAAGCTCACCAGTTCTCCCCTGAACCAGCGAACGCCTGAAGTTAAGCTCGCCAGTCTCTTGTTGATCCAACCTTTATTGTTGATGACAGTAAAGAGATGATGAACAATGAGGCTCCAATAGTGAAACTGTCCAGCGGATGGAAAAAGTGCATAGTTCAAATGCATTGAAAAATGTAGATGAGTGTTGCATCAATCCATCTTGTAGTTTTTTAATCCTTTGTCCTGACTTTTATATGTTGTTAATGTTTCATAAATTAATTAACAATTTTCTTTACTTATTGTTCTGTTTTTTTTTTTTTTTTTACAAAACTTTTTGCAGGCTGAAAAACGACGATTGTGGTGCATTCTTTTGGAAATATGAAGGGCCAAGTTCGCAAATTTTTTAAGCTAATTCAACAACTTGTGAAAGAGAAAATACAAGGGAAGAAACTAATTCAACAACTTGTGAAAGAGAAAATAAGAGGGAAGAAAGGAACAATGTGAAGGAAGAAAAGAACAGTGTGATAGTGGCCATCAATGTGCATTATCTGTATCTATTGAAGAAGAAAAAATAGGAATTATGTTTGCGAAAAGAATTTCTTGCTATTGTAGTTATGTGTTGCATTGTAATTTCAGTTTTCATGTCAATCAGGCATGAAATACATGCTTTAGGGATATTGTACATGTAATTAGAATGTCTAATCTAATGTTTATTTCCGATATGTAAAAAATTTGCCATCTTAATTGTAGGTTCTGGCCTAGTTAATCTTAAGTTGGATGACATGGTTATGACTGTAATGTTGTTCTACTGTTGTTCCAAGTCAATGCTTATAAAAACATTAAATGGACTTCCTAAGTCAATGATTTTAAATCATTTGCCTCCAGTTAACATCTTTTTCCCCTTCACATAACGATGATTGTAGATATAAATAATCAAGTTAACCTTTTATTAACAATTGGACTGTTTGGTAGCACATTGATAGCAAAGCAAGAGGCATTAGCAAGGCATCCAGTCTCTCTTCTGAAGGTAAGAGCTAAAAAAGAGAAAATGCTAATAATTGTACTTTGGAAGAATGTCTTCTGGTTCTGGAGCAGACTAGGTAGCTGCGGACTTCCAAAGTTTGAGTGTTTTCTATAGAATTTATGTTTTCCAAAGTTTTAGTGTCTTTATTGGGAACTCATGTAACATGTATTTTTTTGAAATAACACCCTAAGTGACTTACAATGTAATGTAAAGCTTATGGGCCACAAGACAAATGATGTTGAAATGCCCACTCCAGGTGGTTGCGTTTAGTCCCGAACATTTGAAGTCCAATTTCAAGTGAAAGCGTTTCTTTCTACAATTGGAACAAAATCTCTCCACTTGACTACTCCCCTCTATACATAGGGTTCTGACTTGGTGGGTTTCAGCAGATTTGACCGATTGTGTTGGAAAAGTGCGTGAGTTGAAATTGAGGCAAACGCAATTGTTTCCTACAAAAAAAATAGCTGATTTGAAGTTCATAATATGGACTTCGAAAAACCCAGATTGCAACTAAAAACTCCCTCGAGAAGTGGGTTAACCAGTGCCCTGAACAGGGGCACTTAGAAAAGTTTCAGCAGATTTTACCGGAGCGTGTTGGAAAAGTGCGCGAGTTGAAAACCTGCCAAACGTGCGTGTTTCCTAAGGAGCCTTAGCAGATTTGAAGTTCATAATGTAAACTTCGAAAACCCCAAATTTCAGCCAAAAACTCCCTCATGAAGTGGGTTAACCAGTGCCCTGAACATGTGTACTCAGCAAGGTTTCAGCAGATTTTACCGGACCGTGTTGGAAAAGTGCGCTAGTTGAAAACCCGCCAAACGTGGGCGTTTCCTACCGAGACTTAGCAGATTTGAAGTTCATAGTTATGACTTGGAAAACGCCAAATCTCATCCAAAAACTCCCTCGGGAAGTGGGTTAACCAGTACCCTGAACAGGGGTACTCAGCAATGTTTCATCAGATTTTACCGAACCGTGTTGGAAAAGTGCGCTAGATGAAAATGAGGCAAACGCAATTGTTTTCTACCAAAAAATAGCAGATTTGAAGTTCATAATGTAAACTTCGAAAACAGCGAATTTCAGCAAAAAAATCCCTCAGGAAGTGGGTTAACCAGTACACTGAACATGGGTACTCAGCAATGTTTTAGCAGATTTTACCGGACCATGTTGGAAAAGTGCATGAGTTGAAAACCTGCCACATGTGGGCGTTTCCTACCAAGACTTAGCAGATTTGAAGTTTATAGTTATGACTTGGAAAACCCAAATTTCAGCTAAAACATCCCTCGGAAAGTGGGTTAACTAGTGCCCTGAACAACGGTACTCAGTAACGTTTCAGCAGTTTTACCGAACCGTGTTGGAAAAGTGCGCGAGTTGAAAACCGGCCAAACGTGCGTGTTTCCTACCGAGACTTAGCAGATTTGAAGTTCATAATATGGACTTCGAAAATCCCAAATTTCATCCAAAAACTCTCTCGGGAAGTGAGTTAACCAGTGCTCTGAATAGGGGTGCTCAACAAGGTTTTAGCAGATTTTACAGATGTTCCAGATTGAGTGCTGATGTTCCAGATTTGTATCAAATAATAATTCCAGATGTTCCAGATGTGCATTGAGTGGTGATGTTCCAAATGTGTATAAATGAATAATTTGTCGTGGATT
Organism: Camphora micrantha; assembly: GCA_003546025.1. NCBI lineage: Eukaryota > Viridiplantae > Streptophyta > Magnoliopsida > Laurales > Lauraceae > Camphora > Camphora micrantha. The sequence continues at coordinate 11,822,974 of QPKB01000002.1, forward strand.
CTTTCTTGCTTCCATACATACATAGTGCATGATTTGAATGGAGAGAAATGGGTGACTAAAACTGAAACAAAAGCACAAATGCAAATTACACTCATTCAAATAACATCCATTCAAAACAAATAACCCCATAACAAAATGGTAAGGTTTCCATTTATTCAGAATCGTTTTACAAAGGGTCCATGCATCATAAACTGTCACACGAAATTCCTTGCAGTCATCATCAGAGTACTACAAGATCACAAACTCAAAGTTTCATACGTTTTACAAATAACATGTCACATGATATACGAAAGTAGTCAGATTCAGATTCTTGCAAATACAACGAGCATCTGACTTCAGCAACTTAAGCAGAAATTGAAGCATTGAGTCTTGATGGAACCTTCTCTAGAGACACCATCTTGATGGAACCTTCTCTGCATAAATTCAATAACTGAATCAGAAATTGAAGCATTGCAGTGTTTTTCACATTGTAGTAATTGGATCTTAATGGGAAATCAATAGACATGCAACATAAGATAAGATATGGAGGGTAATGTTTGGCAAAAAAGAAAACTATGGATTATCAATTTTTCTTCATAAAAATTGACAATGAGTTGGAATTCCCGTTATTCATATGTGTACTCCCAACACAGTAATAAAGAAGTCATTTCCACTCTCAAACTTCAATTAAATTATCTTTTCTATAACCAACAAGGTTGCAGAGTCATTCAAAATAAAGGGTAATAATAGGTTACAACAAAGAAGAGGAGCAAAAGTCAACATGAATGATGCTGTCAAAGAGGCACATAAAAGGCAAAACATCTTCTTCCAAGAATGAAAAAACTGAGCAGAGTTAACAGTCTAAACAAATTACATGATTTAGAAAAAAACCCACAACCATAAAAAGGAAAAAAAGGAACTCCAAAGGCTGAGCAGAGTTAACAATCTAAAAAAATTACATGATTTAGAAAAAAACCCACACTCATAGAGTTAACAATCTAAACAGGGGTACTCGGCAAGGTTTCAAGGTTTCAGCAGATCTGAACCCACTGTGTTGGAAAAGAGCGTGAGTGCAAAATCAGCCAAACGCGATTGTTTCCTACCTAAACTAAGCAGATTTGAAGTTATTTGAAACCCCAAAATTTCAGACAGAAACTCCCTCGGGAAGTGGACTAACCAGCCCCTTAAACAGGGGTACTCGGCAAGGTTTCAAGATTTCAGCAGATCTGAACCCACTGTATTGGAAAAGTGCGTGAGTCCAAAACCAGCCAAATACGATTGTTTCCGACCGAAACTTAGCAGATTTGAAGTTCATAATATGGTCTTTGAAATCCCAAAATTTCAAACAGAAACTCCGTCGGGAAGTGGGCTAACCAGCCCCTTAAACAGGGCTACTCGGCATGGTTCCATGAAAGCAACAGCTTGTGTTATACTAGAAGTCTGCCTTATTATGCTTTGGTGTGTTTGAAAATTTTGGAAAGAGGGTTTTTGTCTTTTAACACTAAGTAGTTTCTGTAGCATCATATCCAACATGTTTAACAACTATCATACAACAAAAGCAAAGGAACCCATATCCATTACAACAGACGCTCATAAGGAACAACATAAAACATGAATAATCAAATCCCCAGTTCATATATATCTTGAATCATTTTCCACCATAATGATCATAAACAACAAAAATAGAGGAAACCAATTCCATTACAAAGAGAAACACATAAGTAAAGAAAAACCATTTCGTATCTAGAACCCTCGTTATTGCAATGACCTTTACTTGCTTAATCCAAGTACCTGCAACTAGTAGAGTACTATAAGACCACAAACTAAAAGTTTCATACGTTCCACAAATAACTTGTCACGTGATACAACAAAGAAGTCAAATTCAAATTCTTGCAAATAGAACGAACATCTCACTTCAGCAACTGAAGCAGAAATTGAAGCATTGAGTCTTGAAGGCACCTTCTCTAGATACACCGTCCGGATGTCACCTTCTCTGCAGAAATTCAATAACTGAATCAGAAATTCAATAACTGATATACACTTCTCTTCATCACATTTCAATAGAGGAACAACATAATTCAATAACTGATGTACACTTTTCTTCATCACAAATACAATAGAGGAACAACATAATTCTTAAAGTAAGAAGAACCCAAATCATCAATTCATCATACCCTTATTATCAATTCATGCATATATCAATAAATAATTCACCTTACTCCCTCACATAAACAAAATCCTGCTTCCCTTAAACCTACAACTGAACAGGCTCTAAGTATAACAAGAAAAGATTGATACTAAGATGAAGCAAATAATCAGATCTACAACAACCAGATGTGACAGTAAAAGGAAAAAAATGTAATTGGATCAACAGTTTCGCTAAAATACATCATGCATTCGCACCTACTCCATTCTCTTCAAAGTCTAGGACGAATTCAATTCGCCTACAGATGCCTTACACATTATGACATACAATAAGATTAAGGAATACTCAGAAACCCACACTACATTTCGCCCCATTTCCATGTTTGAAGATTTCTTAAAAGACTAAATTCAAAATACTAACATGCCAACAAAAAAAAAAAAAAAAAAATTTGAAAATCAAATCCAAGACTTCATCCCTGTTCATTTCCCATTTAACTATAACTTAATTTACTTCTCAAAAAATCAACAATCACAACAAAAAAAGTAAGATAATCGATTTTTATGAATCTCAACATCGTGTCCTTTCAGTACAAATTCCATTAAAGTTTTAAAAAATAAAAATAAATAAATGACGTATCAATCACGCCCATGAAAATCCCACTAGATCGGAATAAAACATCAACAAATCGACACAAATAACAATAAATCAATTTCAATCGACACAAAAATAGAGTATTTGTAAGATCAAACACAACAATGAGGTTGAGAAGAGAAGATGAGCTAGGGTTCCAAAAGAGAGAGGGATTTTTGAAGATATCCTCAAATGAACTGTAGTGACAGAAAAAAATGAGCAAACAGAATGCTTACCTCTTGAGAAACTTGAGAGATCACAGGATTTCTCTGTTGCACTCTCAGTTTTTTTTTTTTTTAGATGGAAAGAAGGGAGGAGGTCGCAGGAGAGGGAAAGCTGGTCGGTGCTGCAGCTGAAAGGGAGAGCTGAAACGTGATGGAGATGAAAGGGGGAAATGTTTGGATTTTGTTTGCTTTATGTTAATAGTCTCGCCCACTGCCACACGAGCCAATCGCACGCTGTAGCTGATGGTATATTCAGCTGCAGCTCAGGAGAGCCACTCCCATATATGTGTGGTGTGTGTGTGTATATATATATATATATGTGAAAATATTTATGTGCATCTATCTCTCAGCATATTAAGGTGAGGGACAATATAGTAGGGCTGACTTTATGATACATCCGAACCATATACATACATAAGACCTCTTTAAATACACTAAATCCATCACGTTTTCATCTATCCAAATTGATTGGACCGTTGGATTGAAGGTTGATTTTTTATTTAAAATAAAATTATTCAATTTGTGGTTCATGGATGAAGGATTAGATGCATGGGATTGCCCCAAACTTGATATATAGGCACATTCAAAATGGTTTTTTTTTTTTTTCCATCTCCCAAGTTCCATTTATGTAGAGCTCATTGAGTTTGTCCCTCACCTTATTGTGAGTAAAGAATGCACATGGATCTTTCAGTAGAACACATCAATCTCTGGCCTCCAGCTTTCCATTTTTATGTTTCCGTTTGATTGCCCTTTTTTTTCCTTCCATAGTTTTCTAGACGCTCTCTTTTCCTGCAGTTTCCTCGGCGCTCTCTTTCCCTTGAGTTTTTTCCTCTATCTTATTACCCTCGTACTACTATCTATCTACGATGTTTTTGTTTGATCCCTCTTGTCCTACGTTCCTCCGTTATTTCCTAGAAAGATTCCTTTTCCTCCGTTATTTCCTAGAAAGATTCCTTTTCGTCATTGTTATCTTTTTTCTCTTTATAATACCCAGCTACCCCATCGCTGAAATTATCTGTGCACTCTCCTCAAGTACTGATTTCAGCATCTTTGCGAAATACCCAGGTAAACCTCTTCATGTCACTTTAATTTAGACCATTTGGTTGTAATTCTGATTGTTAAGATGCATAATTAGCAATGCAATTTAAAATTATACTTAGTACATTTCTTCTATGTAAATTTAATCTTTCTCCTCGTAATAGTTGAATGCACATGACTTTGTAACATACCGAAATATTTCTTTCTTTTCCCTCAAGTTTTGATTTCCACATTTCTTGGTTCTATAAATCTTACATGCTAAGAGAACTCTTTGAATATTAGAGGCAGAAAAGATTATTAGTTTCTTAGCTACTGACTATAAATTCTCATATCTCCTTGTAATAGTAGATTCGGACATTTTTCTAGTTTCTATGTTTGGGTCATGGTTAGATAACCATGTCTTTTAACACTTTCAACTTCACCTTCAATGACTACTTGGGAGGCTTTTAGGATTATCTTTTACTGCATAGGACGTGAAAATTTGATTTATGTTTGCAAAATTTGCCCATATATGTTACCATTTTCTTGGAAGCACCATGTGCACGTGTAAATGATATTAGGTGGAATGGTAAACTGCAACAAAACATCTATAAAGGATAGAATATCAAAGTGATAATAGTTGAAGGAAGGTGGACATGTAATGGACCCTGACTTTTTTAGAATATGATTTTATAGTGTAATGGTTGGGCATTCACTTTTTAAATAAGGGGAGATTATTTGATGGCCATTTGTAGTCCTACAGATTTGTTACTTCAATTTTGGCCACTTTGATAGAGATATATTTTCCAAATTCATAGAGGATATGCTAGTCATAAAATAGACACTGATTCTGGGAACCACTGATCGTATTTATTTACTATCAACCCATGCTGGGTTTACATCTTGTACAATTGGATTGGCCCATTGAGTTATCTAGGGACTAGGATGTCGGTCCAGGAGTACTTTGGGAATGGTATCAAGCTTTCTCAGGACCCAAGAAAGAGAAAAAATGGATATATTATAAATTGTAGGGATTCCTTAGTATCCTTGTAAGCTCTAGACGCTGTGGAATCACGGATTTAATTGGGATTGACCAGTTGGATTGGATGAACTAGATGTAGAGATCCATGATTGCCGACAAGGTTAGGTATGATTCCCGTGGACGTTGAAGACGATGATGGGTGGACATAGAAGATGATGATGGCCGGTCCAAGTCAAGTGGAAGAAAGAGAGGAAAGGCTTTCCCCATTTTATTGTTTGTCTTTCTTCTTACTTGGATGATTGATTAGGTATATGTACGTATATTCAGCCAGTGCTCGTCCCATCGGACCCATCCAATTATATAAAACTTTTTGGTTAAGTTGATAAGATATCAATTTGAATTGGAAGGGGAGAGAGAATATGGATAAAGATAAGAATCCAGAATTAGTAAAATCCTTATCCTTATCATATGCAAGGATTGAGATGTAACTAAGTATGCTTGTAAGGGGAGATTGGGATCCACACATGTTAAGCACAAGTGGGCCCCATCATAGATTCCAACAACTATCTTTTTCTTTTAGAGCGATCTTACAGATTGATCAATGATCAGATGTGGAGGATTGAACCAAATCTGACCATTGATAGCCAAACACATGATCCAAAAGAATGGATCAATTTGGATGGCATAGGTTTCCAAGGACCAGGTTTTAAGTCCAAGCATATTTTAGAAATTGTATCAGGTTTTCTTAAGACCTAAGAAAGAGAAAAAGATGAAATTTTAGAAATTGTATAGGGCTTTCTTAGTTCCTTAATAAGAGAAAATTATGTGTGTGTGTGTGTGTATCACAGGGAGATAGAAAGGTTATTCTTTGACCGTCCACGCCGACAGAATGCCAGACCATGTAAATTTTTTTTGGAGGATTTAACCGAAAAAATCCCCTTAGACTTGTTAAAGGCCAAAAACACCATCAATGTGTTATATAGACCATAATAGTCCCAAAGGCCCTATTTGATACTTTTTTTTAGTTTTTCTTTGAGCAGGGATATCCCTGCTCCTTTTACCTGAAATGGTCTCAAACCCAAAACCATTTTCCCCATTTTCATTCTTTTGCCCATTTTATCTTAGCAAAAGACTCATCTTCTCTGAGCAAGGATTCATTGAAGAAGAGAGGAAGCAACTGGACTTTGCAGATCCCCTGATTGAAAAGGGCAAATCAATGAGATGAAAAGTGCTTCACCAACGCTTCACCTCTTTACCATTTTCAAAACCAAATATTCATGTCCAAGTCCAAATCCAAAACCCCTCTATCTTCTCCATACAACATATGTAACATGCACCCATTTTAGTATTTTTCATTTAAGTACTTTTCTTCATTACTGTTACTATGTCTTCATTTTTTGTCTCTCAAAGAGAAAAGTAGAGCAGGGGAGACTCGTTTTCTTGATAGCTAATCATCTCCCGCCTGTGTTAGTGTTGTGGGCAGGGAGCAGGGATATCCCCGCCCATCCCTGCCTGTGTAGTGCTATGAGCAGGGATATCCCCGCCCATCTGAGCCCAAATAAAGTTTCATAAGTATGGATACAGCCAGTTGGGCGGGGACAGTTCTATAGCAGACACATTAGTCAATTCACATTCATACATAACTTCCACCTTCACGTCCATTTTTCTGTGAGCAAATGTGGATGCCTAATTCTATCATCTTCTATTACGGTCAAAGCCAATGCACATTTGTATTACTCTTTTAAGTAGGAAGGTTTGAGCTCCAATAAAGAGGTTGTTTGTCTAGATTTACTATTTTTACATTTGATTAAACCTATAACATTAATCTCCACATGTGTTTCTGTTTTACCCAAAAAGTTGATGTTTGAAACTACTTATTAAAGCTTCCATCTCCTTGATGGATAATTAATATTTATTCCATTAAAGAGGTGGGTAGTCTACATTAACTTTCTTATGATAAAAAAAATCATATTTCACTAATACAAATGAGCATTGGCTTTGGTTGTAATAGAAGATGATAGAATTAGATATCAGCTTTTGTTTACATAAAAATGGTTGGATATGGGGATGGGCATGGGCATTGACTAACATAGAAATAATTAAACTTTGAAAATATTGACTAACATAGAAATTATTAAACTTTGAAAATAGTTTTGGAATTCTATCAGTTACATACACATTGGCTTTAGCCCAATATGGAATGGACATTTGGTCATAATTCCTCAATTGATAGATACAATTCTGAAAGACAACACCCACAATACTCTAGTAGGCGGGAATATCCCCGCTCACAACACTAACACAAGCGGGGATATCCCCGTTCACATCACTAATTTGGACGGGGATATCCCCGGCTCAACTGATAACACTTTGAGAGTCAGCACTCAGGGAGGCGGGGATATCCCCGCCCACACGAAGACTGGGTAAGCAAAACCCTGTTTCCCCTTTTCGTTCTTCTCCCTTCCACGACATTGAAGCTGGGATCCTTCAAAGAAAAAGAACACCAAAAGACCAGATCAGAAGGAGAATGCGACCGTCGCAATTACAACTTATTCATTTTCTCTTCCATTATCCACTTCTCTCTCTCTCAAATCTAATCACCATCATCTATTTCAATAGTACATATACATTGAAGAGAAGAAAGAGGGAAAATGGTTAGGGTGGTGTACAAATTAACCCCCCTATGGAGTACAAATTGCTAACTGGTTCACTTGGATGATGGATCTGGACCATCTTCTTAGTTGGGCACTCTGTTTTAGTGCTAAGGTTTGCTTAGGGAGAAGGTTCGCTATCTTTTTCTGATGAAGTTCAGACAAGTTTCTGCCTCCTCTTCTTCATTAGTGTTGGTAATGGCAAAAGAAGGATTGAGGTTTTGATCCATAGGTGGTCGAGCTTGAATGTTGTGGAAGGGAGAAGAAGATGGGAGAAGAATGAAAAGGGGAAAAAGGGTTTTGGGACTTTTTAAAGTAAAAGGAGCAGGGATATCCCCGCTCAGAGGGAAAATAAAAAAAAAATACCAAACAGAGCTCCTGTGATCACTATGGTCTTTATAAAACATTGATGGCGTTTTTTGGCTTTGACAAGTCTAAGGGGATTTTTTTGGTTAAATCCTCTTTTTTTTGTGATTTCTCCCTTTCGTGTTTTCTTTATGAGGTTTTATTGTCCATTGTAAGTTTTTGCTTCTCCACACACTCAACAATAATATTCGTTAATAAAACAATAATGTCAAGTGAAGTTTTCTTTAGGGTTCAATATTTATTTGCATGGAATTGAATTTTATGAACTATATTTTTGAAAGGTGAAGACTCATATATAATAATAATCCCTGGACTTGACCTTTCCCATAAAATCTAGCTACATTTTGAGATAAGTTTCTCAGAATTTTCTACTTTAATTTCCATGAATTCGATGAAATCAATGGGACTGTAATAGTTAATGTGCCCGGTTTTTTTAATGGTAAAACCATTGTTAGGGGTGACAGCGATTAATGCCCATTTATCCAAACCTGATCCCGATAAGACCAATAAAAATAGATTCATTGCCTTGGTTTGGGTCTACTGTGTTGCACCTGAAGATATTCGAGTGAGGGTGTTGGTCCATGTAAGGGGAATTTTCTCCTATATGAATTCCGCATAGCTTCTATGGGGGGATTTCAATTACATTCAATGGGTTCTGATTTGTAGATGGTGGGAATTGAATATCTTGCAATGCCCCTCATGCGGACTCCTTCACTTGAGAGTCTGGCTGTAAAATGATAATGCATGTATGTGACAATCTTACACATGCAAATACTTTATTACCTTTAGATGATATTTTCTATGTTCAAGTCTTCCTAGATTACTTTTAGAGGTGACACAAGTAAAAAGAGGTGACACACCCGGGGTTTAAATCCTAGAAAGGTAGGTAAGAAACGACTCTTTGCTACTCAGGTAAGGAGTGGTTCTTATTTCTTCTTGTATTAGAATATTCATGAGATTTTTATTTTAGGTTCCACTGTAAGATTCCAGTGCAATACAAGGTGAGAACATACATTTATTTAGTCCAAGTTTTCAATGGGTGGCCCACCATGAAGTTTCAATCTTCAACAGAGGTGGCATGAGTGTAAAAGTACGGTATTTGAACTTGCAAAAGGGTCTAATTCGCATGTTTGCAACTTGTAGCTAAAAAGGTCATTTACATTGGGAACCACAGTGTGTCACTGTATTTAGTTTAACCACACTCACCCCATAGCTCCACCCGCGGATTGATCCCTGGGAGGGCAGGTTTCTTCCACCTCTCTTGGCCACTGAGCCAACTAATAAAGAAAGGAAAAAACAAAGGTAATTTGCATTTTTCTTTCTCTTTAACACTATAGTGTTTTCCATTAAAAAAAAAAAAAAAAACTTTAGTGTTTTAGGTGATTTGTTAGTTATTTCTGGTGTTCCTTTTCCTAGCATTACTCTTAGGTCACGTTTGACAACTAAATCTTTAGGGAAAAGTTTTTTGGTTTTTTCTAAAGTTGTTATCAATCCATATTTGACAAATAAATTTCTGAAGATTTTGACGAATAAAAATATTCATTTGTTAGGATTTTCGGATTCGACCACCACCATAAGATTTGAAAATCCTTACATAAGTGGATTTGCATACTGAACCCTATCTTTTTCTCAGCTATATACATCGATACACACCAATATCAATGTGAGATCATCAACTATACAAATCCCCAGTGAGGAATCCTTATTCCAGTGGTAGTGAAGAATTATCAGATTTAAGGATTCATTGCCTATTACCAAACATGCTCTTAGATTTATATTGCTCATATTATTGCCGCTGAGTTTTCTTTCTTGAACGTGTAAGCTTTTTTTTTTTTTTTCCTACCTTTCTTCAAATGAATGGGCTCAAATTATTTTTGCTGCATCGTATTTTTCTTTTTTTTCCACATACATAATCAATTGAAGCTTGGCCTAAAATAGATGGGATAGGTGTTGTGAATATTACTATTTTTTGTTGAATACATAGTTCACATGTTCCAGATTTTGTTTGTTCGTTCGTTTGGTCTTTGCAATTTAATTAATTAGAGTGATTCTGTTTGTTCATCAGCTTTTTTTTTTTTTCAGAATGCATGTGCAAGCTTTGTAAGTTTGTTTAACAATAAATCAATCATCGAGCTCTATCATTTTTTCTTCTTTCGAAAAATATGATCAAGATAGCTTTGTTTAACAATAATAAATTGTGATCAAGCTCTATCAATTTTTTAACTTTTTAACAACCTGTCAAGCTTTGTTTAAAAACAGTAAGGATCATTTCAAAGTCACGCAAGTCTACCTCTCACACTCTCTCACTGATTTATTCTTCATGGTGATGGATTGTTTCTATAGGTTTTAGGTAAACTTGTATGTCGAATCTTTTTCTTTTTCCTTTTTTCTGTATAAAACAACCTTATAATTATTAAAGGAATTTATATTCATAGGACTTTGAATATAATTAGGATTAACCTTTTCAAAGGATTTTCATATCCAAATGCAGGGGCGGACCTATGTGGTTGTGGCCCCAGGTCATAAATTTTTTTTTTTTTTTTTGATAAACAGATTACCGTAGAGTTGGGACCTTGGGTAGGGCCATTGGAGAGATTTGGGGCATGATCTGGCGCAATCGCCCCAGGTCGGAATTGAAATCCTCATTGAGTTGAATGGGGTCTTGGAGCATGCCCCATATGTTAAACTTATCGCTCCACATATGTTTAAAGATAGCCCTAAATATATAAAACTTTGTTGGTAAAAAATGAAGAAAAGAGAACGTTGTGGCAACACATCGCTCCCTCTTCTTTCGAAACCTCTGCGCACCGGTTGTAAATCGAGCTCCTCGTTGCATATCTCTATGTACTGTGTAGACTACTGCATCTTCATCTGTCAACACATATTTAGAATAATCCTTCCTAATCACTTTATATATCTAAATCTGAACATTTAATATCTAATTTCTATTTCCAAACCTTGAATCCCTAAATCATAATCCAAACTCTAAGCCCTAAACCACCAAATCTGAGCGTATTTATAAAAATCCAAAAATGAACAAATTCATTCATGTTATCATGTCTTCTTACGCCCGTCTTCTTACCCCCACTATGATTCAAAGACTGAGTCTCGTTTCTATTATCCAAAGGTTGGAGGCTTTGAGAAAGTGAAAGAAATGGAAATAATGGGTGTCCTCAAAATGTTCTTGTATTTAGTTTTTCTCACACACCCACTCACCTTGAATTTGCAGTGAAGTCAATTGGGCATTGATTTTGACATATAAATTGAGTGACACATGAGAATGTGAGTTTGAGTATCTAAAATCAAGTTTAGAATTATATTTTTATCCATCTAAAGCTTTTGGGTATTTCTAATTTACATCCTAACGTCTTCATTGCTCAATCTTCAATAACTTCATGCATCAAGTTGAGTCCACGAGTTGGACATTTTCTAAAAAAAAAGCATATAGGTGTTATTTGGTAATGTAAAAAAGTCTGGTAAAGTCTAGCAAAATTTTTTTTTTTTTTTTTTTTTAAATGTTAAGTCTATCAAAATTTTAGCCCCACATAAATAAAAATCTTGGATCCGCCACGGTCCAAATGAACTATCTTGCACCAGACATCATATAATCCTAGCCTTCAACATTTTTGTGAAGAGGCAAGAAATCCCTAAATGCGTCACTTAGAAAGCCAAAACATTTTGATGGGCTATTTTGTACTTTTATAATGTCATTTCTTTCATATGCTCCGAGTCTGAGGAAAACATTTTCCTTTTTGAAAGATAAGGATTTATCTATTATTAATAGACAAAGTAACCAATGGTATAACAAAACGCGGACTATTGAGAAAACCGTCGATAGTGTGAGAATCGCTCATGGGCCATTCCATGAGCCACTTGCTGTGGAGCTTACATGTCGACCCACCTCGGAATGGGCCTAGTGGGATTTGAAGATCTACCTAGGCCCCTCCTATGTTATAAAAAAAGCAGCCTCATCTGATTCTCCTAACTATATTATATGGGGCCCACAGATACAGTCCATTCGCAAGGGTGATCAGTGGATCCAAAGGTACTGTACAATCCTTTTGCATGGGTGTAAACCCAGTGGGACCCTTGAATTATTAAGGGGGTGGCAATTTGATCTACTCAGATGGACCTTAAGTGGGCCCCCTCGGCCCCTCACTATGAGGTGTGTAAGGGTGTGCATGGACAAGAGGTGTGCAATCGATAAAATTTATACATACGCATAAACATGCACATAGGTTTTTTGTTGGGGTCGGTGCGCGTTGGTGATTTTCAGCCCAACCTCATTGTGAGGCGCACTTGATCACTGATTTGCATGAGCCATACACTGACAGGGACCCCTCCCCACTCCTCCTAAATCACACCAATCCCGTTTTCTTATACCCATCCTAATCGACCGACCATTAGATCTATTGTATAGTAATTTTTAATGGTGATAATTTTTAGGCTATTGATGAAGAAGTTAAGATAATAATGTGAGCCCCCATCAAGATACACTGATAGAGCTCACCCAGAACTTCAAATCCCCACAATTCATCCTTAGATAATCCCACAGCGAGGTGCACTTGAAGCTCGGCTGCACCAGAAAAGGCCGGCACACACCCACGCACATATGAATTGTTGTCCCATGCAAGACGACAACATAAGAGACATACCAAATATATAATTTGGCAGTGGAGGTCTGACCAAAAGACCTAGGTGGGGCCATCCCAAATATAAAATTTCATTGGAAAAAAAAAAATCTCATGCTAGATTCAACTGCAAACTCCATGGGATCTATATATGCAATATTGGGGAGGAGGGGTTAGATGGTCTAGTTGGGTTGATCATATAGTGGCCCTATTAGGTGTCTCACATGGAAGTACCTTGATGACATCAGTCTATCTCTTTAGAAAATTTCAGCCCTGATAATCCTAACCTCTTGAATTATGACCCACAATTCTAATTATTTTATATTTAGAAAAAGTGACAGTTGATGCAATGGCACACGCATACAGCCCATTTGGATGGATATAAACCTATGGGATTCGGTAACATTATTAGGGATGTGTATGGCCCACTTAAATTGGTGATTAGTTGGCCCCCATTAGGAGATGCACATTTAAGCTTTACTCTACCAACATGCTAGCTTACATCGCTTTGAAAATGAAATCTTACAGGACGTTGGTGCGTGATAATTTTCACAATGTTTTATGTTATATTGTTTCTCTTAGAATATATAAAAAACTATAAATGTATAGCTTCACTTGTTTGGTATGACAAGATACAATTGGTGCTTTATCACTGACTTCAACATTTATCTTTTACAAAAGTTCTAAAAATTACTTTCACATTAGGGTATTTGTGTTGAGCATTTGGGAAGATGCATTTATAAAAAATATATATATATATTTCGCTTTCATAGATCCGAAATTTTTTTGTGTGTAGTGCAATGGAATGATCAGTTTTACTTTTACCTCATTTTATTATCCGTTATTTCATTTTAATCGGCATTTCAAAGTCCATTACTTTTTAAAGATGTTCTTAATTTACTTGAAAGATAATTAGCAGAGTCAATAGAATGTAGCTGAGAGTGGTAAATGTTTGTATCTACAAATATAATTGGTTGCTTCACTCTGCAGAATGTAAAATATTATGCTAATTATCTTATTAGTACGCTAATCTCCTCTGCAAATATCTTTTATCGCTAGTCGGTGATGAAAGTCCAATTCATGTTAAGGTTACAAAAAGGAAATATGCACTATATCATTTACATATTTTTCTTATATGCATATCTACAGCATGTAAGGACTCAAATGATTGAAAATAGAAAAACTAATCCAGATCCATGGCTTCCGTTTTTTTTTTTTTTTTTTTCTAAAGGTGCTTTTTTAACTCAATAGTGTTGACTTTAGATTTATCCCTTCTATTTTTTAATATATTTATATTTTAATATTTTCTCCTTTTTCCATATTTTAGTTGTAAATTTTAGGCAAATGTCAATGATGATAGACATCTATTTTCAATTCCATTGCATGTATGGTCTTTTCCTCTTTTTTTCTTTTTATATATATTTTGGAAATCTATCATGAATGGGAGTTGAAAAAAAAAAAGCTTTTCTGGTTTTTGAGACCTATAAATGTACAAAGAATATATTTTTTTTGGCAACTTCAACTTTAAATTTGTAATAATTTCTTATTTCACATAAAATTTAAGTTGCGAACTGTGTATTAATTTCATCTTAGGTTTTTATTTCTAATTATAATTTTAAAACTTTGAATCCTATTAATACTAGGGATTTTTACGAAAAAATTAAGTTTAAATATTAAATAAACTATTTTACGAAAAAAACTATAAAATGACCAGATAATTGTTTGTACATATTTTTGGACGAAGTCACCCCAGTTGACGATATCATCAATTGGTTAATGATATCGTCAACCTTTATTGCAAAAAACAATATTTTGCTTCCTCTTTTTCTAACTAGTAATAGAAAGGTTATGAAAATTATTATATTTTCTGTCCCAGTAGTCTTCCTTAAGTAGTTTTGGTAATCTTCCTTAGTTGTGTGGGTCCCATACTTAGTTTATACACATTCGTTGCCCACCTTCACATACGTTTTGAAAGTTCGAGTTTGGAATGTAAGGTGTTCGGTGAAATGCCTAAATGAAGATTTTCTCTCAATTTGACAGTGGCTTCGAGTGAGACTTGAAGGGATGAATTTGGGCATGCTTTTGTAAACATTTAGAGTCTAAAGCCATTTATTTGGGGGATTTTATAAGTTTTGATGTCTATGACCAAAATGTGAAGAGCCATGTTGGGGGCAATCTTTAAATAGTGAATGTAAGGTTTTCTCTTAAGTATTGTATTGTTTGTGTGGAGTTTTAGATCCAAATAGTGTTTTTTGTTTCGCTAATTCGAAATCTCTGAACCAACCTTAAGAATGAATTTGACAGTGGACGAATTGAACACTCTTCAATGTGATTTGTGAAAGACTTGTCAAACCCTTTTTCGTTGATGTATTTATCACATTCTTTTGATTTTTTTTTTCATTTATTTGAAATGGATAGTTATCTTCCACCAAAACTTACCATTATCCCCTCCAAACTTAAGACAATCAAGTATAAACACCATAGAAGAAGAAGCGGAAAAGTCCAAGAAAAAGAAAAAAAAGTTGCAGGAGGTTAACGATAATTACATCAACCAAGTTCACGATATCGTCAACTGAATTGATGATATCATCAACTGCGGTAATTTTGTCCAAAAAACATATACAAACAACTATTTCGTCATTTTATGATTTTTCTTCATAAAACTGTTTAATTATGATTTAAGCTTAATTTTTTCATAAAAATTCCCTCAATACTACTATGACTAGTTTTTGTCCTTTTTTTATATGCTTTATTCATGCACATATGCCCGTTCTTTAAGCATGATGGTTAAGAGACTTTAACCAACTCAATTTTATTTTTGTCCTTTCAATTCAGATTATGATTGGCCTTTCAATTTTGACTAGTTCTATTATATTTTTCTTAAACTTTGGAAAATTGTATTACATAATGAAGAAATCGGACCCAGTATCTGCATAAGAAAGTATAATGCTAGGTACCATTTGTGTTAAAATAACTTTTCTGCCTTGCTAACCTATATGGTTTTTTTTTTTTTTTGGCTATCGGAGGGTTTCCAAACATTTGGACCTAATCTAATCCTTCCGAGTCCAGAGAGACGCCGGGTGAACTCCCCTGTAGCCCAAGTGTGGTAGTATAGTTTTGAACCCACAACCTCCAGGTGCAAACCGTGGTCCTAGACCAACTGACCTACCACTTGAGTTTATGTAAACTGATTAAAAATGAGATTTTAGATAAGTCAAGCACACCCAAGATCTAACCCATCGTAAATCCAACTCAAGTCAATATATAGAAACCTAAATTCGATCAATCGACTGCAAAATTATAATATATTAAAGCCATAGGTTTCTGTTCAATTTTGATTGTTAGTTATAGTTTTGACGGGTAGTTACTTTACTTTTTCTCAAATCTTGCATGTTCTGTTTTCACTCCTCACTTCCTAACTTCTTATCTCGCTTGTCAACAAGCCGCCACGTTTTGTATAACTACTTTTCCATTTATCTGTTATTTCATATAACCACTCTTACATACTTTGCAATTGAAAACTTCTTGAAAAGTTTGAATTCTTCACTTTCTCATTCCTCATTTGAAGTCTAAGAAATGACTGAAGATTAATGGTACAGTTTCTTTCCTGCAATTTTTTATGATGTTTTTTTATAATTTCTTATTTATATCCAATTACATTTGCCATATCTTGAACATCGGTTCGGATAAAATATTAACACATATGAATCTTAATATGTATAACCATTTTATTCCCAATGATACAAAAAACTTGACAGATGATTAAATTAATTCTCAAGTGACAATTTTTAGCACAAATTTCTGTTAATTTCTTTTTTTTTTTATATATATATAACTTCTACATTGTTATATTAGTTGTTTTCTCATTTTTGAACACCAACATAATTCACATTTAGTTATAATCAATTTTATTTTGTTTTTGAGAAAGAATGCTACAATCCAAACACATAAAATCTAAACATCTCAATAAAAATTTATTATAAGATTATAAATTTATTCTAATGAGTCATTGCCGTGATAAGCATGGCACATCTGCTAGTCCACTAATAGGAGTGGATTGGGTCCCCATTTAAACCTACTCATTGCTAATCCTATTGCTATTTCAACTTCAAGCACTACTTTCTTTATCTTTTACGATAAATCTTCATGAATATTGGTCAAGATATTTGTTCACGAGTCTAAAATTATTCTTAATTAAATGCTAACTAAATCCACATTTTAGTTGCTTTTTAAGAGTGATGGCTAGTTTGTAACCTAATAGTTCTATTCTTCGATCCGTTCTACTTTTATTTTCTATTTTTTATTATTTATATTTTTTTTCGTTTATTATTTTTGGTTCTTTTGTATATTTTCATCGCAGTCGTTATATTTATATTTTAAGATTTATTATTATCTTTGTTCTCTTTTGTGTATTTCGACTATCGTGTGTTTCACAAGAATCAATTTTACAATGGCCCCGGCATTAATTGCAAATGAATTCTGCGAAGATTTAATACATCAGGCAATTATTTTGTGTAGTGGCCCAACACTTCAACCATACTTTTTTTTTCGTTTTCTTTTTTTCACACTAAAACATACTTTGTTATTGCGTGACATCATTATATAATAAGGGCTTTTTGGCCGTCTTTTAAATATCTAATATCACCAAATTTTATTAGGATTGAACATAGTTCCTATTATCAATGTTATTTGATAGATTTTTTTTATTAGTGATGGTAAAATTATGTGCAAACTGGGAAGGGTTAGTTTCATTGGTCTTGAACATCTTAGGACCCTGCTTTGGCTGAACCCGCACTGGGTCATTTTAACAGTAAAATTATATTAAAAGAAGAAGGTTCAAACAACAAAAAATGAAAAAAAAAAAAAAAAAAAGAAGATAAATATTAGGTTTACAAACACTCAACAAATATTGTGAGTTTTGAATTTCTTTCCCAAAGTTCTTATGATATATTTAATGTTGTGATTTGCCCATGCTAAAGATAACTAATTTTTGGATGATTTCTTATCATAGGTTTACAAACACCCAACAAATTTTTTCAGTCTTGAATTTCTTTTCCAAAATTCTTGTGATATATTTAATGTTGTCGTGATTTTCTCGTGCTAAAGATACAACTAATTTCTGGATAATTTCTTATCATAGGTTTACAAACCCCTAACAATTTTTTTCAGTTTTGAGTTTCTTTTCCAAAATTCTTATGATATATTTAATATTGTGCTTTGCCCGTGCTTATAGCACGGGTACTTTTTGCTAGTTTGATATTGAAAATATCATGTTTGTGAGGCCGGTCCACAGTATATTGATTTTGAAAATCAAACTGCACAATGATAGCTTTTTTTTTTTTTTTTTTTAAAGCCTAGCTCATATAAGAATCTTTTTGAAAATTAAATTGTCTCTTTACATTTAATTTTCAAAAGAGCACGTTTCTAAGGCAAACCGACATAAATTGATTTTAAAAATCAGGTTGATTTTGGAAAAAAAATTATTTTCAAAAGAGTATATTTGTGAGGTGGGCCCACATCACCTTGATTTTTAAAATTGAGTTGTACAATGACGATATCCCTTTTTCTAAGGTGCACGTCCCACGACAAAAATTACTCAATTTTCACAAATTGGCACATGATTGAAAAAATAACTATAAAATAATAGCATGTCAATTTGAGAGTGGTTGTATCTAAAGCTGAGTGAGAGTTTTTGTAATAAATGGTATTTTAGAAAATAAAGAAACTAAAAATATAGAAGTATTATACAGTAAGTCCCATTTAAAGTGGAGTGAGATTTGTCTTATTAGTAATAGAGGTTACTTTTGAAAATGGCAAAAGATATAAAGATAATTTGAAGAGAAATGTACAAGGCAGTTTTGGAACAATATAGTAGCGTGAGAAGATTACGTGTCCCAAGAGAAAATTTTGGAACCCGTTGCACATCACACTTGACGTGGTGGATACCTATTGGAGGGGGTTAGACGCTGGATCTTACATCTTAATACGGTGTAGCAACCAGCCCTGTAATTTATAGATGTATTCAGTAGTACATATTCAAGGAGTGACAATAGGATGGATTGGCCATGTACACAAATAGGGAATGAAGTTTTAAGAATAGGATGAGTTGGGCGTAACTTTCAGTGCCATGGACTGGATTCAGGCGTAAGTTTGGATAATTGAAAATCAAGAGATTTTAGGAAAATATTAAAATTTTAGAACTTCAAAAATAACTTGAGACTTTTTAACTAGTTGAAAATTTTTAATCACAATAAAAAAATTGTAGCATTTACGCTCGTGGCCCTACCATCACATCATGCCATTGAATTTTCGGACCACCAAACTCTTCTCAGAAATTCCAATCAAAGACATTTAACACTAGCAAAACATGCCCCGTGCTTAGCACAGGCAATATAATTCATTATATAAAAAATATACATTAATATTAGAAGATTTTTAATGAGTTTAAAATATGATATTTCTTTATACATATAGAGACCTTTTTTTTAAAAATATATATAATAAAAATAAACATTGATACAGTGAAGCAATCTTTAATCCAACAAAATATAAATATAAACACCCTAAACCCAACTTGCATCTAATAAAAATTAGAAATACACCAACAATATTCAAATAAGAGCATAAGCTAACTGCATTTTCAAATCTTACTAACTTGAATGCAGATCTCACAAGTGGGTTTTTTTTTTTTTCTCTCTCTAGTCACACCACCTCTATAATCTGTATACATGGCTAGTTTATTAACATGCGTGAAAAAGAGAAGAAAATCAGTTATACCCGGTAGGGAAGAAGAAGATGAATGATCATATGGGTTGTAATATAGGGAAGAATAAAGTAGTAGGGGTAGTGAAAGACATGGATATAAAATGTAGAGATTTAAAACCATTTAGTAATTGCCTAATCAATAGAGGATTTCACTTTTTTGTAAACCAATCAATAGAGATTTAAAACCATTTAGAACCTACACAATTAATTAAATGCATAAAGATTTAAAACCATTTATGAACTGCTGTTAAATGGTAATCAAATGCTTGATTTCAATTGAAATCAGTTTCGAAAATTGAAAGTTGAGTGGTCAAAATCAATTGGCTATTAAAAATAGTCCCCTTCATATATCAAAACATACCTGTGCTAAGCACGGGTAAGAAACCAATGACATTTTAATGGGAAATTATTATAGCATCTGCATCATATATAACATATCTATGTTCCTAAATCAATTGCTTTTGTCATTTTCCAAAAAAAAAAAGTGACCCTTTCGAGGAAATAGTATTACACAAATGTGCCTCCAAAAAAAAAAGGAAAAAAGAAAAAATAAATTCAAACCACTCAAAGTAATTTCTTAAAGTGTTGGATCTACTAAAAATTCATTCTCAGTTACTGTGAGCCTACCATTAATTGATTTCTTGTAAAATATATGATTACAATAAATAAAAGATAGCAAGAATAATAAATATATAAATGGAAAAATATAAATCTAAATTCAACTATGTGAAGTTAAAAAAGAACACTTTCAAAACAAAACCAGAATAACATCAAGTCAAGAGATGTATAATGGTTTCTAAATTAGCATTCTTAAGAATTGCAATTTAGAAAACTTATATATTTTAATCATACTTAACTAAAATGGGCTCCAGGTTCTTTTCTTCTTTTTTTCCCTAAGGGAATGTTTGGATGTATGCAAATTAAACATAAGATTAATATATTTGAATATTGATAGATTTTATTATTATAGAACAAAATATCATCATATTAACTTATTGCATTTTGCATTAAGTTAATTTACTATTCTATAAGTATGTAATCATACTAATATATTACATACTTATATGTAACGTTTGACAATTTCTACACAAATTTTAGCAAATTCTAAATGGAAACCTCCATTATTTATTTTCCTGTTTTATTATTATCATTATTATTTTGCTCTCCTTGTTTCCATTGGTGGTTATGGTGTGAATGCTGCGTGTGCAAGGCTTGGGTCTAGATGTTAGGTGAAAGTTGGGGTATCAATCCGACCCTCCTATGATTGTACCAGGTCCGACCCAAAGTACATGCAACAAGAAAAAAAAGTCCAACGGAAATAGACGCCATCAAATCTCACTGGCATTTTGCCAAACGCCTTTGCATATCCACAGCATGGTACATTAAAAAAAATAACAAAAGACGAAAAATGAAAATAAATTTGGTAAAGAGAGGAAATGATGCATTACCTCTACCTTAAAAGAGTGGTAAATGTGGTGAATGCCTCGGAGGTGCCAGTAATAGTGAGAGAGATATAGAGGAAAAGTTTCATGAAAGAAAAGATATAAAAAAAGCTACTGCTTTTCCAATTCAACTGTCATATTATATACACTCACAAGTATAAATTCTTTAACTTTGGCAATTTAGCAAACACGTTTGCTCCATGCACCATTATAGTTGTAAAAAAATCTGAACGAAAAAAAAAAAGAGAAAAACCTAATACATACCTTGAGAAAATCAAACGTGAAGAGAGTGAGCAGCGTTTTGATAGAGGCATTTATGCATAGAGATAGGGCAGTGGAGATGAGAGATTGAGATTGAGAGCGAGAGAAAGAGAGAGAGAGAGAGAGAGAGAGAGAGAGAGAGGCGTGGCTGAGGATTTTGGATTTTGGATTTCGAAATTGCCTGAGGGAGAGATGAATTGATGAGAAAACCCTTAGGTTGCTTTCAGGCGATTCTTTTGAAGGGGCATTTCTTTGGTAGGGACTGGGAATATGTAGAGGAAGAAGGAAGTTTGGAGAACATTACATACATTACGTTGAAAGGGAGGTTAAAGATGAGAAGAAGAAAGAAACGTCTTGCATTCACGAGTTAATGCAGCTAGAGAGAGAGGAGATAAAACGGGTCAAAACAAATTAGGAAGGGTCAAAATCGATTGAGTAAATCAGGGTTGATTTCTCAATTGGAAATAGCCACTATCATATATATTAACTAGTTTCTATGTGGGTATCTTTTAGAATCACATCCTATTTCTCTTATATCTTTACTTCACCTGGTTATAAATCCTCTAACCAAGTTTTTAAGGGCTTTTTATATTTTTTAGTTTGTTAAAGTAAATTTAATTTCTATTTAAATTCTATGTAACAAAACAATGTTATATAACTTTTGGTTGTATTTTCTATTGTCTAACTTGGATGGTTAGACATTTAAGGTCTTTATATATTTGTTAGTTTGTTAAACTCAATTTAATTTTTATTGAAATTTTGTGTAACAAAACAATGTAATATAACTTTTGGTTGTATTTTCTATTGTCTAACTTGGATGGATAGACATTGGCTTCCTAACTTTATTTTTTTTTTCTCAAATTTCAATATACTAATAATTTCTTTTTTATTTTTTTAATTAGTATTCAATTCCCATTTTCTAGCTTCCCATTTACTCATTAGATATAATAGCTTTTACATTCTCTCCAAATATATTTATCTTAGAATTTGTTATGCAATTCAAGAAATCTCCTGATTGTATATATACATGAAAAAAAGCAAAATACGTAAAATTTATAAATTCAAAATTCATTAGCAAATTTTTTGATTTTACTGCGCATTCTCCTTTTAAATAAGCTTTGATATATAAAATCTCAAAACTGATAAATGATGAATTTCTTTGTTTTAGATTTATTTTCTTTTCCCACTAAATAAAATATCAAAAGATAGCATTGAAATTGAGTATATTTTTATTTTTGAAAAGCGCAGGCCTATTGTGCTAGTATTCAATGATAGTGCAATTAGGTTGGGGTGTTTGGACGTAAAAGAAATCCAAAACATCCCCTACGCACTAATGGTTTTAATGGTTTTGGATTCCAAAAGCGATGTCCACAATTTTTAGCTCCCTCAATGTACCATGATAAAAAAAAAAAAGCTTGAAAAATAGATTTCATTCACTATCCTTTAGTCCAAAAGCCATAGAAATGATGCATGGATCAAGTTTTGCCTCCATGGTGAACCTAATTAGTGGATTTAGCTGGCTAATGATAGATGGACCCCATTTACATGCCATGAAGTTCCCCTTTTTATTTAGGCAAAGAAAAGAAATCCACTATCAATTGGGTGTCACCAGCTTGGCAACTCTACTAATAGAGTCAAGCAAAGTAAAGTTGATTTTGAAAAAAGAATAAAATATAAGTAGGGTATGATGGTATTTTATTTTTAGTTGTTTATTATGGAATATTTTTGACTTTTATACGGGAAAGTCAAGTTTTTTTTGTATTTTAGTGGATAATGGTGGTTGCTTATTGACTTTTTTTTTTTTTTTGGGAAAAGATGAAGGGAGTTTTGAATTAATGTGCTTTTGATGTGACATCTTGTCTGAAAAATGGAGGCTTTACTTAACTTTTACTATATTAGTAAAGTGCCAAACTAGCCATGGATTCATATTGCAATTACCGAACCATTTTGTGGCTAATGCTGCAGGGCAATACCATGCATGGTGCAGGAGGGAACAACCCCATGGTCCAAGGGGATATCGAAGCTGATACCGGAGCTATCATCAACCTCGGATATCAAGTAAATATTGCAGGTAACATCAATTTTGGAACTAAAGAATATCAAGTAGGTACGTCAATTCGGGAATTCAAGAAAATTGCGGTGGTAGATGGACTCAGAAATGTTACACATATCCCCATTTGAAAAAGAATGTTGAAGCTACCTGTCACATCCCGGTCCCAAATCACTCTGGCTTAGGATAATCTCCGAGATGTAACACCCGTACTCCCGTAATATTATACATGTTTAGAGTCAAATACAACATTACGAAAGAGAAAATTCCACTGTTCCACTTGTGAGTCTAGCTCACTAACCTGTTAAATCACATTTAATAGCGGAAGCATTTCAATAATAAGCCACTATGTATCATTTCATCGAATAGTCCTATTTAAAGTTAAGTGTCAAGTTAATACACAACATAATTACAGATTCAAACTAAAGTATGGATTACAAAATCACCCTACATTCTATTACAAAAATGTTATCCACATTTAACTTTTAATCTCATTGGTGTGACCCACACAAAAAGGAGTCAGTCACACACTCCATTTAAGCTCATAAAAGAATGAGTCAGTCGCTCTCCGTAGAGTGGACTACATAGGGCCATTGCCTAGCCATTCTTCTAATCCTGGAGGAACCTCTTCGGTTTCCTCCTGTCCCTCCCGACCTCTTCAAGGTGGGGAGCTGCACCTGCGTCTGATCAAGAATAGTATCTCAAATACGACGAATTGGTAGGTAAGGCATTATTAAGTAATTACAGATGTATCAAAGCGAATTAAATGACAATGAATTGAAATATTTCAAAGTAAAGAATAATTAGCCAAATGTGCCCGTGCTTTATAACATTAAAAATAATTTAATTTTTAAATAATATTTAGTCTAAATTATATTGAGATGGTAAAAATAGGTCAAATGGTAAATTGTTTTCAATGATGTGAAACGACATTCTAGATTGTCTTTAATAATGCTTTGTGTACCTTGATGTGAAAATAGGAATTTGTATTTTTCATTGAAAATAAGAATTCGTCCACTTGTAAATAATTTCTATATGCATCTTTGCATCTAGAATGCAAAATGAAAACAAATTAAATGATTTAAATGCATTTTTTCCACCTTTAAAAGCTCTCTAAAACCAGAATTACATCATGACTTCTATGATCCTTATGTATTTTTCGTAAATAATTCTTGTTGCTATTCTTTTATTAGATCATTATAGAGGATGATTTATTTTAGTCATGATTTCGGAAATGCGGGTTAGGGTTTCAATCAGGGAGTCTTGTAAAAGGTTTTGAACACCAATCAGTCCAATCCATCTACATTTTAGGTATATTATCTTCTTTCAAAGATTTTTTTTTTCATTTTTTTTTTCCTTTTTTGATGTACAAATTTTTATCACGTTATTGGTGTTTAAAAGGCTTCTTTTCCTAACCATTCTCATCATTTCTTTTCTTTTTAGTAACCCTTGGTTTCAATATATGGAAAGATCTAGATCTTTGATTTTAATTTTTTTTTTCTAATAATGCACCATTTGAAGGAGATTGCTTCCTATTATGTTCAGTATATATAGATATGTTTTAGGGGTCTCCTTCTTTTGTTTTGTTCTTCTTGTGCTTCTTTGAGCAAGTCAGTATTTTGCTCTTGTACTGTTTACTGCTTTAATGAAAGTAACCATTTCAAAAAAAAAATAAAAAAATTCTAATATTGCAAAATTCTTTTACTTAATGTTTGTATGCTTTGTTTTGAGTATCTTTAAGTAAATATCTTTAATAATCAACCAATTTGTCCTTTCTTTTCCTCTCTTTTTCCCCTCTTTTTTTCTTTTTAAATCTTTTGTGTGCGTGTGGGTGGTTGTGCGTGTGTTTGTGTTGTGGTAAAAAAATTACTAAAAATGGAAACGTTGCATACATTATGTGTATACATGACAATGAATTCTAAGATACAAGAGGTTTTTGTAGAGTATCGCATGCTTTGTTTCTATACGTGTGACATGTACAAGTGATCCTAAAACATTGGGAAAGAAAAAGAAAAAAAATGGCATGGGGAGGCTACATAGTGGAAAAGCCATGCTCATAAAAGCTCAAGCATATGAACTACCCTTTAATTTTAATGAATACAATCCAAATTGATAATTACGAAGGAAACAACATAATGATTCACTGATTCATGTTCAATGTAAAAAAGGATGTCTAGATCAACAAAAGCCCCAATAAGAGAAAACCTTTGGATACTTCAATAACAATGTTCAAGTAACTCAGAAACCAAATGCAAAATATTGAAAAAAGAAATTAAGATGACCCACTTGGTTTGAGTAGTTGTAGAACCCCCACTCTAATATACAAAGGAAAAGCACTAAACTGCTCCATTTGAGTGGGACATAAAAAAGAAGCATTATTTTGTGGAAATCACATAACTCTGTTGAAACATTTGGGGTCTTTCACTTGATATATAAAATTATAGTAGCATTGTACTTCCGTATCTCCTCAACACACCATAGTTACTGTCACCATACAATAGAATAAGTGAGGTACTTGTCATACATAAAGATAAAATCCAAAATAAGTGAGGTCCTTGTCATACATAATGGATGCGTGAACTGGAAAAAAAATACTATGACGATTTTATGAAGATAAACACAATTGACTCAAGCATTTTAACATATAGTTGGTGTGCATAAAACCATTCTTATATATGATAGTGGTTGTTTCCATTTGAGAAATCAGCCCCAATTTCCACCATTGATTTTGACCTTCCCAATTTCTTTTGACCGCTCTTAATGCCCTTTATTCATTATAACATTACAACAAATGGTGGGTAGACATAATGTTCTTCATAACCAATTGAGATTAAGATGTTTAAAGAGAAACAAAATCTAGATCTAAAGGGAATAAAAACAGGAGAACCAATGAATCAAGATATAACATATAGTTGGTATACATTACAACTCGATGAAGGAGATGACGGTTTCGATGACGACAACAAATGGTCAAATGGGAGAATTTCTCTTCGCATTATCCCAGATCACAATCTCCACATTCTCGCGAACTGATGGACGTCATAGATGAGGCTTGCCTTCAAGGAAGAGTCGATTCTATGCATGGTGAGAAAACTGGTTCCCATTCGGATAGAGTGCCAGGTTAAGTGGTGAAGCGTCCGGGATCTTATTTGCAGATGTAGGTGGCTGCTTCCTCCGAAAAGGAGAGTTATTGTGGAGAAAGGAGAGAGGAGGATGAAGAATAATAAGAGAGCAAAACGTAAGATTAAGGGAGTAGGGGAATGGTTGAAGAGCAGTTAATGGGGAGGAGATAAGCGGAAGAAAATTGTTTTGATGCGGTTTTATATATATATATATATATATATATATATATATAAAACGAAATACGTTTTCATGAGTTAAATGGATGGGGGAAGTGGAATAAAGGGCATTAAGAGCGTTCAAAAAGAAATTGGAAAGGTCATAATCAATTGTGTAAATTGGGGCTGACTTCACAATTGGAAACAGCCACTATCATATATTAGAATTGATCTTGGGCTCTTTATATTTTCCCAATTTATTGACTGCTTCACATTATGCTTTTTGACCGATTGCCTCGGCGCGCTCCATTTCACAACCACTACTCCATTTCTGACATCATCTGTGCCCCATTCAATGTCCTCCAGCCTTCTCCATGTGTAGTCACTTTTCGTACCCTCCATGTAGTTTCCTTGAAAGTTCGTTCACTTTTGTTTTAGTTGCTACTCCATTTTTGAAATTATTTGTGCATTTACTGAAGACCTAGGTAATTAAGTTGTCCATATTACTTTTGTTTAGGCCATTTGATTTCCCTTTCTCTTTGTTAAGATGCATAATCAGCAATGCAATTTATAAATGTATTTAGTAGTATATTTCTTCAATGCAATTATTTTTCGTTTTCTCCTCTTAATAGTTTAATGCACAAAAGTTATTCACTCATTTAAATCTTACGTGCTGACACTTAAAAGAAGGGGCATTTCGGCGAGAGGTCCCTGAACATTTCACTTTATGGTCTTAGACCTACAATCTTTTTGAATTTACCAATCACTAGATTCATCGCCTCAGCCCTCAGGAATTTATCGCTGAGTGGAAGCCTTAGAGCAGAATGGTTCGTGATACACGTTGAAGATTCAGATTAAAGTTGCTTTATCATTTTTTTACCCTCTTTTTTTGACGGACTGTAGCAAGCCTCGATTATTAGGCTTATTAGTGTTGACCTTTTTTAGGCTTTTCACCAGTAGATTGAGATCCATCCTCTTCCTCCCCTTTCCTATCTCTATTATTGATTACTTTTTCTTGTGCTCTTGATCTATTCCAGCTGCAGAGAGTGAAAAAGACACGGCTATCGAGTACATAGTTCAGGGAGCACTGGATAAGGTCTGGTCCCTCTTGCAAAATCGTGACGGACTTTCCCGCAATGCTGAAAATCATCTGGTGAAGATTAGGGATTCCCTGGAGGAGATTCGTGACTTCATTGTAATAGCAGAGGGAAGCCCCATCAAGGATTGCAAGTTGATGGAATTGCTGAAAAAGCTCAAAGATGCTGCTTATGATGCTGAAGACTTATTGGAAAAGAATGAGATCGCAGGTCAAAGACGGACTAAAGAGGCAGAAAACATGGTACGCGCGGTCGTTACTTCAGTTTTCTCCCCAGATATAATGGCCGAGAAACTGAAAGAGCTAAGCCAGAGCCTCGAAGATATTAAAGCAGAGTGTGATACATTTCAGCTGAAGGAGAAAGTGACCAAATTCAAGATTGAGTGTAAGGAGCGGAGGGAGACTCACTCATTCGTGCACAAATCTCAAGTAATTGGAAGAGACAGAGAAAAAGAGGAGATAGTGACTGTCTTGTTGTCAACTGGACTAGATGATGTGTTGGTCATTGCTATCGTGGGCATTGGAGGCCTTGGCAAAACCACACTCGCTCAGTCGGTCTTCAATGATGATGCAGTGCAAAACCATTTCGACCCCAAAATGTGGATTTGCGTGTCTGATAATTTGGAGCCTGATAATTTTGATAGTAAAAGGCTTGGAAATAAAATTCTTGAAGATGCAACTGGTGATCATCATAACCTCTCAAATCTAGTGGAATTGCAGCGCCGCCTCCAAGAAGCATTGGCTGGGAAGAGATTCTTGCTCGTTTTGGACGATGTTTGGAATGAAAATTCTGACAAGTGGCATGGGACAAATGGGTTGAGAGATCTGTTGTTATGTGGAGGAAAAGGAAGTAGAATTGTTGTAACCACACGCAGTCGAAATGTTGCATCCATTATGAGCAAAATTCAGCCATACAGTTTGAAGCCTTTGTCAGAAGATGGTTGCTGGTCTTTGTTCTGTGAAAGAGCATTTGGAAACCCAACAGAAGAAGCAGCGCATCCAAACTTGGCACCAATTGGAAGAGAGATTGTGAAGAAATGCCGGGGCATTCCGCTTGCAGTGACAACACTAGGAGGCCTTTTGTGTGACAAGAGAACTGAAAGCAGATGGGAGTCTGTCAGAGATAGTGTCAAAGATAGTGAAATGTGGGGCGTAGTTACCTAGTTCGCAGTTTGAACAGTTCGCATTCGAATTCGTACTTCAAAGTTCAAGATTTACCTTGATTCGAAAATTCGATGGTTAATTCGTAATTCGAATTCGACAAGTTCGATATAATAGATCGAATTAATATGATTATAGTACATTTGAACTTCGCTTTTACTAGAGTATTCATAAGTCCATCTTTTGATACATTAAGAATGCAGTATGTGTCCATAATGATTGCATTCCATTGAATCTTTGGTAATTGAAATTTAATTTCAATAGAAGTTAGGTCCACCGTAAAAAAATTTATTTAGTCCAATCATGAATCCATCAGTAGGGCCTATCTTAAAAATCTAAACCATTGAGAAGAAACATCAGCTTTCACATTGGTTCCAAGAAAAATAAAATATTTTAATATGTTTGGCCCCACTTCAAATTTATCACATCTAAACTAATTAGATTTCATTCCTTTGTATTGTTAATTTTTAATGTATCTGATCAATCTGATTGTTGAACTGATTTATATTGGGGTGAAGAATTTTTCCAACATCATGAGTTCTGATGTATTGATTTTCAACGGGGTGGATTGAAAACAAAGTAGCCCACTGTCATGAACTTCATATATATAGCATAGACTATTTTCTAGGTCATAACTAAGGACCCAGACTCTAGCCTATTTCTTGGAAGATATCTATCGTGGTCCGTGGATATGGACGACAACTAAGAGAGAGAAAAGGCTAAGGAGAAACATCTTTTTTCCTATTGTACCGGTGAGAGAGGGAGAGGGGTAAAAAAAACAAGAAACTTTCGTCGTCTTCTTCTCTTTCTCGAATGGTGAAAAAAAAAAAAATACGATGACTTCCTCGGTGAGATTCCTGCAATTGAAAACGTCTGGTAAAACATGGAGAGGGTGAGATAGAGTCTGAGCAGTTGGTAAGCCTTTGTCTTTTAAATTTTCTCACTCTAATCAACCTTCCATTTTCAAGTTTTTTCTGCATTGAACTGATTCGAATTGGGCACTTTCTTAAGGACGAACTACGGCGAATTGAACTGCGAATTACAATTCTTTTCATTCGCAGTTCGAGGCCTGAAGTACCGAATCAGGTAACTATGATGTGGGGCTTACCTGAAGAAACTGAGAACGGAATATTGTCTGCTTTGAGCTTGGGCTATAACTATTTAAGGCCCCACCTGAAGCAATGCTTTGCCTTTTGTGCAATCTTCCCACAAGCCTATGAAATTGAAAAAGAACTAGTGATCAGGTTATGGATGGCTCACGGTTTTATTCCTACCGATCAAGAAGGATTAATGGAGTTGGAAGACATTGGCAACGAGATTTTCGACGAGTTGGTAATGAGGTATTTTTTCCAAGATGTCAATGTAAATGCAATCGTTTGGAAGTCTGGAACTAATAGGGATCTACTAATACCTAGGACAACATTTCGGATGCACGACCTGAAGGATGATCTAGCACATTCTGTAATGGAAAATGAATATCGTGTGGTACTCAATGGCAAGTCAAAAGACATTTCTCCAAGGATACGTCATGTCTCTTCTAATGGATTGGGAATTCTGGCTGCCTCCTTGCCCAAAGCTCAAATGCTACGGACATATGTCATGTTAGAACAAGACGCCTTCCAATTTCCTTGTGATGTAGGGCTTTTTAAATGTTTGAGAGCATTGGATTTAATGAGGCAAGGTAAACAGGAAGTTGAGAACCAGTTGCTTACTTCCCTGGGCAATCTTCAACATCTAAGGTACTTCAATCTCTCCTTCACTTTGATTTAAATGTTTCTTGAATCATTGACTAGCCTCTGCTATTTACAAACTTTGATACTAATACATTGTAGAGAACTTTGTGAGTTACCCAAAGAGGTGCAAATTGACCAACCTCAGATGTTTGGATATAACTGATTGTTGTAAATTATTAACTCACATGCCCCCAAAGATGGGGCAATTGAGCTGCCTCCAAGAATTAAGCAATTTCATTGTGGGTAGGACCAACGAGATTGGATGCAGTGGCATAAGAGAGTTGCAAGGTTTGAACCTTAGAGGACATCTAGAGATTGAATTCCTTAAGAATATAACAGACGCTATTGATGTTCCACGAGATACTCTCATAAAAAAATCAGATCTTACTTCTCTTGATCTATTGTGGGAGAGGATTCTATGAATGTGAAACTTGGTGATTTGGAAGAATATAGAGAAATAGAAGTTCTTGAAAAGCAGGTACTTTAGGGCCTCTTACATCGAAGTCTAAGGAAGTTGGGAATATTTGGCGACAGCTTTCCGAGTTGGATGATGGAAACTCTCACTGAATTAGTTGAAATCAAATTAGAAGGGTGTTGGTGATGTAACCACTTGCCACCACTTGGAGAATTGCCCTTTCTCAAAGTCCTTACAATTATTGATTTGAGGAATGTGGAGTGCATCGGTAACGAGTTCTACGACAATGAAGTATCGGGAGGATTCCCATCATTAGAAGAACTTATGATTTGTCGTATGGAAAAATTGAAGACATGGTCAAGGTTAGAATGGAAGGGCGAGAGGGCATTCCCTAGCCTTGTCAAATTGAGAATTTTGAATTGTCTCATGCCAACTACAATGGAATTTTTTCCAGATATCGAAGATTTGAATGTTGACCAAGGGAAGATGCACTAACAAAATTGTAACCAATCGTCTTCTGCCAATGAAGATCAGATAAGAAGCCAGAGCTCTCTTCAAGAGTTGGTGATTTTGTTTTGCGACAAACTAATCTTTTCAAGCCTAGGGCTTCATTACTTCAGTTCCCTTAAGGCTCAGACTATATGGGACATCAATGAGTTTGCATACGTGGCACATGAATTATCTTTCCTTACTAGTCTCCAGCGTCTCAATTTACAAAAGTGTCTTGGTTTGAAGAGTTTACCAGAGGGGATCGGGAATCTCACATCTCTTCAATTTCTAAGAATTTTTGATGGCCCTGAGATGGCATCCTTACCAAGAGAGCTACAACGCCTCTCTGCACTCAAAAAGCTGTATATTAATGGATGTCATTCGTCATTAAAGATTCGATGTACGAAACACATAGGTGAGGACTGGGACAAGATCCAACACATCCCTCGTATCGAGATTTGGGGTAATCTTATCGCAAGAGATTAAAAATGGTTAGCCTTCCTACTTGTTGTCATTTTTCTAAAATATAGTCTGTTATTTATTTCTAATGCAACTCTTGTTTGCGATTGTAATTGTAATTGTAATTGTAATTGTAGCCTTGCAGGTAGAAAGATAAAAGGGGACAAAGGTACATAGTTGCGATAAAAAAGAAAGCTTCTTGCACATGAGTCGAGAGACTTAATTAGGTATGATTATAATTTTTCAATACTGCCCTTGTAAAAAATTTATAATGCATGAAGAAATATAGAGGCAAAAAGGTTAGGAGATTCAATATGTTTAGTTTGGCATTTTATTAGGAAGGGGAAAATCATTTCATAGTATTACGTGTATTATATAGATCATATAATATACATTGTTAAACATCATATATCATGTACTTGGGCAAGCAAAGCATATTCAAGTCTAACAATAGTATCTGGGCGTGGATTTATAAGGTTAGGACTTTTAAGCGACAGGGTAAGATGATTTTGGGCTTGTCATTTATCTAGCACGTGAGATATATGGATCTGGGCTTGGCTTGCTTTTAATGGTATGATATCTCACTTGGGGATATACACATTTATTGAATTATAAGATTTATGATCCTTTGGCCCCTCTTTAAATCCTCAGAACTCTGTTCCCTTGAAAGCAGTTTGCCAATAAATATAAGTACATATTTTATAATGGCTATGGTCTTAATCACTGAAAATTCTTGTCATAAGTCTTTTCATTCATTGAATTATGCTTTGATGCATTGTATTTAATTGTTAGCGCATTTCATTTTTTTTTTTCATTTTCATGGATTATTATCCATTCACATGTTGCTAAGTAAAGTGCTATTTAATTGGATTGGAGAATTCTCTAATTAATCCTTTAATTTAATTTAGTGGACCCTCATACATTGTTTTAAAAATTAATAAATGCTAATGATGAAAAGTCCATGTGGAGGGTGTGTGATGACCCAGAGCGGCTAAGGCGGCTAATTTAATTTAGTGGACCCTCATACATTGAAACAACTCATTCTCTGATATGACGATCGCTACTTGGGCAGTTGGGGTCAACGAGGACGCTAGAACTTAAACAATCGGTCTGAGCTGGAGGAAACAGCACATGAGGTTGCCCTGGATTTTGGCTATATGAGCCCCAATAGCACTTGGACTTGTGCCAAGTTGAGGGTGATGTGGCATCTTCTTTCCCTCCTCTTTATTTTTCATTTTATTTTGAGTTTTAAAGTAAATTAGTAACCTTACTAACTAATTACTAATCAGTAATCTAATTAGGGATTACGAGCATTAATTTATCTCTAATTGGTTTGACCTAGTAGTGATCGAGAGATGGAGATCTTCTCTCCAAGTGGGCACCCCTTGATTGGTTATAGATGATGATAGTGTGGAATCTAGGGAGACTAACCTAAGGTTATGATTTTTGGAGAATTTACATGAAGCAATGTAATAAGTTTCATATTCACTCAAAGGCTTAATTTTAATCTAGTTTCCATAGTTAAGGGGGAGATGAGTTGGACTTTTTGTTTAGTTAGGAACATTTCCTCTCCACCATCGTGTGTGTGCTCGCTTAAGAATTGAAAGAGAGGAAGTTGGGTGTGAGGTGGCCAGAGGAAGAAAAAAATAAGAAGAAGATAGGAAAATAGAAGAGAAGAGAGGAGGCTTAGGCTAGCTTGGAGGTGGACTTCTTGGGGTACGATCAGTCCATTTTCTTAGTTTATTTTCTTCTTTGATTTTTCACCATCGTTTTCTCTAATATCTTCCATCTTCCATAACCACTCATGGCCATTAATGGTGTTATTTCAGCACATGATGAAGCAATGAAGTTCAATAATAAAAACAGTCATATTATTTTCTTTTAATGGGATTGGCCAAAGGAAAAGGGGATCCAAATTTATGTTTCAGTTATTTATTATGCTTGGATCACCATTTTCGGATAGGAAAATGCTGAGATCATAATATGGATTAGGTAGTTTTGGGGATTAGGTTATGGAGAATGTATTTCTTTTGTCCATTTTTTCTAATAAACCATTAGAGTTAGATTTATTGGTTTTAATTATCATAGGTTGTAATAATTGTTTTATTTCTTATTTGTTTTTAAATTCTTATTTTTTACTGTAAAAAGTTGATATGTTTATAACCATTCTATTGTAATCTAATTTATTTTAAAGATCCATATCATGGGAATAAAAAGGAGAAAAGAAAAGGGATTATTTGATATATCTAAACATCCATGATTAAGGAAAAATATTTTTGAGCCCTTGGAACTGGCAAACCAACTGTCGGATCGCACCCAAAAGTTTTATAGATTTTCCATTGATATATGCAGAGTTTTTAATTGTTTGGATCCTTGAAATAATTAGGAAATAAGGTTTTTAATTAAGGTCTAATTACTGTTTTGATCATACTTTGTGGTGTTGGGTCATTAGAACCCTTTTGGGTTAACCAATTTGACTCTATATGACCCATTGGAGCACCGATTGTTGATCTCGGGTTAGATAATAATTTTGGTAAAAGTAATTAAATCCCAGCAACCTTAAGGTTATGCTTGAATGGTACTCTTAAGGTACTGGAGTGGTGGATTTAAATCGAAATGAGCCATGGTTTAATGGGCTAAGCCCAAAACGTCCCTAGTGCACCAATAGATCACATATAGCCAAATTGTGGTATTTTTATTTTCTGATATTTATATATTAAATTTAATTAGTGGACTAAACTAAAGTATTAATAGTTGTTTAAATGACTTAGGAAGTGTGGCCAAACCCTTGGCTAAGTTAGAAGCCATTTTGACTAGACTAGTTGACTAGTCTAGTTGGTTGTGCTATGTCTATGTGTTGTGGTGGTTAAAATGAGTTTTATGAATTATATATGACCATAACCATTAACTATTTGATTTATTTAAGCCTCTGCTCAATGGGTTAAACTCCTTTATTAGTGGAGATTAAGAGGTCCGATTAAATATTTAAAAGGGCCATAGCCATCAAACATTGAATACGCGTAATTGGCTAGTTGGTTGACGAGTCTATGTGTGATTTTGTGGCTGATGTGTTATACTTAATTCCACATTATCGTACTATTAGGTGTTGTTATGGACCTTAGAACACTTTAGAAATCATGTGGACCTCACCTTAGATCATAAGATTTAATAATTAACTACTTTAGAATATTAGATGACTAGACTAGTTTTCCTAGTGGGCCTTGGTGGGTCAGTCTTCACTTAGATGATTAATTGGTTAAGAGACTGAGTTTAACTAATTCTAAAATATGGTTAAGAATTAAGATTTTAAAATTAGTAGTGTTTAATAATTATAATTTATTTTTGCAGTATAATTTGCATTTTAACACCCATTTTCTCAAGCGGTTAGTAAAGCTCCATAAAAGGCAAGTTTTAATTACATTCTAAAAATGTTTATACATATTGGGTGAATTGGTAATAGTGTTATGGACATTATTGTATGTTATATAGAAATCTAATTATAGTTTGCATAGCATTCTATTTATGGTAAGTTTTATATCGCATGTTATTTATGGTAAGTTTTGCATGACATTCTATACATAGATTTGGAAAATTGATAATGATACGCTCATGTATTGATGATAAGTGATTGTAACATGCACTCCATAATATACTAATCAACAAGATTGATCAAAAGGGATGAATCACAGGAGTGCATATGGAAGTCATGTGGTATGGAAGCTTGGGGATAAGTATGTATATAACATGTTTTGTTCCAATTTAGTCTAATATAATTAAAATAAAATGAAATGTTAGAAACTTAACGAAAGTAGGGACCCTAGTTCCGTAGCCCCACCATGTCATAAAACTCCCATGAGAGGAAGTCTTACCGTGTGGTGGTTTAGTGCAGTGCAGTTGAGTGATTAGTGACCGGTTACCAGTTGTGGGCATCCCAAAAATGACCCTTGTCTTGGAGGAGTTAAATTCCGAGACATCCTTCCTAGTCTGAAATACTTTCCAAGCTTCACAGATGGGTGCACTATTGAATTGGTCAGTGACACAAAGAGCCAAGTTAGTGTAGGGATGGATGTTTTTGTAATAATTTTTTAGTGAGTGGTTGACCAATATGAAAAGGAGGGTCCCAAAGTGTTTAAATGGCTAACTGGCAAGTGAATAATGCTAAGTGTAGCGTTTTGGTTTATTATTTTTAATGAGTGGTTCAAGTGTAGTGTTGGGACCCTAAATCCCTTGTTGGGAAGTGACTTATATAATATGGCATGAAAAGAAATGTTAGTGCCCAAAATGTTAATTTTATGCATAGTTTTCATTGTAATAGTGTCATGTCATTTATTGCATATCATATGTGCATTATCATTATTATCTTATTCCTTTTTTATTATATGTATTATTGTTAGTAATTGGTATCTTGCAGAGTACCATTGTGCTCATTATATTCCACCACCACATGCAAGAGGGTGAGGATTTGCAGGAGCTTTGGATTGAGGGTGATGAGGTTTAGGAACTTGTGCCACAGTATCATGACTATAATGATGTCATTCTGGATGATCAAAATGAAGATGTTTAATCCATGAGGATTTAAGACATTAAATTAAATTATGTTTAAGACTTTATTAGTTTATATTGAGATTGATGTAATTAATTAATCTCGTACTTGGTTCACTTGGTTATGAGACTGAGGATCATGTTTTTTTTTTTTTTTTTTTTTTGTGATGTAATAACTGATGGATTGTTATTTATGGTTATGAGCTTGGCTTTCTAGATATATGAATGGGCAATGTTGTTTATACATGATTGTTGTTTAAAAATAGATAAATAAAAAATAGCCTACTATTTGAACAATTGAGTGGCCTTAGATGACTGGGTCATATGACATCACGTGGGATCCATATTATCGAATCAACTGCTCTCTATCTCCAAGGTATATTTACATGATCTTGGCTTCAATAAGTGGAAACAAATATTTAGGATGAATAAACTTTTAGGGGATTTGACCGGAAAAATCCCATTAGACTTAGTGTAGAGCAAAAAGGCCTTAAAATATATGAAATGACCGTAGTAGTCCCGGGAGCCCTTTGCGATTTTTTTTTCGCCGAGTGGCGTTATCCCCGCTCACCTCTATATACGAGCGGGGATATCCCCGCTCGTTCTTTCTTCTTCTTCACAATCAAGCAGCGATATCCCCGCTCACTCGTTTACTCTTCTTCTTCTTCCTCCTCCACCTCCTCCTCCTTCCTCCAACTCCTACACCTTTACCAACTAATCAATTACCCCTTATATCCAACTTTGATGGCAACGCTCTTGCCGGATCTGAGGTGTTTGCCATAGTAGACCTGCTGCGAGGAATCACCCCGCTCTCTCCAAAACCGTGAACCCCTCCAACTTGGAATGAATTGTGCTTGACACTGCTGGAATTGATCGAGAATTGCTGAAATATGAGATGGAGAACACAGAAGTAGCAACTTGGTATGAGAAACATGGGGATGAAGAAATCTCAGCGGTGAGCAAGTGTCAATTCTCATAGACAACCCAAGTATATTGTTCATTCCACCGTGGTGAGCAAGTGTCAAGCACATTTTGGGTGCGAACCCATTTCGATCCATACTTGGCAACACAGTAAGCATCACTGCACCGCCCGTCTTTGGCCTTCAATGAAATTAAATTTTGCATGCTCAATACGCCCACTTCTAAAATTCCAATACTGGGATTCCTAAAATGTTTGCTGGGTAGCTGAAGATTGCTACTGGTACGGTATGGATTCAGTGAGCACATGGTAGCTGGCTTCGAGACACAGGCGCATGTGAATCTTACTCTCAAATTCTACTTCCTTCTCATAACCATTGGAAGTGAAAGAAGGTTTTTCAATATTAAACCATTGGGCCTCAATAGGGTTACAGTGATCTAACCTCTTTGTGGCTACGCACATGGGTAGGATCTTTTGCCCCAAACTTGGAAACATATTGGATCCTAACCAGTCTTCGACGACGAAGATCAGAAAGTCATTGAAAGGCTTGGACACAACAAACATGAGCTCCTCATTCCAAACTGGGTTCATAGACCTGTCTGTCCTCGTATACTGAACTTGGTCTCCCAATTGTACCTAGACAGCAGCATAAGGCACCCTACCCTTGTGGGAGGATACTAAGTCTTGGGCCTAGATGAGGTGGAGGCGGAGATAATAAAGCTTGTGGGGTAATTGGTTAATTGGTAGAGATGGAAGGGGTTGGAGGAAGGAGGAGGAGGAGGAGAACAAACGAGAGAGTGGGGATATCATCGCTTAACTGTGAAGAAGAAGAAAAAATGAGTGGGGATATCCCCGCTCGTATATGCAGGTGAGCGGGGATATCACCGCTCGGCGAAACAACAAAAAATATGAATAGAAAAGGGCTCCTTGGACTAAAAAGGTCATTTCATATCTTCTAAGGCCTTTTTGCTCTACAGTGAGTCTAATGGGATTTTTTCGGTCAATTCCCGAAACTTTTATCTATAAAAATATAATTCATGAAGTATTGATTTGGTTGTAGAGATTCAGGTGCATTACATAGGCCATCTCACATGATGGAGTTTTCAGCCAAACAATCTTTTATTGTCCTTGTGAACACCAATACCATAATTTAATCTGTTTCTTGAATCCCATGATTTGGATAGATCATAAGCAAGATGACCCGTGCTTCTTTAAATACTTTCGAATTACAAGGATTAGTCAAGTGCTATTGTGAAAGGTTTCTTCTCTATCATAGAACTATCCGTGTCTTCATCAATATATTGGGGCTCTGTTCTTTGTTAAGCTTGGCTGCCTATGAATGAACATAAATTTGATATTTATATGAACAACATTGTTCCTTCATCTATTTTTGTTGAACGTTATGTTTTGATTTCATTGAGCAAATGGGTTTCTATGTTTATTTCTATATTACTCTTACATATATGTTGGACTTCATCTATTCATACATGTAGTAGTTCCTCTTGGAAATTACGATTTTGTTAGTTTAGGTTTTGACGTTGGTTTTTCAAATTTCTTCTCCTTAAAAGTTGAAATGTGGGGTGAATAAAATTACCGGAAAAAGACGCCACTTTGAGGAGTTTCGCATATACAAAAGGACTGTTGATTTGCGTGATTTGCTATAACTTTGCATTTCACCACTGCTTTGTAAGATTAGATTATCTGAACACTCAGTTACTTGATCTTCCTCATCAAATTTTGTTAAGTCTTTTCTTTCAAGAAGAAGATTGAGTTGCCTCTTTGTGATGGGATAATCTAATCTAAAAAGAAATTTAAGTGTTTGGACCTTCTTGATTAAGTAATCTATCTGCTGAAAGATTATCCAATCACTCAATTTCTTGATCTCCCTCGTAAAATTTTGTTATGGTCTTGTCTTTCAAGCCTCTAACATAGGAGGATATACGTGTGCTAAATGTAAGAGGTGTACAATAGTTCTGTTTTTAAAGAGGCTGTTGATTCTTATGGCCAAGGGAATGCTTGTGGACAAATTGAGTGACAGAGATGTAAAAAAGGGTGTGCCGAGTTCGTTTGATGCAAGACCGCATATGCATTAGAGGGGCCATTTACTGAAGCCCAATCACTTAGTGGGCCAAGCCCACATCCTGAATAGATAGGCCAGATTTATCTCCCTAACAAAAGGAATCTCGCTCAGTTACGGATCTGGACAATCTAGTGCAAGGAAATTGGGTATGGATTGTGCAACTAGTGCATTCTCATCCATACTGTTTCCACAAACCTAACTTAACCATTTGCTCACAACCGTGGACTGGTTAGCAGTTTCTATGATAAAGTTTCTTCTGAAGACTTGACCATGAGAATGTCTGGGATAACATCATCATCATAGCGTTGTCCCTACTATATTGGGCATAAACGTCACTAGTCCGCATGTATTACAATATCTTACTCTTACGTACGTGGATCAAAGAGAGGCTCAAACTCTGAGTTTCTCTGGGCCATATTACCATTGGGTTATGACCCACTCAAGACCGGTCTGACCCAATCCAAAAGAAGAATAAAAAAAAAAAAAAAAACAAACAAATCTAGGTCCAAGTAACCTGATAGGAAAGGTCCGGATTTAACGCCCAAGCCCCTATACATCCAGGTAATGGCCCTGACTCGGGCTGAGTGGACACGAACCAGGCTAGGTAAGTTGGCAAGTCTGGCTGAGAATGCTAGGTAACAAAAGGCCAGACTCGTTCAACTCACCAAGACTGGTGTGTTAGCAACCTCACCATCTCGGCCCAGTTTGGGTAATCGGAAAGACTGATCGACTTTCTAAACTGCATGTCCTGCTTGGATTTGTGTGATCGAAATATTTCTCTAAAGTTTCTTGAAGATGATTACCTCTAATTGGACCTATCAAAAAAAGATTTAATTATTCTCTTACCCTTTATGTTTATATTATGGATCGAAGTGGGCCCAGTAGAGCCGTGAATCAGCAGTGTTCAATCCAGATCAAAGGTCCAACCGGACAAGATATATACATATATATATAGAGCAGGGCTCTCCTAAGCTCAAGGTTAGGATAAAATCTTGCAAGATCATGCTTGTGGAGCCCACCTTTGGTCAATCCGAATGGACCAAACATATGACCTCTCTTAATTGCACATGTCCACCAACTTTCAGTTATATCTGAGTTTACTGGATCGTTGGATCGACTATTTATCGATCTAAATGGACTAATGACCATTAAACTTTTGGGCCCATATGGAGATGTAGAAATCACAGTTGGAGTTGATTTTTTACAGAGATGAAGATCTCAGGGAGTCCTTGAAATCCCCCAAGCCCCATCCCCATGTGGGTCCCCAGGTGGGCCCAACCGCACACTTGAGCTTACCTTATCCTAAGCTTGAGCTTAGGAGAGCTGGCCCCATATATATATATATGGGAATAGCTCTCCTGAGCTATAACTGAGAGTATAGTCAGCTGCAGCATGCGAGAGACGCATGTACTTTGGCCAGAACACGATAGGAAAACGAAATGACAAGTGGCGCCCTTCTCTGTTCTCCATTTCATTTCCCCCTTCCATGTTCAGCAGACCTAG
Organism: Camphora micrantha; assembly: GCA_003546025.1. Classification (NCBI taxonomy): domain Eukaryota; kingdom Viridiplantae; phylum Streptophyta; class Magnoliopsida; order Laurales; family Lauraceae; genus Camphora; species Camphora micrantha. The sequence continues at coordinate 11,863,793 of QPKB01000002.1, forward strand.
GCAGCGATCACAGTAAGCTCGATATCTCTCTCTCTCTTGCGACTGATCTCTCTCGCGACTGATCTCTCTCTCAGCTCAATCTCTCTCACCTCGATCTCTCTCTGTAGCGTCGATCTCTCTGTCGCATACCGGTATCTCTCTCTCTCTCTCTCTCTCTCTCTCTCTCTCTCTCTCGGTGATCTCTCTCTCTCTCCCCCTCATCTCTCCCTCTCTCGCTGCGGCAGACCCTCTCTCCCTCTTCCGCCATAGCTGCTGCTCTCCCTCTCAGCTCGATCTCTTTGCAATGTCGCTGCTCTCCCTCTCAGGAAGATATAAGTTCTGTACAAGGAGCAGGTAAGAAAGGGGGAAGAAAAAGACTTGGGTTCTGATGACAACTAAGGTATCTTCCTTGTAACAAAATGACAAAAACAAGGATAATAACATTTGACTTTTTGGGCTTCCACCTGCCCCCTAACAAATAAAGATTTTTGATTATTGGATTGCCCTCACCCACTAGGTAATCACCCACTAGGTAACTTGATTTCTACAATACAAGAAAAATTAGTATGAACTATGAAAATTCTTCTTGTATCTAGAAAGATTTGGATCTAGATCCAGGAGGTTGAAAGCAGGGATGTGGAACCAGAATTGACCACTCATTTTCATTAAATAGACTCTTTTTAAGCCTCTGCATAGTTTGTTCATATATATATATTGCTTTTGGAAATCAGAAAGCTCCACTTAAATAGAAAATTTTTGACATCCTTCGATCCCCTTTTTTTTTCCAACCTTGCATTTGTTTCAGATCTGCTGCATTTCTTTTACTATTGCATTTTCATTTGTGTTGTGTGTAGAATGGAAATTATGCTAGCTTTTTTTGTTGGTTCCTGGGATTATGCACTCCATTCTCAGAGGTTCTATTTTTGAAGTGCTCCCATCTCAGAGGTTCTTTTACTTTTCTTACCACTGACAAATATTCCTATTATTTCTCACACATACATCTGCTGATAAGATTTTGCTCTTTGGTCAAACTAAAATAGACATGTGAATGGATAATAACAAAGAAGGGTCTCTTCTTTGATTTGGAAAATATGATCGAATTCGAGGAATTTAAATTTTTGTTGCTATAAAGCATTTTGCAGAGTGTAGCACCTGTTGTATCCATATATAGCTGCCATGATACCTAGTCCTTTCAAGTTTCTAGTTGGCATTTTCTTTTATCTGGTGTTAATCTGTTTGTTTATTCGTTCCATAATGGGATCAGCCTTACAAATGTCGTCTGCATTGTCTTCGGTATGAGATTTAGAATGGGCTGCAAAGTGCCATCTCATACGTCCCATAATCCGGGATGGAGATTCTAAAGACATCTCGTGCGTCCCATAATCCAGGACGAGATTTTGGAAAAGTCCAGATTTACACATAAGTGTCCATGGATTCCAACTCCTTAATTTAATATGTACTTTTACTCAAAAATTATTTTTTCTTTTCCTATGAATTTTCGTGTAGGGGGAATGAGGTTGCGGGTTGTTGATTTGGATGGATGAGGTCGCGACTGAATATGCACTGGGACGAAGTATCGGACATGTGCAAATGGAAAGTAGAGAAGATGAAACGCGAACGGCACTTGAAGAGATGAAGCATGAGATTAAGCATGAAATTAGACTTTTGAGAGAAAGTGTAGAAGATCATAATTTTCGGCATCAACACCCAAATTATTGTAGCTATATATTGACGATGTTTCTACTATTTGTTGCGTATGCATTTGGATCAAACTTTGCAACATGAGGATAGCTATCTCTGTTAGGGTTATTTTTTTTAGAAAGGAAATGTCTAGATGCACTTGTGTATTATCTCAATTTTTGTTTCGAATGGAAATGTAAGTTTGCACTCGTGTATTATCTCAATTTTTGTTTCGAATGGAAATGTCGAGATGCACATGTTTATTTATTGACTACTAGTGGGAGGTATGTGCGTTGAACGGAATTGTCAGTGAGAGCCTTTGTCTGCAGTGATATGTTTACTATCAATCCTTCTTAACATATGAACCTGGCTATTTGCTCAACATGGGAATCCATTTTGATGGACAAAACTCTAATTTAATAATCCACCCTTTTTACAAGTTATAAAATGAAGGATTAGCATAGGAAAAGTGCGCGAGTTGAAAACGAGGCAGACGCGATTTTTTCCTACCGAAAATTTGCAGATTTGAAATTCATAATATGGACTTCAAACACCCCAAATTTCGTCCAAAAACTCACTCGGGAAGTGGGTTAACGAATGCCCTAAACAGGGGTACTCAACAAGGTTTCAGCAGATTTGGCCGACAAGGTAGGAAAAGTGCGCGAGTTGAAAATGAGGCAAACGCGATTTTTTCCGACAAAAAAATTGCAGATTTAAAGTTCATAATATGGACTTTGAAGGCCCAAATTTTGTCCAAAAACTCCATCGGGAAGTGGGTTATCGAATGCCCTAAACATGGGTACTCAGCAAGGTTTCAGCAGATTTAGCCGACAGGGTAGGAAAAGTGCGCAAGTTGAAAATGAGGCAAACACGATTTTTTCCAATCTAAAAATTGCAGATTTGAAGTTCATAATATTGACTTCGAAAACCCCAAATTTCGTCCAAAAACTCCCTCGGAAAGTGGGTTAATGAATGTTGTCAAAGAGGCACATAAAAAGCAAAACATCTTATTCCTAGAATGAAAAGACTGAGCAAAGTTAACAATCTAAACAAATTACTTGATTTAGAAAAAAAAGGACAAAAAAGGAACTCCAAAGGCTGAGCAGAGTTAACAATCTAAACAAATTACATGATTTAGAAAAAAACCCACAACCATAAAAAGGAAAAAAAGGAACTCCAAAGGCTGAGTAGAGTTAACAATCTAAACAGCGGTACTCAGCAAGGTTTCAAAGTTTCAGCAAATCTAAACCCACTGTGTCAGAAAAGTGCGCGAGTGCAAAACCAGCCAAATGCGATTGTTTTCGACCGAAACTCAGCAAATTTGAAATTGATAATATGGTCTTTGAAACCCAAAATTTCAAACAGAAACTCCATCGGGAAGTGGAATAACCAGCCCCCTAAACAAGGGTACTTGGCAAGGTTTTAAGGTTTTAGCAAATCTGAACCCACAGTGTTAGAAAAGTGCGCGAGTGTAAGACCAGCCAAACGCGATTGTTTCCTACCTAAACTTAGCAGATTTGAAGTTCATAATATGTTATTTGAAACTCCAAAATTTCGGACAGAAAATCCCTCAAGAAGTGGACTAACCAGCCCCCTAAACAGCGGTACTCTGTAAGGTTTCAAGGTTTCAGCAGATCTGAACCCACTGTGTTGGAAAAGTGCGTGAGTCCAAAACCAGCCAAACGCAACTGTTTTCGACCGAAACTTAGCAGATTTAAAGTTCATTATATAGTCTTTGAAACCCCAAAATTTTAGACAGAAAATCCCTCGGAAAGTGGGCTAACCACCCCCCTAAACAATGGTACTCGATAAGGTTCCATGAAAGCAATAGCTTGTGTTAAACTAGAAGTCTGTCTTGTTATGCTTTGGTGTGTTTGAAAATTGTGGAAAGAGGTTTTTTGTCTTTTAACACTAAGTAGTTTCTATAGCATCATATCCAACATGGTCAACAACTATCATACAACAAAAGCAAAGGAACCCATATCCATTACAGCAAATGCTCATAAGGAACAACATAAAACATGAATAATCAAATCCCAGTTCATATATATCTTGAATCGTTTTCCACCATAATGATCATAAACAACAAAAACAGAGGAAACCAATTCCATCACAAAGAAAAACACATAAGTAAAGAAAACCCATTTCATATCTAGAACCCTTGTTATTGCAATGACCTTCACTTGCTTAATCCAAGTACTTGCAACTATTAGAGTACTACAAGAACACAAACTTAAAGTTTCATACGTTCCACAAATAACTTGTCACGTGATACACGAAATTAGCCAGATTCAAATTCTTGCAAATAGAACGAACATCTCACTTCAGAAACTGAAGCAGAAATTGAAGCATTGAGTCTTGAAGGCACCTTCTCTAGATACAACATCCGGATGTCACCTTCTCTACAGAAATTCAATAACTAAATTAGAAATTCAATAACTGATATACACTTCTCTTCATCACATTTCAATAGAGGAACAACATAATTCAATAACTGATATACACTTCTCTTCATCACAAATACAATAGAGGAACAACATAATTCTTAAAGTAAGAAGAACCCAAATCATCAATTCACCATACCCTTATCATCAATTCATGCATATATCAATACATAATTCACCTTACTCCCTCACATAAACAAAATCCTGCTACCCTTAAACCTGCAACTGAACATGCTCTAAGTATAACAAGAAAAGATTGCTACTAAGATGAAGCAAACAATCAGATCTACAGCAACTAGATGTGATGGCAAAAGGAAAAAAATGTAATTGGATCAACAGTTTCGCTAAAATACATCATGCATTCGCACTTACTCCATTCTCTTCAAAGTCTAGGACGAATTCAATCCGCCTATAGATGCCTTACACATTATGACATACAATAAGATTAAGGAATACTCAGAAACCCACACTGCATTTCGCCCCATTTCCATGTTTGAAGATTTCTTACGAGACTAAATTCAAAATACTAACATGCCAACAAAAAATGAAAATTGAAAATCAAATCCAAGACTTCATCCCCGTTCATTTCCCATTTAACTATAACTTAATTTACTTCTCAAAAAATCAACAATCACAAAAAAAAAAGTAAGATAATCGATTTTTATGAATCTCAACTTCGAGTCCTTTCAGTAAAAATCCCATTAAATTTTTAAAAAATAAAAATAAATAAATAATGTTTCAATCCTGCACATGCAAATCCCACTGGATTGGAACAAAACAACAACAAATCAGTCTCAATCGACACAAAAGCAAAGTATTTGTAAGATCGAACACAACAGTGAGGTCGAGAAGAGAAGACGAGCTAGGGTTCCTAAAGAGAGGGATTTTTGAAGATATCCTCAAATGAACTGTAATGACAGAAGAAATGAGCAAATGGAATGCTTACCTCTTGAGAAACTTGGGAGAACGCAGGATTTCTATGTCGCGCTCTCAGATTTTTTTATTTTTTTTAGATAGAAAGAAGGGAGGAGATCGCAGGAGAGGGAAAGCTGGTCGGTGCTGCAGCTAAAAGGGGGAGTTGAAACGTGATGGAGATGAAAGGGGGAAATGTTTGGATTTCGTTTGCTTTATGTTAATAGTCCCGCCCACTGCCACAGGAGCCAATCGCAAGCTGCAGTTGATGGTATATTCAACTGCAGCTCAAGAGAGCTACTCCCATATATGTGTGTGTATATATATATGTATATATATGGAAATATTTTTGTGCATCCATCCCTCAGCATATTATGGTGAGTGACAATATAGTAGGGCTGACTTTATGATACATCCGAACCATATACATACATGAGACCTCTTTAAGTACACTAGATCCATCACGTTTTCATCTATCCAAATTGATTGGACTGTTGGATCGAAGTTGATTTTTTTATTTAAAATAAAATTATTATATTTGTGGTTCATGGATGAAGGATTAGATGCATGGGATTGCCCCAAACTTGATATATATATATATAGGCGCATTCAAAATGTTTTTTTTTTTTTTTCCTTCTCCCAAGTTCCATTTATGCAGAGCTCATTGAGTTTGTCCCTCACCTTATTGTGAGTAAAGAATGCACATGGATCTTTCAGTAGAACACATCAATCTCTGGCCTCCAGCTTTCCATTTTTATGTTTCCGTTTGATTGCCCTTTTTTTTCCTTCCATAGTTTTCTAGACGCTCTCTTTTCCTGCAGTTTCCTCGGCGCTCTCTTTCCCTTGAGTTTTTTCCTCTATCTTATTACCCTCGTACTACTATCTATCTACGATGTTTTTGTTTGATCCCTCTTGTCCTACGTTTCTCCGTTGTTTCCTAGAATGATTCCTTTTCCTCCGTTGTTTCCTAGAAAGATTCCTTTTCGTCCTTATTATCTTTTTTCTCTTTATAATACCCAGCTACCCCATCGCTGAAATTATCTGTGCACTCCCCTCAAGTACTGATTTCAGCTTCTTTGCGAAATACCCAGGTAAACCTCTTCATGTCACTTTAATTTAGACCATTTGGTTGTAATTTTGATTGTTAAGATGCATAATTAGCAATGCGATTTAAAATTATACTTAGTACATTTCTTCTTTGTAAATTTAATCTTTCTCCTCGTAATAGTTGAATGCACATGACTTTGTAAACATACCGAAATATTTATTTCTTTTCCCTCAAGTTTTGATTTCCACATTTCTTGGTTCTATAAATCTTACAGGCTAAGAGAACTCTTTGAATATTAGAGGCAGAAAAGATTATTAGTTTCTTAGCTACTGACTATAAATTCTCATATCTCCTTGTAATAGTAGATTCGGACATTTTTCTAGTTTCTATGTTTGGGTCATGGTTAGATAACCATGTCTTTTAACTCTTTCAACTTCACCTTCAATGACTACTTGGGAGGCTTTTAGGATTATCTTTTACTGCATAGGACGTGAAAATTTGATTAATGTATGCAAAATTTACCCATATATGTTACCATTTTACTTGGAAGCACCATGTGCACGTGTAAATGATATTAGGTGGAATGGTAAACTGCAACAAAACATCTATAAAGGATAGAATATCAAAGTGATAATAGTTGAAGGAAGGTGGACATGTAATGGACCCTGACTTTTCTAGAATATGATTTTATAGTGTAATGGTTGGGCATTCATCTTTTAACTAAGGGGAGATTATTTGATGGCCATTTGTAGTCCTACAGATTTGTTACTTCAATTTTGGCCACTTTGATAGAGATATATTTTCCAAATTCATAGAGGATATGCTAGTCATAAAATAGACACTGATTCTGGGAACCACTGATCGTATTTATTTACTATCAACCCATGCTGGGTTTACATCTTGTACAATTGGATTGGCCCATTGAGTTATCTAGGGACTAGGATGTCGGTCCAGGAGTACTTTGGGAATGGTATCAAGCTTTCTCAGGACCCAAGAAAGAGAAAAAATGGATATATTATAAATTGTAGGGATTCCTTAGTATCCTTGTAAGCTCTAGACGCTGCGGAATCACGGATTTAATTGGGATTGACCAGTTGGATTGGATGAACTAGATGTAGAGATCCATGATTGCCGACAAGGTTAGGTATGATTCCCGTGGACGTTGAAGACGATGATGGGTGGACATAGAAGATGATGATGGCCGGTCCAAGTCAAGTGGAAGAAAGAGAGGAAAGGCTTTCCCCATTTTATTGTTTGTCTTTCTTCTTACTTGGATGATTGATTAGGTATATGTACGTATATTCAGCCAGTGCTCGTCCCATCGGACCCATCCAATTATATAAAACTTTTTGGTTAAGTTGATAAGATATCAATTTGAATTTGGAAGGGGAGAGAGAATATGGATAAAGATAAGAATCCAGAATTAGTAAAATCCTTATCCTTATCATATGCAAGGATTGAGATGTAACTAAGTATGCTTGTAAGGGGAGATTGGGATCCACACATGTTAAGCACAAGTGGGCCCCATCATAGATTCCAACAACTATCTTTTTCTTTTAGAGCGATCTTACAGATTGATCAATGATCAGATGTGGAGGATTGAACCAAATCTGACCATTGATAGCCAAACACATGATCCAAAAGAATGGATCAATTTGGATGGCATAGGTTTCCAAGGACCAGGTTTTAAGTCCAAGCATATTTTAGAAATTGTATCAGGTTTTCTTTAAGACCTAAGAAAGAGAAAAAGATGAAATTTTAGAAATTGTATAGGGCTTTCTTAGTTCCTTAATAAGAGAAAATTATGTGTGTGTGTATCACAGGGAGATAGAAAGGTTATTCTTTGACCGTCCACGCCGACAGAATGCCAGGCCATGTAAAATTTTTATGTGATTTCTCCCTTTCGTGTTTTCTTTATGAGGTTTTATTGTCGATTGTAAGTTTTTGCTTCTCCACACACTCAACAATAATATTCGTTAATAAAACAATAATGTCAAGTGAAGTTTTCTTTAGGGTTCAATATTTATTTGCATGGAATTGAATTTTATGAACTATATTTTTGAAAGGTGAAGACTCATACTAATAATCCCTGGACTTGACCTTTCCCATAAAATCTAGCTACATTTTGAGATAAGTTTCTCAGAATTTTCTACTTTAATTTCCATGAATTCGATGAAATCAATGGGGCTGTAATAGTTAATGTGCCCGGTTTTTTTAATGGTAAAACCATTGTTAGGGGTGACAACGATTAATGCCCATTTATCCAAACCTGATCCGGTAAGACCAATAAAAATAGATTCATTGCCTTGGTTTGGGTCTACTGTGTTGCACCTGAAGATATTCGAGTGAGGGTGTTGGTCCATGTAAGGGGAATTTTCTCCTATATGAATTCCGCATAGCTTCTATGGAGGGATTTTAATTACATTCAATGGGCTCTGATTTGTAGATGGTGGGAATTGAATATCTTGCAATGCCCCTCATGCGGACTCCTTCACGTGAGAGTCTTGACTGTAAAAAGATAATGCATGTATGTGACAATCTTACACATGCAAATACATATTACCTTTTAGATGATATTTTCTATGTTCAAGTCTTCCTAGATTACTTTTAGAGGTGACACAAGTAAAAAGAGGTGACACACCCGGGGTTTAAATCCTAGAAAGGTAGGTAAGAAACGACTCTTTACTACTAAGGTAAGGAGTGGTTCTTATTTCTTCTTGTATTAGAATATTCATGAGATTTTTATTTTAGGTTCCACTGTAAGATTCCAGTGCAATACAAGGTGAGAACATACATTTGATTAGTCCAAGTTTTCAATGGGTGGCCCACCATGAAGTTTCAATCTTCAACAGAGGTGGCATGAGTGCAAAAGTACGGTATTGGAACTTGAAAATGGGTCTAATTCGCATGTTTGCAACTTGTAGCTAAAAAGGTTATTTACATTGGGAACCACAGTGTGTCACTGTATTTGGTTTAACCACACTCCCCCCCATAGCTCCACCCGGTGATTGATCCCTGGGAGGACAGGTTTCTTCCACCTCTCTTGGCCACTGAGCCAACTAATAAAGAAAGGAAAAAACAAAGGTAATTTACATTTTCCTTTCTCTTAACACTATAGTGTTTTCCATTAAAAAAAAAAAAAAAAAAAAAAAAAAAAAAAAAAAAAAAAAAAAGAAAAACTTTAGTGTTTTAGGTGATTCGTTAGTTATTTCTGGTGATCCTTTTCCTAGCATTACTCTTAGGTCACGTTTGACAACTAAATTTTTAGGGAAAAGTTTTTTGGTTTTTTCTAAAGTTGTTATCAATCCATATTTGACAAATAAATTTCTGAAGATTTTGACGAATAAAAATCTTCATTTATTAGGATTTTCGGCTCCGACCACTACCATAAGATTTGAAAATCCTTACCTAAGTGGATTTGCATACTAAACCCTATCTTTTTCTCAGCTATATACATCGATACACACCAATATCAATGTGAGATCATCAACTATACAAATCCCCAGTGAGGAATCCTTATTCCAGTGGTAGTGAAGAATTATCAGATTTAAGGATTCCTTGCCTATTACCAAACATGCTCTTAGATTTATATTGCTCATATTATTGCCGCTGAGTTTTCTTTCTTGAACGTGTAAGCTTTTTTTTTTTCCTACCTTTCTTCAAATGAATGGGCTCAAATTATTTTTGCTGCATCGTATTTTTCTTTTATTTCCACATACATAATCAATTGAAGCTTGGCCTAAAATAGATGGGATAGGCGTTTTGAATATTACTATTTTTTGTTGAATACATAGTTCACATGTTCCAGATTTTGTTTGTTTGTTCGTTTGGTCTTTGCAATTTAATTAATTAGAGTGATTCTGTTTGTTCATCAGCTTTTTTTTTCAGAATGCATGTGCAAGCTTTGTAAGTTTGTTTAACAATAAATCAATCATCGAGCTCTATCATTTTTTCTTCTTTCGAAAAATATGATCATCAAGATAGCTTTGTTTAACAATAATAAATTGTGATCAAGCTCTATCAATTTTTTAACTTTTTAATAACCTGTCAAGCTTTGTTTAAAAAAAAACAGTAAGGATCATTTCAAAGTCACGCAAGTCTGCCTCTCACACTCTCTCACTGATTTATTCTTCATGGTGATGGATTGTTTCTATAGGTTTTAAGTAAACTTGTATGTCGAATCTTTTTCTTTTTCCTTTTTTCTGTATAAAACAACCTTATAATTATTAAAGGAATTTATATTCATAGGACTTTGAAAATAATTAGGATTAACCTTTTCAAAGGATTCTCATATCCAAATGCAGGGGCAGACCTATGTGGTTGTGACCCCAGATCATAAATTTTTTTTTGGTAAACAAATTACCATAGAGTTGGGACCTTGGGTAGGGCCATTGGAGAGATTTGGAGCATGATCTGGTGCAATCGCCCAAGGTCGGAATTGAAATCCTCATAGAGTTGAATGGGGTCTTAGAGCATGCCCCATATGTCAAACTTATCGCTCCACATATGTTTAAAGATAGCCCCACATATATAAAACTTTGTTGGTAAAAATAGAAGAAAAGAAAACGTTGTGGCAACACATCGCTCCCTCTTTTTTCGAAACCTCTACGCACCGGTTGTAAATTGAGCTCCTCGTTGCAAATCCCTATGTACTGTGTAGACTACTGCATCTTCATCTGTCAACACATATTTAGAATAATCCTTCATAATCACTTTATATATCTAAATTGAACGCTTAATATCCAATTTCTATTTCCAAATCCAAAATCCCTAAATCATAATCCAAACTCTAAGCCTTAAACCACCAAATCTGAGCGTATCTATAAAAATTCAAAGATGACTAAATTCATTCATGTTATCCTGTCTTCTTACCCCCACTATGATTCAAAGACTGAATCTAGTTCCTATTATCCAAAGGTTGGAGGCTTTGAGAAAGTGAAAGAAATGGAAAGAATGGGTGTCTCTAAAATGTTCTTGTATTTAGTTTTTCTCACACACCCACTCACCTTAAATTTGCAGCGAAGTCCATTGGGCATTGATTTTGACATATAAATTGAATGACACATGACAATGTGACTTTGAGTATCTAAAATCAAGTTTAGAATTAATTTTTTATCCATCTAAAGCTTTTGGGTATTTCTAATTTACATCCTAACCTCTTCATTGCTCAATCTTCAATAACTTCATGCATCAAGTTGAGTCCACGAGTTGGACATTTTCTAAAAAAAAAGCATATAGGTGTTATTTGGTAATGTAAAAAAGTCTGGTAAAGTCTAGCAAAATTTTTTTTTTTTTTTTTTTTAAATGTTAAGTCTATCAAAATTTTAGCCCCACATAAATAAAAATCTTGGATCCGCCACGGTCCAAAATGAACTATCTTGCACCAGACATCATATAATCCTAAGCCTTCAACATTTTTGTGAATAGGCAAGAAATCCCTAAATGCGTCACTTAGAAAGCCAAAACATTTTGATGGGCTATTTTGTACTTTTATAATGTCATTTCTTTCATATGCTCCGAGTCTGAGGAAAACATTTTCCTTTTTGAAAAGATAAGGATTTATCTATTATTTAATAGACAAAGTAACCAATGGTATGACAAAACGCGGACTATTGAGAAAACCGTCGATAGTGTGAGAATCGCTCATGGGCCATTCCATGAGCCACTTGCTGTGGAGCTTACATGTCGACCCACCTCGGAATGGGCCTAGTGGGATTTGAAGATCTACCTAGGCCCCTCCTATGTTATAAAAAAAGCAGCCTCATCTGATTCTCCTAACTATATTATATGGGGCCCACAGATACAGTCCATTCGCAAGGGTGATCAGTGGATCCAAAGGTACTGTACAATCCTTTTGCATGGGTGTAAACCCAGTGGGACCCTTGAATTATTAAGGGGGTGGCAATTTGATCTACTCAGATGGACCTTAAGTGGGCCCCCTCGGCCCCTCACTATGAGGTGTGTAAGGGTGTGCATGGACAAGAGGTGTGCAATCGATAAAATTTATACATACGCATAAACATGCACATAGGTTTTTTGTTGGGGTCGGTGCGCGTTGGTGATTTTCAGCCCAACCTCATTGTGAGGCGCACTTGATCACTGATTTGCATGAGCCATACACTGACAGGGACCCCTCCCCACTCCTCCTAAATCACACCAATCCCGTTTTCTTATACCCATCCTAATCGACCGACCATTAGATCTATTGTATAGTAATTTTTAATGGTGATAATTTTTAGGCTATTGATGAAGAAGTTAAGATAATAATGTGAGCCCCCATCAAGATACACTGATAGAGCTCACCCAGAACTTCAAATCCCCACAATTCATCCTTAGATAATCCCACAGCGAGGTGCACTTGAAGCTCGGCTGCACCAGAAAAGGCCGGCACACACCCACGCACATATGAATTGTTGTCCCATGCAAGACGACAAACATAAGAGACATACCAAATATATAATTTGGCAGTGGAGGTCTGACCAAAAGACCTAGGTGGGGCCATCCCAAATATAAAATTTCATTGGAAAAAAAAAAAATCTCATGCTAGATTCAACTGCAAACTCACATGGATCTATATATGCAATATTGGGGAGGAGGGGTTAGATGGTCTAGTTGGGTTGATCATATAGTGGCCCTATTAGGTGTCTCACATGGAAGTACCTTGATGACATCAGTCTATCTCTTTAGAAAATTTCAGCCCTGATAATCCTAACCTCTTGAATTATGACCCACAATTCTAATTATTTTATATTTAGAAAAAGTGACAGTTGATGCAATGGCACACGCAATACAGCCCATTTGGATGGATATAAACCTATGGGATTCGGTAACATTATTAGGGATGTGTATGGCCCACTTAAATTGGTGATTAGTTGGCCCCCATTAGGAGATGCACATTTAAGCTTTACTCTACCAACATGCTAGCTTACATCGCTTTGAAAATTGAAATCTTACAGGACGTTTGGTGCGTGATAATTTTCACAATGTTTTATGTTTATATTGTTTCTCTTAGAATATATAAAAACTATAATGTATAGCTTCACTTGTTTGGTATGACAAGATACAATTGGTGCTTTATCACTGACTTCAACATTTAATCTTTTACAAAAGTTCTAAAAATTACTTTCACATTAGGGTATTTTGTGTTGAGCATTTGGGAAGATGCATTTATAAAAAATATATATAATATATTCGCTTCATAGATCCGAAATTTTTTTGTGTGTAGTGCAATGGAATGATCATGTTTTACTTTTACCTCATTTTATTATCCGTTATTTCATTTTAATCGGGCATTTCAAAGTCCATTACTTTTAAAGATGTTCTTAATTTACTTGAAGATAATTAGCAGAGTCAATAATAGAATGTAGCTGAGAGTGGTAAATGTTTGTATCTACACAATATAATTGGTTGCTTCACTCGCAGAATGTAAAATATTTATGCTAATTATCTTATTAGTACGCTAATCTCCTCTGCAAATATCTTTTATCGCTAGTCGGTGATGAAAGTCCAATTCATGTTAAGGTTACAAAAAGGAAATATGCACTATATCATTTACATATTTTTGTTATATGCTTGTCTACAGCATGTAAGGACTCAAATGGTTGAAAATAGAAAAACTAATCCAGATCCATGGCTTCCGTTTTTTTTTTTTTTTTTGTTTTTTTTTCTCTTTTCTAAAGGTGCTTTTTTTACTCAATAGTGTTGACTCTAGATTTATCCCTTCTATTTTTTAATATATTTGTATTTTAATATTTTCTCCTTTTTCCATATTTTAGTTGTAAATATTAGGCAAATGTCAATGATGATAGACATCTATTTTTAATTCCATTGCATGTATGGTCTTTTCCTCTTTTTTTTCTTTTTCTTTTTATATTTTGGAAATCTATCATGAATGGGAGTTGAAAAATAAAAATAAAAATAGAAATAAAACTTTTCTGGTTTTTGAGAGCTATAAATGTACAAAGAATTTTTTTTTTTTTTTTTTTGGAAACTTCAACTTTAAATTTGTAATAATTTCTTATTTCGCATAAAATTTAAGTTGTGAACTGTGTATTAATTTCATCTTAAATTTTTTATCTCTAATTATAATTTTAAAACTTTGAATCCTATTAATACTAGGGATTTTGACGAAAAAAATTAAGTTTAAATAATAAATAAACTGTTTTACGAAAAAAAACTATAAAATGACCAGATAATTGATTGTACATATTTTTGGACGAAGTCACCCCAGTTAACAATATCATCAACTCAGTTGACGATATCATCAATTGGTTAATGATATCGTCAACCTTCATTGCAAAAAACGATATTTTGCTTCCTCTTTTTCTAACTAGTGATGGAAAGGTTATGAAAATTAATATTTTTTATGTCCCAGTAGTCTTCCTTAAGTAGTTTTGGTAATCTTCCTTAGTTGTGTGGCTCTCATACTTAGTTTATACACATTTGTTGCCCCCCTTCACATGCGTTTTGAAAGTTCGAGTTTAGAATGTAAGGTGTTCGGTGAAATGCCTAAATGAAGATTTTCTCTGGCAGTGGCTTCGAGTGAGACTTAAAGGGATGAATTTGGGCATGCTTTTGTAAACATTTAGAGTCTAAAGCCATTTATTTGGGGGATATTATAAATTTTGATGTCTATAACCAAAATGTGGGGAGCCATGTTGGGGGCAATCTTTAAATAGTGAATGTAAGGTTTTCTCTTAAGTATTGTATTGTTTGTGTGGAGTTTTACATCCAAATAGTATTTTTTGTTTCGCTAATTCGAAATCTTTGAACCAGCCTTAAGAATGAATTTGACAGTGGACGAATTGAACACACTTCTATGTGATTTGTGAAAGACTTGTCAAACCCTTTTTCGTTGATGTATTTATCACATTTTTTTTATTTTTTTTTCATTTATTTGAAATGGATATTCATCTTCCGCCAAAACTTACCATTCCAAACTTAAGACAATCAAGTGTAAAAACCATCGAAGAAGAAGCGGAAAAGTCCAAGAAAAAGAAAAAAAAATTGCAGGAGGTTAACGATAACATCAACCAAGTTCACGGTATCGTCAACTGAATTGATGATATCATCAATTGTGGTAATTTTGTCCAAAAAATATGTACAAACAATTATTTCGTCATTTTATGATTTTTCTTCATAAAACCGTTTAATTATGATTTAAACTTAATTTTTTCAAAAAAATTCCCTCAATACTACTATGACTAGTTTTTGTCCTTTTTTTATATGTTTTATTCATGCACATATGCCCGTTCTTTAAGCATGATGGTTAAGAGACTTTAACCAACTCAATTTTATTTTTGTCCTTTCAATTCAGATTATGATTGGCCTTTCAATTTTGACTAGTTCTATTATATTTTTCTTACACTTTGGAAAATTGTATTACATAATGAAGAAATCGGACCCAGTATCTGCATAAGAAAGTATAATGCTAGGTACCATTTGTGTTAAAACAACTTTTCTGCCTTGCTAACCTATATATATATATATATATTTTTTGGGCTCTCGGAGGGTTTCTTTTTCTTTTTTTTTTTTGGCTATCAGAGGGTTTATATATATATATATATATATATTGGGCTCTTGGAGGGTTAATTTCTTCTTCTTTTTTTTTTTGGCTATCAGAGGGTTTCCAACGCTTTAGGCCTAGTCTAATCCTTCCGAGCCCAAAGGGAAGTCGGGTGAACTCCCCTGTAGCACAAGTGTGGTAGTACAGTTTTGAACCCACAACCTCAGGGTGCAAACCGTGGTCCTAGGCCAACTGAGCTACCACTTGAGTTTATTTAAACTGATTAAAAATGAGATTTTAGATAAGTCAAGCACACCCAAGATCTAACCCATCGTAAATCCAACTCAAGTCAATATATAAAAACCTAAATTTGATCAAAATTATGATATATTAAAGCCATAGGTTTCTTTTCAATTTTGATTGTTAGTTATAGTTTTGACGGGTAGTTCCTTTACTTTTCTCAAATCTTGCATGTTCTATTTTCACTCCTCACTTCCTAACTTCTTGTCAACAAGCCGCCACGTTTTGTATAACTACTTTTCCATTTATCTTTTATTTCATATAACCACTCTTACATACTTCGCAATTAAAAACTTCTTGAAAAGTTTGAATTCTTCACTTTCTCATTCCTCATTTGAAGTCTAAGAAATGACTGAAGATTAATGGTACGGTTTCTTTCCTGCAATTTTTTTATGATGTTTTTTATAATTTCTTATTTATATTCAATTACATTTGCCATGTGTCTTGAACATCGGTTCGGATAAAATATTAACACATATGAATCTTAATATGTATAACCATTTTATTCCCAATGATACAAAACACTTGACAGATGATTAAATTAATTCTCAAGTGACAATTTTTAGCACAAATTTCTGTTTATTTCTTCTTTTTTTTTTTAATAACTTCTACATTGTTATATTAGTTGTTTTCTCATTTTTGAACACCAACATCAATCACATTTAGTTATAATCAATTTTATTTTGTTTTTGAGAAAGAATGCTACAATCCAAACACATAAAATCTAAACATCTCAATAAAAATTTATTATAAGATTATAAATTTATTCTAATGAGTCATTGCCATGATAAGCATGGGCACATCTGCTAGTCCACTGATAGGAGTGGATTGGGTCCCCATTTAAACCTACTCATTGCTAATCCTATTGCTATTTCAACTTCAAGCAATACTTTCTTCATCTTTTACGATAAATCTTCGTGAATATTGGTCAAGATATTTGTTCACGACTCTAAAATTATTCTAACTAAATCCACATTTTAGTTGCTTTTTAAGAGTGATGGCTGGTTTGTAACCTAATAGTTCTATTCTTTGATCCGTTCTACTTTTATTTTCTATTTTTTATTATTTATATATATATTTTTGTTTATTATTTTTGGTTCTTTTGTATATTTTCATTGCGGTCGTTATATTTATATTTTAAGATTTATTATTATCTTTGTTCTCTGTTGTGTATTTCTACCGTGTGTTTCACAAGAATCAATTTTACGATGGCCCTGGCATTAATTGCAAATAAATTCTGTGAAGATTTAATACATCAAGCAATTATTTTGTGTAGTGGCCCAACACGTCAACCATACCTTTTTTTTTTCGTTTTCTTTTATTCACACTAAAACATACTTTATTATTGCGTGACATCATAAATAAGGGTTTTTTGGCCGTCTTTTAAATATCTAATATCACCAAATTCTATTAGGATTGAGCATAGTTCCTATTATCAATGTTATTTGATAGATTTCTTTTATCAGTGATGGTAAATTTATGTGCAAACTGGGAAGGGTTAGTTTCATTAGTCTTGAACATCTTAGGACCCTGCTTTGGCTGGACTCACACTAGGTCATTTTAACGGTAAAATTATATTAAAAGAAGAAGGTTCAAACAACAAAAATGGAAAAAAAAAAAAAAAAAAAGAAAAATAAATTTTAGGTTTACAAACACTCAACAAATATTTTGAGTTTTTAATTTCTTTCCCAAAATTCTTATGATATATTTAATGTTGTGATTTGCCCATGCTAAAGATAACTAATTTTTGGATGATTTCTTATCATAGGTTTACAAACACCCAACAAATTTTTTCAGTCTTAAATTTCTTTTCCAAAATTCTTGTGATATATTTAATGTTGTTGTGATTTTCTCGTGCTAAAGATACAACTAATTTCTGGATGATTTCTTATCATAGGTTTACAATTCCTAACAATTTTTTTCAGTTTTGAGTTTCTTTTACAAAATTCTTATGATATATTTAATATTGTGCTTTGCCCTACTTTTTGCTAGTTTGATATTGAAAATATCATGTTTGTGAGGCCAGTCCACAGTAGATTGATTTTGAAAATCAAACTGCACAATGATAGCTTTTTTTTTTTTTTAAGCCTAGCTCATATAAGAATCTTTTTGAAAATTAAATTGTCTCTTTACAATTTAATTTTCAAAGGAGCACGTTTGTAAGGCTAACCGAGGTAAATTGATTTTAAAAATCAGGTTGATTTTGAAAAAAAATTATTTTCAAAAGAGTATATTTGTGAGGTGGGCCCACATCAGCTTGATTTTTAGAATTGAGTTGTACAATGATGATATCCCTTTTTCTGAGGTGCACCCACGACAAAAATTTCTAAATTTTCACAAATTGGCACATGATTGAAAAAATAACTATAAAATAATAGCATGTCAATGTGATAGTGGTTGTATCTAAAGCCGAGTGAGAGTTTTGTAATAAATGGTATTTTAGAAAATAAAGAAAATAAAAATATAAAAGGATTAGACAGTAAGTCCAATTTAAAGTGGAGTGAGATTTGTCGTATTAGAAATAGAGGTTACTTTTGAAAATGGCAAAAGATATCGAGATAATTTGAAGAGGAATGTACAGGGCAGTTTTGGAAGAATATAGTAGCGTGAGAAGATTACATGTCCCAAGAGAAAATTTTGGAACCCGTTGCACATCACACTTGACGTGGTGGATACCCATTAGAGGGGGTTAGACGCTGGATCTTACAACTTAATACGGTACAGCGACCAGCCCTGTAATTTATAAATGTATTTAGTAGTACATATTCAAGGATTGACAATAGGATGGATATTGGCCATGTACAGAAAAAGGACATGAAGTTTTAAGAATAGGATGAGTTGGGTGTAACTTTCAGTGCCATGGACTGGATTCAGGTGTAAGTTTGGATAACTGAAAATCAAAAGATTTTAGGAAAATATTAAAATTTTAGAAACTTCAAAAATAACTTGAGACCTTTTAACTAGCTAAATTTTTTTTAATCATAATAAAAAAAATTGTAGCATTTATGCTCATGGGACCATCACATCATGCCATTGAATTTTCGAACCACCAAACTCTTCTCAGAAATTCCAATCAAAGGCATTTAACACTAGCAAAACATGCCCCGTGCTTAGCACAAGCAATATAATTCATTATATAAAAAATATACATTAATATTAGAAGATTTCTAATGAGTTTAAAATATGATATTTCTTTATACATATATAAAGACCTTTTTTTAAAAAAATATATATAATAAAAATAAACATTGATACAGTGAAGCAATCTTTAATCCAACAAAATATAAATGTAAACACCCAAAACCCAACTTGCATCTAATAAAAATTAGAACTACACCAACAATATTCAAATAAGAGCATAAGCTAACTGCATTTTCAAATCTTACTAACTTGAATGCAGATCTCACAAGCGGGGTTTTTTTTTTTTTTTTCTAGTCACACCACCTTTGTAGTCTGTATACATGGCTAGTTTACTAACATGCATGAAAAAGAGAAGAAAATCAGTTATACTCGGTAGGGAAGAAGAAGATGAATGGTCATATGGGTTGTAATATAGGGAAGAAGAAAGTAGTAGGGGTAGTGGAAGACATGGATATAAAATCTAGAGATTTAAAACCATTTAGTAATTGCCTAATCAATCGAGAATTTCACTTTTTGGTAAACCAATCAATAGAGATTTAAAACCATTTAGAACCTACACAATTAATTAAATGCATAGAGATTTAAAAAAAAATATTAACTGCCATTAAATGGTAATCAAATGCCTGATTTCAATTGAAATCAGTTTCGAAAATTGAAAGTTGAGTGGTCAAAATCAATTGGCGATTAAAAATAGTCCCTTTCATATATCAAAACATACATGTGCTAAGCACGGGTAAGAAACCAATGACATTTTAATGGGAAATTATTATAGCATCTGCATCATATATAACATATCTATGTTCCTACAAATCAATTGCTTTTGTCATTTTCCAAAAAAAAAGTGACCCTTTTGAGGAAATAGTATTACACAAATGTGCCTCAAAAAAAAAAAAAGGAAAAAAGAAAAAATAAATTCAAACCACTCAAAGTAATTTCTTGAAGTGTTGGATCTACTCAAAATTCATTCTCAGTTACTATGGGCCTACCATTAATTGATTTCTTGTAAAATATATGATTACAATAAATAAAAGAGAGCAAGAATAATAAATATATAAATGGAAAAATATAAATCTAAAGTCAACTATGCGAAGTTAAAAAAGAACACTTTCAAAACAAAACCAGAATAACATCAAGTCAAGAGATGTATAATGGTTTCTAAATTAGCATTCTTAATAATTGCAATTTGGAAAACTTATATATTTTAATCATACTTAACTAAAATGGGCTCCAGGTTCTTTTCTTCTTTTTTTCCCTAAGTGAATGTTTGGATGTATGCAAATTAAACATAAGATTAATATATTTGAATATTGATAGATTTTATTATTATAGAACAAAATGTCATCATATTAACTTATTGCATTTTTCATTAAGTTAATTTATTATTCTATAAGTATGTAATCATACTTATATATTACATACTTATATGTAACGTTTGACAATTTCTACACAAATTTTAGCAAATTCTAAACGGAAACCTCCATTATTTATTTTCCTGTTTTATTATTATTATTGTTATTAGTATTATTTTGCTCTCCTTGTTTCCATTGGTGGTCATGGTGTGAATGCTGCGAATGCAAGGCTTGGGTCTAGATGTTAGGTGAAAGTTGGGCTATCAATCCGACCCTCCTATGATTGTATCAGATCCAACCCAAAGTACATGCAACAAGAAAAAAAGTCTAACGGAAATAGACGCCATCAAATCTCACTGGCATTTTGCCAAACGCCTTTGCATATCCACAGCATAGTACAAAATAAATAAATAAATAAATAAATAAAACAACAACAACAACAATAGCAGCAACAGCAACAACAACAACAAAAGAAGAAAAATGAAAATAAATTTGGTAAAGAGAGGAAATGATGCATTACCTCTACCTTAAAAGAGTGGTAGACGGGGTGAATGCCTCGGAGGTACCAGTAATAGTGATAGAGATATAGAGGAAAAGTTTCATGAAAGAAAAGATATAAAAAAAAACTATTGCTCTTCCAATCCACTTGACAATTCAACTGTCATATTATATACACTCACAAGTGTACATTCTTTAACTTTGGCAATTTAGCAAACACGTTTGCTCCATGCACCATTACAATTGTAAAAAATTCTAAGCCAAAAAAGAAGAAGAGGAAAACGTGATACATACCTTGAGAAAATCAAACGTGAAGAGAGTGAACAGCGTTTTGATAGAGGCATTTATGCATAAAGTCGATATGGCAATGGAGATGAGAGATTGAGAGAGAGAGAGAGGGAGGGAGAGAGAGGCGTGGCTGAGGATTTCTGATTTTGGATTTCGAAGTTGCCTGAGGGAGAGATGAATTGATGAGAAAACCGTTAGGTTTCTTTCAGGCAATTCTTTTGAATGGGCATTTCTTTGGTAGGGACTGGGAATATGTAGAGGAAGAAGGAAGTTTGGAGAACATTACATACGTTACGTTGAAAGGGAGATTAAAGATGAGAAGAAGAAAGAAACGTCTTGCATTCACGAGTTAATGCAGCTGGAGAGAGAGGAGATAAAAAGAGTCAAAACAAATTAGGAAGGGTCAAAATCGATTGAGTAAATCAGGGCTGATTTCTCAATTGGAAATAGGCACTATCATATATATTAACTAGTTTCTATGTAGGTATCTTTTAGAATCACATCCTATTTCTCTTATATCTTTACTTCACCTGGTTATAAATTCTCTAACCAAGTTTTGAAGGGCATTTTATATTTTTTAGTTTGTCAAACTAAATTTAATTTTTATTTAAATTCTATGTAACAAAACAATGTAATATAACTTTTGGTTGTATTTTCTATTGTCTAACTTGGATGGTTAGACATTTAAGGTCTTTATATATTTTTTAGTTTGTTAAACTCAATTTAATTTTTATTGAAATATTGTGTAACAAAACAATGTAATATAACTTTTGGTTGTATTTTCTATTGTCTAACTTGGATGGTTAGACATTGGCTTCCTAACTTTTTTTTTTCTCAATTTTCAATATACTAATAATTTATTTTTTATTTTTTTATTTAATATTCAATTCCCATTTTCTAGCTTCCCATTTACTCATTAGATAATAGCTTTTGCATTCTCTCCAAATATATTTATCTTAGAATTTGTTATGCAATTCAAGAAATCTCCTGATTGTGTACATGAAAAAAGCAAAATATGTAAAATTTATAAATTCAAAGTTCATTAGCAAATTATTTGATTTTACTTCGCATTCTCCTTTTAAATAAGCTTTGATATATAAAATCACAAAACTGATAAATGATGAATTTCTTTGTTTTAGATTTATTTTCTTTTCCCACTAAATAAAATATCAAAAGATAGCATTGAAATTGAGTATATTTTTATTTTTGAAAAGCGCAGGCCTAGTATGCTAGTATTCAATGATAGTGTAATTAGGTTGGGGTGTTTGGACGTAAAAGAAATCCAAAACATCCCCTACGCACTAATGGTTTTAATGGTTTTGGATTCCAAAAGTGATGTCCACAATTTTCAGCTCCCTCAATGTACCATGATAAACAAAAAAAAGCATGAAAAATAGATTTCATTCACTATCCTTTAGTCCAAAAGCCATAGAAATGATGCATGGATCAAGTTTTGCCTCCATGGCGAAACTAATTAGTAGATTTAGCTGGCTAATGATAGATGGACCCCATTTACATGCCATGAAGTTCCCCTTTTTATTTAGGCAAAGAAAAGAAATCCACTATCAATTGGGTGTCACCAGCTTGGCAACTCTACTAATAGAGTCAAGAAAAGTAAAGTTGATTTTGAAAAAAGAATAAAATATAAGTAGGGTATGATGGTATTTTATTTTTAGTTGTTTGTTATAGAATATTTTTGACTTTTTATATGAGAAAGTCAAGTTTTTTTTGTATTTTAGTGGATAATGGTGGTTGCTTTTTGACTTTTTTTTTTAAAAGATAAAGGAAATTTTGAATTAAAGTGCTTTTGAAGTGACATCTTGTCTGAAAAATGGAGGCTTTACTTGACTTTTACTATATTAGTAAAGTGCCAAACTAGCTATGGATTCATATTGCAATTACCGAACCATTTTATGGCTGATGCTGCAGGGCAATACCATGCATGGTGCAGGAGGGAACAACCCCATGGTCCAAGGGGATATCAAAGCTGATACTGGAGCTATGATCAACCTCGGAACTCAAGTAACTATGGCAGGTAACATCAATTTGGGAACTAAAGAATATCAAGTAGGTACGTCAATTCGGGAATTCAAGAAAATTGTGTTGGTAGATGGACTCGGAAATGTTACACATATCCCCATTTGAAAAATAATGTTGAAGCTACCTGTCACATCCCGGTCCCGAATCACTCTGGCCTAGGGTAATCTCCGAGATGTAGCACCCGTACTCCCGTTATATTATACCTGTTTAGAGTCAAATACAACATTACGAAGAAGAAAATTCCACTGTCCCACTTGTGAGTCTAGCTCACTAACCTGTCAAATCATATTTAATAGTGGAAGCATTTCAATAATAAGCCACTATGTATCATTTCATCGAATAGTCCTATTTAAACTTAAGTGTCAAGTTTATACACAACATAATTACAAATTCAAACTAAAGTATGGATTACAAAATCACCCTACATTCTATTACAAAAATGTTATCCACATCTAACTTTTAATCTTATTGGTGTGAACCACACAAAAAGGAGTCAGTCACACAATCCATTTAAGCTCATAAAAGAATGAGTCAGTCGCTCTCCATAGAGTGGACTACATAGGGCCATTGCCTGGCCGTTCTTCTAATCCTGGAGGAACCTCTTCGGTTTTCTCCTGTCCCTCCTAACCTCTTCAGGGTGGGGAGCTGCACCTGCGTCTGATCAAGAATATTATCTCAAATACAATGAATTGGTAGGTACAGGCATTAATAAGTAATTACAGATGTATCAAAGCGAATTAAATGACAATGAATTGAAATATTTCAAAATCAAGAATAATTAGCAAAATATGCCCGTGCTTTATAACATTAAAAATAATTTAATTTTTAAATAATATTTAGTCTAAATTATATTGAGATGGTTAAAATAGGTCAAATGATAAATTATTTTCAATGATGTGAAACGACATTCTAGATTGTCTTTAATAATACTTTGTGTACCTTGATGTGAAAATAGGAATTTGTATTTTTCATTGAAAATAAGAATTCGTCCACTTATAAATAATTTCTATATGCGTCTCTGCATCTAGAAGGCAAAATGAAAACAAATTAAATGATCTAAATGCATTTTTTCCACCTTTAAAAGCTCTCTAAAACCAAAATTACATCATGACTTCTATGATCCTTATGTATTTTTCGTAAATAATTCTTGTTGCTATTCTTTTATTAGATAATTACAGAGGACGATTTATTTAAGTCATGATTTCGGAAATGCGGGTTAGGGTTTCAATCAGGGAGTCTTGTAAAAGGTTTTGAACACCAATCAGTCCAATCCATCTACTTTTTAGGTATATTATCTTCTTTCAAAGATTTTGATTTTCATTTTTTTTTCCTTTTTTTGATGTACAAATTTTTATCAAGTTATTGGTGTTTAAAAGGCTTCCTTTCCTAACCATTCTCACCATTTCTTTTCTTTTCAGTAACCTTTGGTTTCAATATATGGAAAGATCTGGATCTCTGATTTTGATTTTTTTTTCTAATAATGCACATATGAAGGAGATTGCTTCCTATTCTATTGAGTCTATGTAGATATTTTTTAGGGGTCTCCTTCTTTTGTTCTGTTCTTCTTGTGCTTCTTTAAGCAAGTCAGTATTTCTTCTTGTGCTTCTTTAAGCAAGTCAGTATTTTTCTCTTGTACTGTTTGCTGCTTTAATGAAAGTAACCATTTCAATTTTTTTTCTAATATCGCAAAATTCTTTTACTTAATGTTTGTATGCTTTGTTTTGAGTATCTTTAAGTAAATATCTTTAATAATCAACCAACTTGTCCTTTCTTTTCCTCTCTTTTTCCCCTCTTTTTTTCTTTTAAAATCTTTTGTGTGCGTGTGTGGATGGTTGTGTGTGTGTGTTTGTGTTGTAGTAAAAAAATTTACTAAAAATGGAAACACTGCATACATTATGTGTATACATGACAATGAAGTCTAAGATACAAGAGGTTTTTGCAGAGTATCGCATGCTTTGTTTCTATACGTGAGACATGTACAAGTGATCCTAAAACATTGGGAAAGAAAAAGAAAAAAAAAGGCATGGGGAGGCTACATAGTGGAAAAGCCATGCTCAGAAAAGCTCAATCATATGAACTACCCTTTAATTTTAATGAATACAATCCAAATTGATAGTTACGAAGGAAACAACATAATGATTCACTGATTCACGTTCAATGTAAAAAAGGATGTCCAGATGAACAAAAGCCCCAATAAGAGAAAACCTTTGGATATTTCAATAACAATGTTCAAGTAACTCAGAAGCCAAATGTAAAATATTGAAAAAAGAAATTAAGATGACCCACTTGGTTTGAGTAGTTGTAGAACCCCCACTCTAATATACAATGGAAAAGCACTAAACAACTCCATTTGAGTGGGACAAAAAAAAGAAGCATTATTTTGTGGAAATCACATGAATCTGTTGAAACATCTGGGGTCTTCAACTTGATATATAAAATTATAGTATCATTTGTACTTCCATATCTCCTTAACACACCATAGTTATTGTCACCATACAATAGAATAAGTGAGGTCCTTGTCATACATAATGGATGCGTGAACTGGAAAAAAATTACTATGATGATTTTATGAAGACAATCACAATTGACTCAAGCATATTAACATATAGTTGGTGTGCATAAAACCATTCTTATATATGATAGTGGCTGTATCCATTTGAGAAATCAGCCCCAATTTGCACCATTGATTTTGACCTTTCCAATTTCTTTTGACCGCTCTTAATGCCCTTGATTTATTATAACATTACAACAAATGGTGGGTAGACATAATGTTATTTAAAACCAATTGAGATTAAGATGTTTAAAGAGAAACAAAATCTAGATCTAAAGGGAATAAAAATAGGAGAACCAATCAATCAAGATATAACATATAGTTGGTATACATTACAACTCGATGAAGGAGATGACGGTTTCGATGGCGGCAGCAAATGGTCAAATGGGAGAATTTCTCTTCGCATTATCCCAGATCACGATCTCCACATTCTCGCGAATTGATGGACGTCATAGATGAGGCTTGACTTCAAGGAAGAGTCCATTCTATGTATGGTGAGAAAACTGGTTCCCATTTGGATAGAGTGCCAGGTAAGTGGTGCAGTGTCCGGGATCTTATTTGCAGACGTAGGTGGCTGCTTCCTCCGAAGACGGGAGTTATTGTGGAGGAAGAAGAGAGGAGGATGAAGAATAATAAGAGAGAAAAAACGTGAGATTAAGGGAGTAGAGGAATGGTTGAAGAGCAGTTACTGGGGAGGAGATAAGCGGAAGAAAATTGTTTTGATGCGGGTTTTCTTTTTTAATATATATATATAAAAGAAACGAAATACGTTTTCATGAGTTAAATGGATGGGGGACGTGGAATAAAGGGCATTAAGAGCGGTCAAAAGAAATTGGAAAGGTCATAATCAATTGTGTAAATTGGGGCTGATTTCTCAATTAGAAACAGCCACTATCATATATAAGAATTGATTTTGGGCTCTTTATATTTTTCCAATTTAATGACTCCTTCACATTATGCTTTTTGACCGATTGCCTCAGCGCACTCCATTTCACAGCCACTACTCCATTTCTGACATCATCTGTGCCCCATTCAATGTCCTCCAACCTTCTCCATGCGTAGTCACTTTTCGTACCCTCCATGTAGTTTCCTCGAAAGTTCGTTCACTTTTGTTTTAATTGCTACTCCATTTTTGAAATTATCTGTGCATTTACTGAAGACCCAGGTAAGTTTTCCATATTACTTTTGTTTAGGCCATTTGATATCCCCTTCTCTTTGTTAAGATGCATAATCAGCAATGCAATTTATAAATGTATTTAGTAGTATATTTCTTCAATGCAATTATTTTTTCGTTTTCTCCTCTTAATAGTTTAATGCACAAAAGTTATTCACTCCTTTAAATCTTACATGCTGACACTTAAAAGAAGGGGCATTTGGCGAAAGGTCCCTGAACATTTCGGTTTATGGCCTTAAACCTACAATCTTTTTTTCATAGTGTGATAAGTCTGTTTGTCCAAATCTTAAGATCTAAAATGTCCAAGTTACCATTTCTTTAAATCATATCCCATGATTAGTGAGATATGCCACTAGTAATGGTCAACTACCATTTAATTGGCCGCGATTAATGAAATTACATTAATGAAATTTTCAAATAAATTGTAAAAAAATAAAAATAAATTCAAAAAAATGCAAATAAATTTCAAAAGAACGAAAGTAAATTTCAAGAAAGCAATAATTTTAAAAAAATAAATTTAAAAAAAAACATAGAGAAATTTAAAAAGATGCAAATTTAAAAAGCAGCTCCTCAAAGCACTCAAACTATGTTTTAGGCATATGTGAGTAATGACAGAAATCTATTTTTATAATTTTTGGGTATTTTTCTTATTTATACTTTTAAACTTGAGAAAATCTACTACTATTGGGAGCTGCAAAATTATTTCTCTTTCTGATTTTCTGTGGCTACTCATACATGTAAAAAGTGACTTTCATTTTATCAATTCCTTTTCCTGATCTTTGAACATTGATGCCATTAAATTTTTTTAATTATAATTAATTCTTTTAACTTGTTGGCGTCATGTGATACATAGGTATCTACACTCTAGAGCCTGAGGTGTTCACTGTTTCCTCACGACAAGTCCAAGCGTTCCTTTGGCCGGGCCTGATTTGAAAATCCAAATTCCTAACTATTCAAAGTTTTAAATGTGCGCCTACTCTCTGTATGGGTTATATTTGAATTATTCCAATATTTGAGTTTACCAATCACTAGATTCATCGCCTCAGCCCTCAGGAATTTATCGCTGAGTGGAAGCCTTAGAGCAGAATGGTTCGTGATACACGCTGAAGATTCAGATTAAAGTTGCTTATCATTTTTTACCGTCTCTTTTTTTGACGGACTGTAGCAAGCCTCGATTATTAGGCTTATTAGTGTTGACTCTTTTTTAGGCTTTTCACCAGTAGATTGAGATCCATCCTCTTCCTCCCCTTTCTTATCTCTATTATTACTTACTTCTTCTTGTGATCTTGATCTATTCCAGTTGCAGAGAGACAAAAGAGGGACACGGCTATCTCTCACATAGCTCAGGTCGCACTGGATAAGGCTTGGTCGTGCTCGCAAATTGGTGTCGATCTTTTCCTCGGTGCTGAAAATCATCTGGTGAAGATTAAGGATTCCCTGGTGGACATGCATAAGTTCATTGTAATAGCAGAGCGAAGCCCCCTGAAGGATCCCGAGTTGATGAAATTGCTCGAAAAGCTCAAAGATGCTGCTTATGATGCTCAGGACTTATTGGAAGACTATGAGATCGCAGATCGAAGACGGAGTGAAGAGGCTGAAAACAGCATGACGAACAGGGTACGCAGGGTCGTTACTTCGCTCGTCACCATAACCCCAGTTATAAAATTGAGAGAGCTAAGCCAGAGACTCGAAGATATTAAAGCAGAGTGTGGTACATTTCAGCTGAAGGAGAAAGTGACCGAATTCGAGATTGAATTTAAGAAGACGAGGGAGACTCACTCATACGTACCCAAATCTCAAGTAATTGGAAGAGACAGAGAAAAAGAGGAAATAGTGTCTCTCTTATTGTCAACTGAACTGGATGATGTGTCGGTCATTGCTATTGTGGGCGTTGGAGGCCTTGGCAAAACCACACTCGCTCAGTGGGTCTTCACTGATGATGCAGTCCAAAACCATTTCGACCCCAAAATGTGGATTTGCGTGTCTGATAATTTGGAGCCTGATAATTTTGATAGTAGAAGGCTTGGAAATAAAATTCTTGAACGTGCAACTGATGATCGTCATAACCTCTCAGATCTAGAGAAATTGCAGTGCTACCTTCGAGAAGCATTGGGTGGGAAGACATTCTTGCTCGTTTTGGACGATGTTTGGAATGAAAAACCTGGCAAGTGGCATGGGAAAAATGGGTTGAGAGATCTGTTGTTATGTGGAGGAAAAGGAAGTAGAATTGTTGTAACCACACGCAGTCGAAATGTTGCATCCATCATGAGCAAAATTCAGCCATACAGTTTGAAGCCTTTGTCAGAAGATGGTTGCTGGTCTTTGTTCTGTGAAAGAGCATTTGGAAATCCAACAGAAAAAGCAGCGCATCCAAACTTGGCACCAATTGGAAGTGAGATTGTGAAGAAATGCCGGGGCATTCCGCTTGCAGTGACAACACTAGGAGGCCTTTTGTATGACAAGAGAACTGAAAGCAGATGGGAGTCTGTCAGAGATAGTGAAATGTGGGGCTTACCTGAAGAAACTGAGAATGGAATATTGCCTGCTTTGAGGTTGAGCTATAACTATTTAAGGCCATTTCTGAAGCAATGCTTTGCCTTTTGTGCGATCTTCCCACAAGCCTATGAAATTGAAAAGGAACTAGTGATCAAGTTATGGATGGCTCACGGTTTTATTCCTACCGATCAAGAAGGATTAATGGAGTTGGAAGACATCGGCAATGAGATTTTCGATGAGTTGGTAAGGAGGTCTTTTTTCCAAGATGTCAATGTAAATGCAATCGTTTGGAAGTCAGGACCTAATAGGGATCTACTAATACCTAGGACAACATTTCGGATGCACGACCTGATGCATGATCTAGCACATTCTGTAATGGAAAATGAATATCGTGTGGTACTCAATGGCAAGTCAAAAGACATTTCTCCAAGGATACGTCATGTCTCTTCTAATGGATTGGGAATTCTGGCTGCCTCCTTGCCCAAAGCTCAAATGCTACGGACATATGTCATGTTAGAACAAGACGCCTTCCAATTTCCTTGTGATGTAGGGCTTTTTAAATGTTTGAGAGTATTGGATTTAATGAGGCAAGATAAACAGGAAGTTGAGAAGCAGTTGCTTACTTCCTTGGGCAATCTCCAACATCTAAGGTACCTCAATCTCTCCTTCACTTTGATTAAAATGTTACCTGAATCGTTGACTAGCCTCTGCTATTTACAAACTTTGATACTAATACATTGTAGAGAACTCTGTGAGTTACCCAAAGAGATGTGCAAATTGACCAACCTTAGATGTTTGGATATAACTGAATGTTATAAATTAACTCACATGCCCCCAAAGATGGGACAATTGAGTTGCCTCCAAGAATTAAGCAATTTCATAATGGGTAGGACCAATGATATTGGATGCAGTGGCATAGGAGAGTTGCAAGGTTTGAACCTTAGAGGACATCTACAGATTGATTTCCTTAAGAATATAACAGATGCTATTGATGTTCCACGAGATACTCTCATAAAAAAACCAAATCTTACTTCTCTTGATCTATTGTGGGATAATTCTATGAATGTGGAATTTGGTGATTTGGAAGAATATAGAGAAATAGAAGTGCTTGAAAAGCAGGTACTTCAGGGCCTCTTACATCGAAGTCTGAAGAAGTTGGGAATATTTGGCAACAACTTTCCGAGTTGGATGATGGAAACTCTCACTGAATTAGTTGAAATCAAATTAGAAGGGTGTTGGAGATGTAACCACTTGCCACCACTTGGAGAATTGCCCTTTCTCAAAGTCCTTACAATTATTGATTTCAAGAATGTGGAGTGCATTGGTAAGGAGTTCTACGGCAATGAAGTATCGGGAGGATTCCCATCATTAGAAGAACTTATTATTCGTCTGATGGACAAATTGAAGACATGGACAAGGTTAGAATGGAAGGGCGAGAGGGCATTCCCTAGCCTTGTCAAATTGAGAATTTTGAATTGTCCCATGCTAACTACAATGGAATTTTTTCCAGATATCAAAGATTTGAATGTTGACCAAGGGATGGTGCACCAACAAAATTGTAACCAATCGTCTTCTGCCGATGAAGATCAGATAAGAAGTCAGAGCTCTCTTCAAGAGTTGGTGATTTTGTTTTGCGACAAACTAATCTTTTCAGGCCTAGGGCTTCGTTACCTCAGTTCCCTTAAGACTCTGAATATATGGGATAGCAATGAGTTTGGATACGTGGCACATGAATTATCTTTCCTTACCAGTCTCCAACGTCTCAGTTTACAAAAGTGTCATGGTTTGAAGAGTTTACCAGAGGGGATCGGGAATCTCACATCTCTTCAATTGCTAAGAATTTTTGATTGCCCTGAGATGGCGTCCTTGCCAAGAGAGCTACAACGCCTCTCTGCACTCAAAAAGCTGTGTATTAATGGATGTCATTCGTCATTAAAGATTCGATGTACGAAAGACACAGGTGATGACTGGGACAAGATCCAACACATCCCTCATATCGAGATTTGGGGTAATCTTATCGCAAGAGATTAAAAATGGTTAGCCTTCCTACTTGTTGTCTTTTTTCTAAAATAAAATTTATTATTTATTTCTAATGCAATTCTTGTTTGCAATTGTAATTGTAATTGTAGCCTTGTAGGTAGGAAGAAAAGAGGGGACAAAGGTAGCTGCGATTAAAAAAGAAAGGTGCTTGCACATGAGTCGAGAGACTTAATTAGGTATGATTATAATTTTTCAATACTGCCCTTGTAAAAAATTTATAATGCATGAAGAAATATAGAGGCAAAAAGGTTAGGAGATTCAATATCTTTAGTTTGGCATTTTATTAGGAAGAGGAAAATCATTTCATAGTATTACTTGTATTTTATAGATCATATAATATACATTGTTAAACATCATATATCATTTACTTGGGCAAGCAAAGCATATTCAGGTCTAACAACAGTATCCGAGCGTGGATTTATAAGGTTAGGACTTTTGAGCTACAGGGTAAGATGATTTTGGGCTTGTCATTTATCTAGCACGTGAGATATATGGATCTGGGCTTGGCTTGCTTTTAATGGTGCGATATCTCACTTGGGGATATACACATTTATTAAATTATAAGATTTATGATCCTTTGGCCCCTCTTTAAATCCTCAGAACTCTGTTCCCCTGAAAGCAGTTCACCAATAAATATAAGTACATATTTTATAAAGGCTATGGTCTTAATCACTGAAAATTCTTGTCATAAGTCTTTGCATTCATTGAATTATGCTTTGATGCATTGTATTCAATTGTCAGCGCATTTCATTTTTTTTTTTTTTTTTCATTTTCATGGATTATTATCCATTCGCATGTTGCTAAGCAAAGTGCTATTTAATTGGATTGGAGAATTCTCTAATTAATCCTTTAATTTAATTTAGTGTACCCTCATACATTGTTTTAAAAATTAATAAATGCTAATGACGAAAAATCCATGTGGAGGATGTGTGATAACCCGGAGTGGCTAAGACGGCTTATCAGATAATCCTTGAAACAACTCATTCTCCGATATGACGACCGCTACTTGGGCGGTCGGGGTCAATGCGGACGTTGCAACTTAAATAATCCGTCTGAGCTGGCGGAAGCAGCACATGAGGTTGCCCTGGATTTTGGCTATATGAGCCCCAATAGCACTTGGACTTGTGCCAAGTTGAGGGTGATGTGTCATCTTCTTTCCCTCCTCTTAATTTTTCATTGTATTTTGAGTTTTAAACTTAATTAGTAACCTTACTAACTAATTACTAATCAGTAATCTAATTAGGAATTTCGGGCATTAATTTATCTCTAATTGGTTTGACCTAGTTGTGATTGAGAGGTGGAGATCTTCTCTCCAAGTGGGCACCCCTTGATTGGTTATAGATGGTGATAGTGTGGAATCTAGGGAGACTAACCTAAGGTTAGGATTTTTGGAGAATTTACATGAAGCGATGTGATAGGTTTCATATTCAATCAAAGGCTTAATTTTAATCTAGTTTCCATAGTTAAGGGGGAGATGAGTTGAACTTTTTGTTTAATTAGGAACCTTTCCTCTCCACCATCGTGTGTGTGCTCGCTTGAGAATTGAAAGAGAGGAAAAGTTGGATGTGAGGAGGCTAGAGGAAGAAAAAAATAAGAAGAAGAAAGGAAAATAGAAGAGAAGAGAGGAGGCTTAGGCTAGCTTGGAGGTGGACTAGTACTTCTTGAGGTATGATCATTCCATTTTCTTAGTTTATTTTCTTCTTAGATTTTTCACCATCGTTTTCTCTAATATCTTCCATCTTCCATGACCACTCATGGCAATTAATGGTGTTATTTCGGCACATGATGAAGCAATGAAGTTCGATAATAAAAATACTCGATCATATTATTTTCTTTTAATGGGATTGACCAAAGGAAAAGGGGATCCAAATTTATGTTTCAGTTATTTATTATGCTTGGATCAACATGTTCAGATAGGAAAAATGGTGAGATCATAATATGGATTAGGTAGTTTTGGGGATTAGGTTATGGAGAATGTATTTCTTTTGTTCATTGTTTTTTTAATAAAACATTAGAGTTAGATTTATTAGTTTTAATTATCATAGGTTGTAATAATTGTTTTATTTCTTATTTGTTTTTAAATTCTTATTTTTTATTGTAAAAAGTTGATATGTTTATAACCATTCTATTGTAATCTAATTTATTTTAAAGATCCATATCATGGGAATAAAAAGGAGAAAAGAAAAGGGATTATTTGCTATATCTAAACATCCATGATTAAGGAAAAATATTTTTGAACCCTTGGATTTGGCAAACCAACTGTCGGATCGCACCCAAAAGTTTTATAGATTTTTCATTGATATGTGCAAAGTTTTTAATTGTTTGGATCCTTGAAATAATTAGAAAATAAGGTTTTTAATTAAGGTCTAATTACTATTTTGATCATAGTTTGTGGTGTTGGGTCATTAGAACCCTTTTGGGTTAACCAATTTGACTCTATATGACCCATTGGAGCACCGATTGTTGATCTCGGGTTAGATAATAATTTTGGTAAAAATAATTAAATCCCAGCAATCTTAAAGTTATGCTTGAATGGTCTTAAGGTACTGGAGTGGTGGATTTAAATCGAAATGAGCCATGGTTTAATGGGCTAAGCCCAAAACCTAACCCTAGTGCACCAATAGATCACATATAGCCAAATTGTGGTATTTTTATTTTCTAATATTTATATATTAAATTTAATTAGTGGACTAAACTAAAGTATTAATAGTTGTTTAAATGACTTAGGAAGTGTGGCCAAACTCTTGGCTAAGTTAGAAGCCATTTTGACTAGACTAGTTGACTAGTCTAGTTGGTTGTGCTAGGTCTATGTGTTGTGGTGTCTAAAATGAGTATTACAAATTATATATGACCATAACCATTAACTATTTGATTTATTTAAGCCTCTGGACAATGGGTTAAACTCCTTTATTAGTGGAGATTAAGAGGTCCGATTAAATATTTAAAAGGGCCATAGCCATCAAACATTGACTACGTGTAATTGGCAGTTGGTTGACGAGTCTCTGTGTGATTTAGTAGCTAATGTGTTATACTTAATTCCACATTATGGTATTATTAGGTGTTGTTATGGACCTTAGAACACTTTGAAATCATGTGAACCTCACCTTAGATCATAAGATTTAATAATTAACAACTTTAGAATATTAGATGACTAGACTAGTTTTCCTAGTGGGCCCTGGTGGGTCAGTCTTCACTTAGATGATTAATTGGTTAAGAGACTGAGTTTAACTGATTCTAAAATATGGTTAAGAATTAAGATTTTAAAATTAGTAGTGTTTAATAATTATAATTTATTTATGCAGCATAATTTTCATTTTAACACCCATTTTCTCAAGCGGTTAGTAAAGCTCCATAAAAGGCAAGTTTTAATTACTTTCTAAAAACGTTTATACATATTGGGTGAATTGGTAATAGTGTTATAGACATTATTGTATGTTATATAGAAATCTAATTATAGTTTGCATAGCATTCTATTTATGGTAAATTTTATGTAGCATGTTATTTATGGTAAGTTTTGCATGACATTCTATATATAGATTTGGAAAATTGATAATGATACCCTCATGTATTGATGATAAGTGATTGTAACATGCACTCCATAATATACTAATCAACAAGATTGATGAAAAGGGATGAATCACAGGAGTGCATATGGAAGTCATGTGGTATGGAGGCTTGGGGATAAGTATGTATATAACATGTTTTGTTCCAATTTAGTCTAAACTAATTAAAATAAAATGAAATGTTAGAAACTTAATGAAAGTAGGGACCCTAGTTCCATAGCCCCACTGTGTCATAAAACTCCCATGCGAGGACGTCTTACCGTGTGGTGGTTTAGTGCAGTGCAGTGGAGTGATTAGTGACCGGATAGCAGTTGTGGGCATTCCGAAAATGACCCTTGTCTTGGAGGGGTTAAATTCTAAGATATCCCTCCTAGCCTAAAATACTTTCCAAGCTTCACAGATGGGTGCACTGTTGAATTGGTTAGTGACACAAAGACCCAAGTTAGTGTAGGGATGGATGTTTTTGTAATAATTTTTTAGTGAGTGGTTGACCAATATGAAGGGGCGGGTCCCAAAGTGTTTAAATGGCTAACTGGCAAGTGAATAATACTAAGTGTATTGTTTTGGCTTATTATATTTAATGAGTGGTTCAAGTGTAGTGTTGGGACCCTAAATCCCTTGTTGGGAAGTGACTTATATAATATGGCATGAAAAGAAATGTTAGTGCCCAAAATGTTAATTTTATGCATAGTTTTCATTGTAATAGTGTCATGTCATTTATTGCATATCATATGTGCATTATCATTATTATCTTATTCCTTTTTTATTAGATGTATTATTGTTAGTAATTGGTATCTTGCGGAGTACCATTGTGCTCATTATATTCCACCACCACATGCAGGAGGGTGAGGATTTGCAGGAGCTTGGGATTGAGGGTGATGAGGTTTATAAGGAACTTGTGCCACAGTATCATGACTATAATGATGTCATTCTGGATGATCAAAATGAAGATGTTTAATCTATGAGGATTTAAGACATTAAATTAAATTATGTTTAAGACTTTATTAGTTTATATTGAGATTGATGTAATTAATTAATCTCGTACTTGGTTCACTTGGAGTGCTTTTTTTTTTTTTTTTTGTGATGTAATAACTGATGGATTGTTATTTATGGTTATGAGCTTGGCTTTCCTGATCATATATGAATGGGCAATGTTGTTTATACATGATTGTTGTTTAAAAAAAAAAAATAGCCTACTATTTGAACAATTGAGTGGCCTTAGATGACTGGTCATATGACATCACGTGGGATCCATATTATCAAATCAACTGCTCTCTATCTCCAAGGTGTATTTACATGATCTTGGCTTCAATAAGTGGAAACAAATATTTAGGATGAATAAACTTTTAGGGATTTGACCGGAAAAATCCCATTAGACTTAGTGTAGAGCAAAAAGGCCTTAAAATATATGAAATGTCCGTAATAGTCCCGGGAGCCCTTTGCGATTCTTTTTTTTTTCTTTTCTGTTTCGCCGAGTAGCGTTATCCCCGCTCACCTCTATATACAAGCGGGGATATCCCCGCTCGTTCTTTCTTATTCTTCACAATCAAGCGGCGATATCCCCGCTCACTCGTTTACTCTTCTTCTTCTTCTTCCTCCTCCTCCTCCTTCCTCCAACTCCTTCCACCTTTACCAACTAATCAATTACCCCTTATATCCAACTTTGATGGCAATGCTCTCGCCGGATCTGAGGTGTTTGCCATAGTAGACCTGCTGCGAGGAATCACCCTGCTCTCTCCAAAACTGTGAACCCCTCCAACTTGGAATGAACTGTGCTTGACACTGCTGGAATTGATTGAGAATTGCTGACTTATGAGATGGAGAAAACAGAAGCAGCAATCTGGTCTGAGAAACATGGGGATGAAGAAATCTCAGCGATGAGCAAGTGTTAATTCTCATAGACATCCCAAGTATATTGTTCGTTCCACCGTGGTGAGCAAGTGTCAAGCACATTTTGGGTGCGAACCCATTTCGATCCATACTTGGCAACACAGTAAGCATCACTGCACCGCCCGTCTTTGGCCTTCGATGAAATTAAATTTCGCATGCTCAATGCCCCCACTTCTAAAATTCCAATACTGGGATTCCTAAAATGTTTGCTGGGCAGCTGAAGATCGCTACTGGTACGGTATGGATTCAATGAGCACATGGTAGCTGGCTTCGAGACAGGCGCATGTGAATCTTACTCTCAAATTCTACTTCCTTCTCATAACCATTGGAAGTGAAAGAAGGTTTTTCAATATTAAACCATTGGGCCTCAATAGGGTTACAGTGATCTAACCTCTTTGTGGCTACGCACATGGGTAGGATCTTTTGCCCCAAACTTGGAAACATATTGGATCCTAACCGGTCTTCGATGACGAAGATCAGAAAGTTGTTGAAAGGCTTGGACACAACAAACATGAGCTCCTCATTCCAAACTGGGTTCATAGAGCGGTCTGTCCTCGTATACTGAACTTGGTCTCCCAATTGTACCTAGACAGCAGCATAAGGCACCCTACCCTTGTGGGAGGATACCAAGTCTTGGGCCTAGATGAGGTGGAGGCGGAGATAATAAAGCTTGTGGGGTAATTGGTTAATTGGTAGAGATGGAAGGGGTTGGAGGAAGGAGGAGGAGGAGGAGGAGAATAAACGAGCAAGTGAGCGGGGATATTGCCGCTCGGCGAAACAACAAAAAATATGAATAGAAAAGGGCTCCTTGGACTAAAAAGGTCATTTCATATCTTCGAACGCCTTTTTGCTCTCCGGTGAGTCTAATGGAATTTTTTCGATCAAATCCCCAAACTTTCATCTATAAAAATATAATTCATAAAGTATTGATTTGGTCGTAGAGATTCAGGTTCATTACATAGGCCATCTCACATGATGGAGTTTTCAGCCAAACAATCTTTTGTTGTCCTTGTGAACACTAATACCATAATTTAATCTGTTTCTTGAATCCCATGATTTGGATAGATCATAAGCGAGATGACCCGTGCTTCTTTAAGTACTTTCGAATTACAAGGATTAGTCAAGTGCTGTTGTGAAAGGTTTCTTCTCTATCATAGAACTATCCGTGTCTTCAGCAATATATTGGGACTCTATTCTTTGTTAAGCTTGGCTGCCTGTGAATGAACATAAATTTGATATTTATATGAACAACATTGTTCCTTCATCTATTTTTGTTGGATGTTATGTTTTGATTTCATTGAGCAAATGGGTTTCTTTGTTTATTACTATATTACTCTTACATATATGTTGGATTTCATCTATTCATACATGTAGTAGTTCCTCATGGCAATTACCATTTTGTTAGTTTAGGTTTTGTTGTTGGTTTTTCAAATTTCTTCTCCTTGAAAGTTGAAATGTGGGGTGAATAAAATTACCGGAAAAAGATGCCACTTTGAGGAGTTTCGCATATAAAAAGGACTGTTGATTTGCATGATTTGCTATAACTTTGCATTTCACCACTGCTTTGTAAGATTAGATTATCTGAACACTTAGTTACTTGATCTTCCTCATAAAATTTTGTTATGTCTTGTCTTTCAAGAAGAAAGATCGAGTTGCCTCTTTGTGATTGGATAATCCAATCTAAAAAGAAATTTAAGTGTTTGGACCTTCTTGAATAAGTAATCTATCTGCTGAAAGAATATCCAATCACTCAGTTTCTTGATCTCCCTCGTAAAATTTTGTTATGGTCTTGTCTTTCAAGCCTCCGACATAGGAGGATATACGTGTGCTAAATGTAAAAGGTGTACAATAGTTCTATTTTTAAAGAGGCTACTGATTCTTATGGCTAAGGGAATGCTTGTGGCCAAATTGAGTGACAGAGATGTAAAAAAGGGTGTGCCGAGTACGTTTGATGCAAGACCGCATATGCATCACATGGCCCACTTACTGGGCCAAGCCCAATCACTTACTGGGCCAAGCCCATATCCTGAATGGATAGGCTGGATTTATCTCCCGGACAGAAGGAATCTCGCTCAGTTATGGATCTGGACAATCTGGTGGAAGGACATTGGGTGTGGATTGTGCAACTAGTGCATTCTCATCCATACTATTTTTACAAACCTGACTTAACCATTTGCTCACAACCATGGACCGGTTAGCAGTTTCTATGATAAAGCTTCCTCTGAAGACTTGATCAGGAAAATGTCTGGGATAACATCATTATCGTAGCCTTGTCCCAACTATATTGGACATAAACGTCACTAGTCCGCATGTATTACAATATCTTACTCTTGCGCGGATCGAGAGGTTCAGAGTCGGAGTTTCTTTGGGCCATACTACCATTGGGTTATGTCCCACTCAAGACCAGACTGACCCAATCCAAAGGAAGAATAAAATAAAAAAAAAAAACAGATCTAGGTCCAGGTAAAGACCTGACAGGAAAGGTCCAGATTTAATGCCCAAGCCCCTATACGTCCAGGTATAATGGATCTTACTCAGGCTGAGTGGACACAAACCAGGCTGGGTAAGTTGGCGAATCTGGCTGAGAATGCTAGGTAACAAAAAGCCCTGCTCTCTCTCTCTCTCTCTCTCTCTCTCTCTCTCTCTAAATATATATACATATGGAAATTCTCAAAAATTCCCCTATCTCAAAAGTGGAGTTTTTGCCCCTATCTATTAGCTAGTGATTTAAGAGAATCTATAAAAGATCCACAATTTTAGGAGAATATTTAGGAAAGAAAATGGATAAGTATACCATTGATGACTTGTGTCACACTTTCTTTAGCTAAAAGAGGGCCTTTTTTTGTGAAAAACGCTAGAGAGTTTCGTAGTGTAACTCATATATATGGGGAATATTCATGTACATCTATCCCTCACCATAGGGTGAGGGGCACTTTTCCTTTTTTCACATAAAGACAAGAAAGTATACATCACCCTATGTACTTGAAAATACCTATTTATGGAAGTATCCCTCACCATAGATGCACATGAATGTTCCCTCATATATATATATATATATGTGAGAAGGGCTCTCTTAAGCTCAAGCTTAGGAGAAAATGTCGTAAGCTCATGCTTGTGGGGCCCACCTTTGGTCCATCCAAATGAACCAAACACATGACCCCCCTAAATTGCACATGTCCACAAACTTTTGGTCAAATCCGAATTTACTAGACCGTTGGATCAACTATGTATCGATCTGAATCGACTATTGACCATTAAACTTTTGGGCCAATATGGAGATGATAGAAATCACGGTTGGGGCAGATTTTTTGTAGAGAGGAGGATCCCCGGGAGTCCTTGAAATCCCCCCATCTCCATCCCCATTCAGGTCCCCAAGTGGGCCCCACCACATACTTAAGCTTACCTTATCCTAAACTTGAGCTTAGGAGAGCTGACCCCTATATACAGACACACACATATACACACACACACACACACTTCATCATCGTCGTCGTCGTCATCAAAGCCCTGCCCCAACTATGTTGGGGTCGGCCGCATGAATAGAATTTGTCCATTCCGATCTATTTTGAGTCAAATCTTCATTTTATATATATATATATATACATATATTGTTGTAAACGGGTCGATTCCGGTCCGGGTCTATGGTGGATCCAGAATCGGAACTATTAAGGAGAAGGTGGAACCGGATCCAGACTCGGAACTGTTTCAGAACCGGTTTCTTGGCTCCAGAACCGAAATTGGAACCGGAACCATATGTGGGGCATGTCTATATCCGGGTCCAGATTTAGGTAAAGAATGATATTAAACAAACATGGTTTTTATGAGAGATTTTCAAAAATTGAGGTAAAATATCGGGTTTTGGGTCCATGGGTCCGAACCAAGGTGGAACCAGACCCAGCCCCATTTACTTAATTGAGGCCTAAATAAAAACCCAGACCCGGTTTTTAACGGGTCAGAACCTCTGGGTAATCAGAGAATCGGGTATCCATTTACATCCCAATATATATAGGGAGATGCTCCCTTGAGAGATATCTCTCATTTTAAATGAGAGATTGGGTGAGGCACATATGTATCCAATGCCAATAACTTAGATGTGAGGGCCCCCACCCCTATCTCTCATATAAGGTGAGAGATATCTCTCACAAGAGCATCTCCCAATATCTATATATATATGGAAGACGGTCCTGTAAGGACCATCCTTACCCTTTTTTGTAAGGACTAATATCATCTGTCCATTCTTCCTCCAGATCAAACAGTCCAGACAGCTCTTATATAACACATGAGAGGGAAACAAACAGTCCAGACAGCTCTTATATAACACATGAGAGGGAAACGAAAGCAGGAGGAGCTAAACGCGCCCAAATCGAATGGAAAAGGAGAGGAACGCATGCGCCAGGCAAATCGCGAGATCGATTTCCCTCTCATCCCGGCATCTCATCTCTCTCCTCTCATCAATTTCCCTCTCACCTCTCCCTATCGGCATCCCATTTCTCTCTGCTCTCTCGCGACGACACGGCGGCACTGCAAATCTCCAAATCTGCGTTCCAAATCGCGCGATCGATTTCCCTCTCATCCCGGCATCTCATCTCTCTCCTCTCATCGATTTCCCTCTCACCTCTCCCTCTCGGCGTCCCATTTCTCTTTGCTCTCTCACGACGACCCGGCGGCACTACAAATCCCCAAATCTGCATTCACCCTCTCCCCGTCGCTTGAACTTTCGAATCCCTGACGTTATCTCCTGCAGAACCAGGTATGACGTTGCCCTGTGTGAGGAACTGAGATTGGGCTCATCTCATCCAATATCCCCTGGGTTTTTTTTTTTTTCTTTTTTTCGGCAATTCCCAATTTGATATTTTCAGCAGTATGTTTTGTAATTTTTTTTTCCCGAGTTGAGACACGGTAATGGCATATCTTTGCATTGGCCTATTTTCTCTTTTCACCAAAAAGGCTAAAGTCATCAAAAGTGAAAGCTCAAAGGAAAGAACGTTTTTGCCGTGGATGCAACCAGTGTAGTGTTTCACATGACAAACGGAATTGCCTGGCTCTCTTGAATAGGTAGTGATTTGATAATTTTTTTGTTCAATTTTGTTATTCTTAATTTACATCACTAATTACGTTGTCTGTGTTTTATTTTCAGAGGGACTGTCAATCTACATGTGGACATTCCAAGAATGCCAGAAGCTCCATCCGATACACTTGTTGAAGGAAGCTCTTCGGATGTGTCCGGTTCCGACGTCAACCCATGGACATGACTTTTGGTTTATATTTGTTGTTCAATGGCCAAGTTGCTTTTGTTAAATTTAGATTTAGATTTGATGATATATGTCTTGTTGAATGATGTATGTTGAATGTTAAATTTGATTGCGTATTTGATACCCAATTTGATATCATTTTGATGTCTGATTATGGACACCATGTTAGAGTCTTGATTTCTTGATGTCCTATGCAGTCTTTGTTGATTCACACATCATATGATGCTTTGTTTCAGCTACAAAATCTAGTGTTGTGGTCAAATATTTGTGATGGCAGATGATCTAGATTTCTAGAAAACAATGGGAAGTTACATGTGATGCTGAGAGAAGTTATTGGCAGCAAAAACCCATGCTCTGTTAGATGAGATTTTAATATTTTTCACTACCATGAAATCGTCACTTGGCAATGAACAAATAGAAAAACTCAATATATGATCAGAAAGTGCCAATGTAGAGTCCATGGATTTAAACAATCCATTGATATTATGCGACTCAATATATGATTAGAAAGTGTCAATGTGGCAATATATTTGTTAAGTTCAGCTTCAGATGAAACAAAGCCACTAGTCTTATGCTCCATCCTAAAAGAGAAAATGGCCTTTAAACAATCCATTGATATTTTGTTATGCTAGCATTGTTGTGAGTCCTTGAATTGTTATGTCTGTGTTGTTTATATTGTCAAGCTTAGAATATAGACCAAGCACTATTAAGTGAAGCAAACTAGAGAGCAAAGTGAACAAGTGATTGGTAGATTAGTAGGGGCTCTGAGCAAGTTGATGCCGGCCCACAGGTCAAGTGGATCAATGGGTCTTGCCAACAAGTCAAGTGATTGGAGAGCAAGTTGCTCTCCCCCTGGTGTGGAGAGCAGATACTATAAGATGCAATGGGTCTTGCCAACAGGTCAAGTGGATCAATGTAGAGTACTTAACACTTGTTTACACAGTTCATGTCGTCAGGACATCTTCACTATATTTTTACTGGGAGGTTTCGATGATATCCAGGGAGTTTTAGCTTACGT
The DNA here is from genome assembly GCA_003546025.1 of Camphora micrantha. Taxonomy (NCBI): domain Eukaryota; kingdom Viridiplantae; phylum Streptophyta; class Magnoliopsida; order Laurales; family Lauraceae; genus Camphora; species Camphora micrantha. The sequence goes on from QPKB01000002.1 coordinate 11,906,961, forward strand.
GGTCACTTGATTTGGTATAGAAATAGAAACATGCCCCATCTTAGCTTCCTACTTGTAGGGCATGCACATGTACATTTACATGCAGTCTCTTTGGGAAGAATTTCTCTACTCACATGTCCATCGGTATCAAGGTTTCAGAAGTTCTGGTGGGTTTTGTCAGCATTGGACCTGAACAATGCAAAGGTGGCTGACACAATCGAGGACAGTGTTCCCATAGGCACTACTGGATTTTGACTCTGGAGATTGTATCATATTACAAAATGGTTTTGCCCCCAATTAATTTGATTTTAGTGAGCTGCAACCATCAAATTCCATTTCTCTACTTCTATTTTCTCACTTCTTACTTCTTTCTGTTGGTATCACTAGCTTATCAGATGCAAGTACTTTACCATTGAATATCTAATATGTATCAAACTTGCTTGCATTTAAATCATTCTATACCTTAAATTATACTTGCATTTACATCACACTCTCACAAGTAGCATAACCAAATGGAAATACACAAAGCGGAATACAGTTCCATCTTCTATGAAAGTGAGTGTTCATTTATAGAAGATAGGTTGCCCATCTTACTTCATGCCTACCTAAACAGGAAAACTAAAATTATTATACAACATGTGACTATAATGGCATGATAAATTTTTTGAAGATACACATTTCGAATTTTCTCGACTTCAATAAAAACACGCATTGAACTTTCCAACTTTTCAACGACTGTTATCAAATTGCTCTTTAATTCTATCCAGTTTTCTTATTCACAAGTCGATGAATTAGCTTCAGATTGATGCCAATTTGCTACTTCATCTTTCCAAAGGAACGCATCACAGCCATTTTCATTGTGCATAAAGATTTATGCACAAAAAAAAAAGAGTTAATGCTAGATTTGAAACCTTGACAATTTATATTGACCGATCTATGAGGTAGCCTAAACACCCTTACATTCCAATTCGGGCATTTCCAAAATTTTCTATTTGGATTCAACTGCGTACGAGAAGTATATAATTTCATGTCTCCTGCTCCACATCGGCATTTTGCAGTACACTCAGAATAGATTGTATTAGAAGATGACATTCTTAACAAAAGAAAAAAAATTCAGGTAGACATACAACCAATGCAAACAATCAGAAAAAAAATTCAATCCTGGTTACCTTTCTAGATCACAGATGGGGGTGGTTCTTCCTGCATTCAGAGATGGGGAATGAACAAGTTAGAATGTTGGATGGGGAGAGATAAGTGGAATTAGCCCTGTATTTACACCCAAATGAATTCCAAGAATTCTGGCATTCTTGGATGACAGATTCAGCCCAAAACCCTTTCTTTCCATGCAAACACTAAAACCATCAGATGATTCTCTTCAGAAAAAACCATTTCACCTAAACCCCCGCAAGAAAACACCCACATTACAATTCTGAATCTTCATCTAGCTAGGCAAGAGGAACCACCCCAAAAACCCCTTATCTCCATGTCCTTAGCACCCAAAACCATCAGATGATGAGAATGAAAAGAACCCATTTCATCTAAACCCCAACAAAAAACACCAACATTCTACAGAAGGTGGGTGTAAATTCTTCACTCGGTTCATAACATCAGTGTCTCAATACTGATATGCAGTAACGATGATATTTACAGAAGCCTCCATCAAAAGCAGAAACTCTTCACAATCTCTGCAAATCATAGCTGAATAACCTTTATCAAAATGATGTGAACAGAAATTCAAGCAGGGATATTTGCATACCACCATGACCAAAACCCAGCACATAGAAAAGAGTGCCTGCTTTTTCAGGCTTTTTTATCTGGTTCCATTCAAGGATAGTTGTAGAAAAGATGCAGTTCTTGAGAGACGCGGGAAATGCCATTACCATCATCATCTTAGTGAAAAGCGAAAATAATGCAAAGATATGCCATTACCGTGTCTCAACCCGGGAAAAAAAATTACAAAACATATTGCTGAAAATATCAAATCGGGAATTGCCGAAAAGAAGAAAAAAAAAAAAAAAACCTAGGGGATATTGGATGTGATGAGCCCAATCTCAATCCCTCACACAGGGCAACGTCATACTTGGTTCTGCAGGAGATGACGTAAGAGATCCGAAAGTTCAAGCGACGGGGAGAGGGTGAACGCAGATTTGGTGATTTGCAGTGACGCCGGGTCGTCGCAAGAGAGCAGAGAGAAATGGGACGCCGAGAGGGAGAGGTGAGAGGGAAATCGATGAGAGGAGAGAGATGAGACGCTGGGATGAGAGGGAAATCGATCGCGCGATTTGGAACGCAGATTTGGGGATTTGCAGTGCCGCCGGGTAGTCGCGAGAGAGCAGAGAGAAATGGGACGCTGATAGGGAAAGGTGAGAGGAAAATCGATGAGAGGAGAGAGATGAGACGCGGGGATGAGAGGGAAATCGATCGCGCGATTTGCCTGGCGCAGGCGTTCCTCTCCCTTTCCGTTCGATTTGGGCGCGTTCAGCTCTTCCTGCTTTCGTTTCCCTCTCATGTGTTATATAAGAGCTGTCTGGACCATTTGATCTGGAGAAAGAATGGACAGATGATATTAGTCCTTACAGAAAAGGGTAAGGACGGTCCTTACAGAACCGTCTTCATATATATATATATATATATATATATATATATATATGGGCTTATGTGTTTTTGCCACAAGAGCAATTGGTCTCTACTAGTTATATATTTGGCCACTCTTTTGAGTGTGTAGATTGTTGCCATCACATGGCCAGGAAAATAATCGGTTGAATTGCTACCATTCGATCAGTTTTTCTTGTTTAAGCTGAGCTGTTGCGGTTTTTATTGGTTTCTTCATTCAAGTATGAATTAAGGATCCATTGCCAAAAAATATCCAGTAACACTTGGAGCTCTCATCTTCACTATCCTACATATCGTTGTCTTATCCAATCTCCCAAGCCCCACCATCTCCACTGATCTTGACCATTGGATACCCAAGAGCATTCAAGAATTTGGAAATCGGATGGTTGAGATCGCAAATGGCATCGACACCGTGCTTAAAGTAAGGTTGGTTAAGGGCTGCAGAGGCAGGGAAGAGGACCATCACAGTTGAGAGACGATGGTACGGATGAATTCAGGACTGTAATTGATGCATTCAAGAGCATTCCAGCGGAAAGGGCCCATACAAAAAGACAAAAAGAGTGAAACTCACTGTCTTGAAATAACCATTTTATGATGCACCTTTTTGAAAACTGACAACACAATTTATACTGTTTTTGAACTTTTCCCTCTCTTGCCTCTTATAAGTACCCAGCTAGTAATCTGTAAAATTGTGTGGTGCCAATCGCAATACCAGGCCAGCTCGAGATGATTTGAGGCATAAAGTGATAATCTTAAATGAGGCCTCAAATTTTTTGTTCTTTTCTTTTTTTTTTCAAAACAAGTCTTGACTACCCGGATTCATATTTTCTAATAGACATATTTAAACTAATAACGTTTACAAATAAAACCAACACTAACTATAATAAACATATAATGCGAGTTTGGAATTAAAAAAAATCTTAAAAGCATTAAAAAAGAGAGCATGATTTAGTGATTTTTCAATGTTGGCCACAAAGATTGTAGATGTAGACGAGTTTCGAATTTGATGCATCTTTTTCAATATGAAAAAAAAATTATATTTGAGTTAGTGAGTACTTGTGATTAACATATATTATCAAAAATAGCCACATATATTATCGAGACATATCCACATATATTATTTTTAAAAAAAAGGACGAAACCATATCATTAAATCCTTAAAGAAGATTGCTTTAAAAATTAAAAAAAAATTGTTAAAGAGAAAGGCAATCTATGAGAGAGATAGAGAGGGTGAAAGAGTTGAGAGTACCCAAGATGGAAAAGCATTGGTGGAGAAACGTTCATTTGAAAAACCTCACTGATGAGGTTAGTGAGATGTGATACTAGTTACTATTATGATGCCTTATTTTTTGGATACAAAAAAAAAAAAAAAAAAAAAAAATATGACATACGATTTGATGCATTTTTAGAATGTGAAAAGATGATTTTAATATAATGTAATACTATGGGACCTTATTTTTTGAGGACTAAAGCAAGGGTTGTTCTTACCTAATAGTGGAGCCGCCCCTGCTCAATACCCTCCCAACTTTCAAATGTTTATGTTTGATTCCTTTTTTTCTACCTTCTCTCTTGTAAGTATGCAATACTACTCCATCTCTAAGGCATGTTTGTTCGCATGATAGCCATAATGAAATAAAATTAAAGGTAAAAAAAAAAAAATCAAAGAAAGAAAGAGGAGGAAGTTGAGAGTAAAAGCACAAAATGATCCTCCCCTTTTCGTCATTGAGTGCCTTTTAAGATTAACTCTTTTTTGGGGTGATCTGACCAAGTTGCCCTTCTTGGTTAGTTGTAGTTAGAGATAAGGCTTAGGGTATTTAGGGTATTTCAGGTTTTCAATGTAAATTCTCCATGAGAAACCCTCCTAAAATTTAGAAATTACTTCTAGGGGCCTTTAGCTAACTAACCATCTAACACCCTAACAACTCTAGAAATCTCAAAAAGAGTCTAATTCCCATTAAATATGCCTAATTTCTAAATATAAAAAAACTATTATGCCCTTACTAATTCCTATTAATTAGTATATATATATATATATATATAATTAGGTATAAATAACATATAATTGTGCTAGTAAAGGAGCAAACCTCACAACGTAACATATACAAACAGAGCATGAAAGACCCAGGGCAAACCCCTTGGTTGATAGATTATGTTAGTTTAAAACTAAGATAGTTTATCGGTCTCTCCAATGTAAAGGTAAAAATAACATAAAAAGATAAGGGTAAATTAGTCAATAGTCCCTACGCACGGTCTTCTAAGACATCCAGAACTTTTTCTCTAATGTCTATAGTCTAGACAGCTGGAGATATTTTTGTGAGAGGTCCCTAATTCGCCACGTCATATATTTTCATGACTAATTTGCCCCTTTCAACTTCATTCCTAGGCCAAGTTCTCTCTTATTCTCACTCCTTCCGTCTTCTTCTCTCTCATTTTCCATTTTCAGTTCCTTTCCATGGTTATGGAGTACCGTTGCAGAGCATCTTTTGTCGCCACCATGACTTCCGATTATCTCTCTTTCATTTCTTCAAAGATAGAAACGATTTTACTTTATCTTACTCTTTTATCTAAAGTCTCTTTCAAATCTCTCTCTCTACAACTGATTTGAAATAGAGCATTTTGCTCTTTTGCTTGTTTTCCCTCTCTTTCTTTTCTCGATTGGATCATGGTCATCAAGTGTTCTTGTTTTGGATTTTGATTTTTATTAGAATCTGATTTTCCGTATTCTGACTTTTGGTGTCACTCAGCTCAGATAAATTTAACAGAAGCTTTGATAAACTGGACGAAAACTCAGATAAATTTGCCAAAGCTCAGATAAATTTATCTGAGTTTTTGGCAAACTTACCTGAACTTATGGCAAAACTCATATAAATTTGCCAAAACTCAAATAAATTTATCTGAGTTTTCGGCTAACTTACCTGAACTTCTGGCAAAACTCAGATAAATTTATCTGAGTTTTAAACAACTTTTCTGAGTTTCGAACAAATTTATCTGAGTTTCGAACAAATTTATCTGAGTTTCGAACAAATTTATTTGACTTTTGCTTGCTTTTTCTCTTGAATTGAGATTTGTTCTAGCCATTGTCTACATAGAGTTGAGCATAAAGAATAGATAAAATCAGAGAAGAACGAAATCAAATTAGGTTTTCAGTTTTTTTCAAAACAAATTATCTTGTACATCTTCTTTTTAGGAATGGAAGAAGCAATTTTTCTAACATTAAAGTGAAGATGATTCAGATGATGGATGTAGTCGATCAGTTAAGTTTTCTTCTAGGTTTTGTAGTTTGATTCGCTTTCGCCTTTTACTTCTGCAATTCATATAAATGTGGTTTTTGCTTTTGTGAAATGGTTTCAAGCTATTTTAAGCAAAGCCTTTTTACTGACGTGTACAGGGGCATTTTGGTCTTTTTCAGTGCGTCATTTTCATGAGAAGATTGCCGCCGTTACGAAAAGATATTGTGGACCTTAGCTTTTAAAATCAAATGATGAGGGACCTACAGCTAAAAGCCCAAAAAATAAAAAATAAAAAATAAAAAAACCAATCTCAATAAGATAGTGCTAGGGAGATGGAGGCTAAAATGAAACGAAGGAATGAAGGAATGCCATTGGGCTTCTTTTTCGAGATAAAGATCATGGGAGCAATATTTTTTTGGCAGCATAACAAGGAAGGTACGTACCTCGTTATTGTTACTCCTTACCTTGTTTGCCCCGTTCGTTTTTCTCTCCCTACCAAGTACCAACAGACCATTTTAATAGTGGGGCTTACCTTGTATGGTACTTTGGACAACCTTTACTCCATTATAAGTCGGCCCATTAGATTGAACATAAAATATATGAATAAAATATCATAATGGTGTTAAATTTTTTTAGGAACAACTTTTGCATCCCGTCCGTTTCTTCTCAACTTTTTAGGGATTGAAGAAAAGCCATTGCAAATAAATATAATTTGTCTATCTTAAAATAATCTACTTTTCTACCTTTAAACTAAAAAAATAAAAATTCTCTTACAACCATTGTTCATCAAGACTAAGTAAATAACAATATATTTTTTTCTTCTTATTTTTTGCTTTTAGTTATTTCTATCTAGAAGATGCAATTGGCCCTAAATCATAACCTAATACTTAAGCTTGATAATTTAACTTGATTCTGATTTATCCAAAGTCAAGCCCATTTTTTTTTATCAAATCACGGCTTGATAACTTTACTCGATTTTGATTTATCCAAAGCCAAACTTGATTTTTATTATCAAATCATATAACTCAAATTAAAAGAGGGTAAAAGTATTGCACATAATTTTAACTTTTTTAATTTTTTACATTCAACTTAAATTGCATTTACATGTTTGGAAAAGTGAGTTATAATGTATAATCTTATGGTGTTTTATACAAGTTTAATCTCATAGAGGGGCCAATTTATGAAATATTAAAACTTGTCCTCATCCCACTAAAAAGGAGTGAATGCATTCAAGTGGGTCCATTTTTTTTCTATTAATGCGCCCATTGTTACAATCACAAGATTGAAAAGATAGCAAAAAGGTTTATATTTTCTATTGGTAGGGTACCATCACAAGCTTACAAAAGGAAGTGAGAAAAGGAATACATTTTGTTGAAAAGAAAGAAAAACAGCAGAGGACACTTTTGACTTGTCTCTCGGGTTTTCATACTTGGCTTCCTCAGTTCCTCTCCATCACCATGCATCTTCATTCTCAATACCCTCGTAGTACTAATCATCAGTTCCCTACCCTTGTCTTTTGTATGTCTCTCTCACAAGTCATACTATTGCTGCATCTCTGAAATCATCAGTGCCCCATCTCAATACCCTCCAGCTTTTCATGATGTTTTCATTTGATTCCTAGAAAGCTTTCTTTCCCTCACCTTTGCTCTGTTTCTCTCTTATAAGTACCAAGTGCTGCTCTGTTTCTGAAGTTTTCTTTGCATTTTCTTCAACTTCTGATTTCCGAATCTATGCTGAAACCCCCAGGTGAGTTCTCCATGTTACTTTAATTTAAACTATTTGCTTTGACTTTTTTATTGTTAAGATGCATAATAGCTAGGCAACGCAATTAATAAAATATATAGTGCGTTTCTTCCATGCAATTTTTTTGTTTTCTTTTTTGACTATTGAATGTACAAATGTAATTTGTTGAAAAAGTTGTATTTGCCTCTCAGTTCCCTCACTGTTCACATTTCTTGGTTCTTTAGATCTTACATGCTAACACTAGAGTGTGTGTTAAGACTCTGCTTTAAATATTAGGGGCAGAAAAATTAGTGGTTTCTTAGATATTGATTTAAGATTCTCACATCTTCTTGTAAATAGTATGGGGGCATTGGAAGTGATGGTAGATTGGGACATTTTTCTCATTTCTAGATCACGGTGGTTAGATAGCATCTTTTAACATTGTCAACACTACCGGAAATCACCTTCAAATGAAAGCAGCAGGCCCTTGGCTTTGTATTTTATGAATGGGATATGAAAATGGATTTACACGTGTCACATATTACCATGTTTATTTGGGAGCACCATTTTCACATGAATTAAGGATGATGGGGGGAAAGAGAAGGAGCAAGAAAAGATCTATTGTAGTTTTTGTACAATTTAATAGTCTCTAGGCTATTTGTTCATTTGTGCCTGTATGTTTGCACGCAATTGAATCCCTAGTAAAACAAGTTTTAAGGATAGAATATTAAAGTGGTAATCCATTGAAATGACTTATACCTCATGTAAACCCAAACCTAATAAAAAATTATTAATTGGATCTGACAATGGGTAAAACCTAGTAGATCCCACTGGTTCACATCCTTTAAACAGCCCTACCTATTTGCCATGTTTTTTTTTTATAAAACGTGACTTTGAAAGTGCACTCATTTACCTGTAAATGTTGCCCATGCTTGATAATCATGCATTATCACATTTCTTTGGGCTCATTTACGCATGTGATGTATAAATGAGGTGTGTAAATGTTTTATGCTTTCCATTTACTTACTGGAGGAT
>QPKB01000002.1:12515549-12756866 GCA_003546025.1 Camphora micrantha
TCCTTTGTTATACCACGAAAGGATTTCACAGGATTAATGGTCATTATGAATTAGAAAGATGGAAAGAAATCAACAGGAATGGTGACTATGGATTATAGTGTTGTATTGGTAATTATTGTTAGAGAGATTTTAGTACTAAGATTTAGCGAAATCTTAGGGTCAAAATAATGCTTATCTTGATTTATCTATAAATTGGCACATTATGCATGTGATTTAGAGATGAAAATATAAGTTTTTTTTTATTGCATGATGCACCTGTAGTACCCACTTGGAGGTATGCAAATCATTGCATCAATGTAAAATTATTTTACATTCACATGACAGTCATCAACATCAATCCACCGTTGATTGAGACCCAATAAAAAGGGCACTCATAAAATCATAATGATGGCCACATGCAAATGGGAGGCATGCTTTTTTTAAAAAGGCAATTATTTTCAAACAATCTTATATACAAATCTAAATCAAATCATCAAAAGGAAAACATATGATCATATTCAGATCAAATTGACCGTGTTATTTACTGTAACAGTGGCAATGATTCTAGAGTCGTCTCGGCTATGTAACACACATTAGGATGCAGTCATAAAGGAGGCTCATGTTGACGCTCCATTCTGCAATGAAATAACTAAAAATTCTACTTTTATATACCATGCATGGAGGACAAATGAACCTTATAAGAGGGGAAAAGAGAGAGCAAAATGGTGTCAAGTTTTTTGTTGTGGATTAGGTAAGGACTTGGGGTAATCTTTAAATAGAAGTATTTGTTCAAAACCTAATGGAATTTAAATGACTCCTAACATATAATTCATTATACAGTCATAGTTAAAGTAGAAAATTTAAAAGCAAAGATTTTAAAGATTAATTAATTAAATGAGTATATAAAAAATATATAAAAGAACTATGATATGAAGAGTCAATTTATTAAAAGAAAAAAAGGAATAATGTTTTGAAATATCCATCATTCAATTCATGCTATTATTTTTTCTCCATCAAATGTTTCGATTCGTGCACTTGTCTCATTTACTCCACTTGTCTCATCTCTTGCACATGTCTCGACACATTGACTCGTCCCAGCACCTGCGTTTGTCTCAACAATATTAATTGTATCTGGTATTGCATTCAAAGTAGTTGGTCCAACATTTTTACTCGTCAAAATTTCTTTCTTGCTTGATACTGCATATTCAATTTTCAGCTAAATTAGGAAATGTTCATGAAATTTTATTGAACTGTGATGAAGATGTATTAATAAAACTTATATTGGTTTTCAAATACAGCTATACATGTAATTCAAAAAAAAAACCATCTGCTTTTTTTTGCTTGAGTTCAATGGATGCCTCTTTACTGACTATGTTTAAATGCACATGTTAGATTTTTTTTCATGTCTTCTGTATTTTTGTTAAATACAATTACTTTTTTATGTTATTTTTTTCTTTATTTTATGTTGTGAGATTTTTTTTCATACCATGTTATTTAAAATTAAATCTGCCAAGAATATTGATTTTGATTAGATTGGATTGAGATTCTAGGGCAATCAAGCTTTGTTAATATAATTTGTTACTTTTTTATAATTTTTTTTATTTATCAAATGTTTTAATTTTTCTTTGGCCCCTTTGAGATAAACTTCTCCATCTGTCACTGTGAGGAAGGTAAGAAGCAAGAAACAGGGCCTATAATCTTGGACATCCATATTATGTGTCTTTCTTTCTGTTTTGTTGATTTTGTTTTTTTTTTTTTTCTTAGGGATCGATGTTAATGAGGCTGCTCATTTTTTACCAAGTAATGTTCTAGACTTGAAACATTCTATATTCTAGAATGAGTAAGGGAGAGGGTTGCTGGGTTGTTGTCCGATAGTTCTTGTCTCTTTGTTTGTTTCTTTTTGGCTTTAATAAAAACTCTTTTATCCAAAAAAAAAAAAAAAAAGAGGTTATGACCGGTAGCTTACCTCTTGAGTTGGCTTCCTCCTTCCCCTTCCCAAACACTCTAATTTTCCCAGACCTTCTCCAAGCTAGCGGAAATGGCAAAACTGCCCAAATTTAAGCGATTTTGTCATTTTTGTTTGCTTTATACAATATTGCACAAGGTGCCTACCCATGGTTCCCATATAGTAAAATAAAATGATGGTCGGTCGTAAGCTTCCTTCCTAGATTTTTAAATGGGATTCAAGTTAGAGGTTTTTTGCAGTTATGCCTAATTGGTGATTTTAAAATGCTTGAAACCAATGTTTCAAGTATTGATGCAGTTTGAAAGAAGAATGGATACATATGTACCCTATTGATACATATAAGTATATAACATAGTACACTATCGGTTTCATATCTATGTAAATTAAAAAGAAGGAAAAAAAAAAGTATGCTTGAAAAATCAAGAAAATGGAAATCTTGAAATTAGTATTTGATAGAGATTATTTGCCATGCATTGTGTGAATATAAGGAGTCATTTTTAACCTGCAAATTTTGCATCATTTTCAACACCTTTTAGAGTAAATTATTACTTGTTATATAAATAAATCAACTGCAGATTTTGTGTTATTTAAGGTTAGGTGCATTACTTTGTAGTTTGAGTTTTTTAGTATAAGCATGATATCTTGATTGTGTCATTATTACTTTTTATTCTTTTAAAGTTGTAAATTAGAATGTTAGTTCTTTCAAATAAATGTAGCTTTTAGAAATAATTGATCAATTATGCCATCATAAAATTAATAATCTTTAATTTTGTGAGTCACTGAAGATAGATCTCACTTAAACAACACCAGTCAATGTGATGTGAGCATTTGTCACTTGGATCATGCTAAATAATTCGCGCTCACTTGTTTTGGTGCTTAAGATCGGTCCAATAAAATGATAGTAGCCATTAACATTAATTCCACAAGATTTAATGGATATTTTTTTTAATAAAATTTAATGGTGACTATATTCAAATTACTCAAAATCTAATGGCATCCATTGATTGTCACACGTCCAAATAGCCCTCCACAGGATGTGGGCGTAAGGAAGCACCCAATTGTTTTCTAGTGTTAGTCCCGGGGGTGCCTTTTATTTTCCATAGATAAAGTATTTTTATGCAATAGCCCAAAAGTATGGGTATTTGGGTTCTAAAATGATGTAATTGCAGGTGTGTGGAAATATTCAAAACGTGGTAAGTGAGAGGAAAAATCCATCTCTACAAGTAAAAGATACGGGTCAAAACCTCAAAAAAAAAAAAAAAAAAAAAAAATATTAACACAACAAACACACTTATTAATAGATATATCATTCATGAAAAAATTAAAAAAAATATTTCTTTTTCTTTTTAATTTATTTAAGCATTTTGTCCACATCAAAAGGAACGAAGGACTACGCACATGAAACTGATTCCAACCTGTATCATCCATAAGGTGGGTTTAACATTATTAAACATTCTAAACCGAACAGAGGGCAAGTTTGGGTGTTTTGTGAGGTGGGGCTGAGTCAGGGAAGTTATGGATTTACCCCAACTCATGCACAACGCCATCTCTCTGCTATTTCTTTTTCTTTTTTTCTTTTTTTCTTTTTAACACCATCTCTCTGCTATTTAGAAGTATGAGTAATCTAGCCATGGTTGAGGGTTGGGCATTTAATAAACAAATATTATTGTGATCTTTGGATTAAATCTACTCTGCCGTAGAATACGTATCAATCAATTCTCTTTTATACAAAGAAGAAGAAGAAGAAGAAGAAGAAGAAGAAGATATCAATCAATTTATGCTCAATGCATGGTACTATTAAATCAGTTCTGAATTTCTAAGTGTAAGCATTCAATACATGTTACTTACTGTAAACGGTTTTCACTTATCAAATCAGTCATAGATTTATTATTAAATGAGTGTTCAGTGCACACCGACACAGACTCAAAATAGAAGAGGGAGAAAGTGGTAAAACAAAATCTGACTCCCTCTCATATTACCTGTACAACTGATGCCACATTCATTGCTTTTGATAACAGGGGTTTCTCTATCATTATAGCTCTTTTAACTACACTCAAGGGGTTAGCCGAGTAGTCAAAACCACAGTTCCTTTTTTTTCTAGAGCTAGAGGTCTTGGTATAAATTCCCAATTCCCCTCTCTTTAGAAACCGAATGTTGAGTCCCACTAGTGCTACCACCTGAGGGCCACAGGGGTTTTACCCTACTTGTGTCTGGCCCGAAGGAATTATTCAAGCCAGTCAAAAGGGTTGGGAACCCTCCATTAGAGCAAAAAATAAAAATACACTCAACCATCTCCTTGAGACAACCTCAATTCGTTGGCAATGGACTGGGTCGGGTGTGGCTCGCATAAGGGTTTTACCACCCGTTTACTAAATCAAGGTAGAAAACTCAACCAAATCGCTATTTATAAAACTACATTTGACATCACCAAATAGATAATAAGCAATGAACCAAATTCAAATCCAATTTATTAACAACTAATGATAATACTATCCTAACCACCCCACTTATTCTTTATGCGACATTTTTACCAATAGGAGTCCCCAAAAAGGATAGTATTAGTGTGGGATTTTCGATTCTTGGGTGTGCCATTCTTCCCACTTGTGAAGGCTCTTCTTCCCTCGGTGTGAGCTCTCTTGGATCCCAGCCCTCTAGGCCTAATTTGAAGGTAAAATAGGCCTGCTAAATGATTCTATTGATTTTGGAAAGATTTTGTAACTAACATTCACAGATTTATAATAATATTTATTTATTCATTTATTTATTAGGGATTATGTGTTTTCAGAAGAGCAATTGGTCTCTACTAGTTATATATTTGGCCACTCTTTTGAGTGTGTAGATTGTTGCCATCACATGGCCAGGAAAGTCATCGGTTGAATTTCTACCATTCGATCAGTTTTTCTTGTTTAAGCTGAGCTGTTACGGTTTTTCTTGGTTTCTTCATTCAACTATGAATTAAGGACCCATTGCCAAAAAAAAAAAATCCAATAACACTTGGAGCTCTCATCTTCACGATCCTATTTATCGTGGTCTTATCCAATCTCCCAAGCCCCACCATCTCCACTGATCTGGACCATTGGGATCCTTACGAGCATTCAAGAATTTGGAAATCGGATGGTTGAGATCGCAAATGGCACCGACACCGTGCTGAAAGTAAGGTTGGTTAAGGGCTGCAGAGGCAGGGAAGAGGATCATTACAGTTAAGACACCATGGTACGGATGAATTCAAGACTATAATTGATGCATTCAAGAGCATTCCAGCGGAAAGGGCCCATACGAAAAAAAAAAAAAAGGAGTGAGACTTTTATACTGTCTTGAAATAACCATTTTGTGATGTACCTTTTTGAAAACTGACAAAACAATTTGTACTTTTTTTGAACATTTCCCTCTCTCTTGTCTCTTATAAGTACCCAGTAATCTCTAAAATTGTGTTGTGCCAATCTCAAAACCAGGCCAGCTCGATATGATTTGAGATCTAAAGTGACAATCCTAAATGAGGCCTCAAATTATCTATTATTTTCTTCTTTTTTTTAAAAGAATTTTGACTACCTGGATTCCTATTTTCTAATAGACATATTTAAACTAATAACGTTTACAAATTAAAAAAACACTAACTATAATAATTAAACATATAATGCGAGTTTGGAATTAAAAAAAATCTTAAAAGCATAAAAAAATAGAGCATGATTTAGTAATTTATCATTGTTGGCCACAAAGATTGTAAATGTAGACGAGTTTCGAATTTGATGCATCTTTTTCAATATGAAAAAAAAATAGATTATATTTGATTTAGTGAGTTGTGATCAACATATATTATCAAAAACATATTATAAAAAATAGCCACATATATTATCGAGACATATCCATATATATTATTAAAATAAAGACAAAACCATATCATTAAATCCTTAAAGAAGATTGCTTTAAAAATTAAAAAACAAATTAGTTAAAGAGAAAGGCAATCTATGAGAGAGATAGAGAGGGTGAGAGAGTTAAGAGTACCCGAGATAGAAAAGCGTTGGTGGAGAAACGTTCATTTGAAAAAATCTCACTGACGAGGTAGCAGGGAGGTTGAGATTTGTTGGAATTTAAAAAGACATTGTGTAGAGATAAAAGAAGGATGATAGTTGTTTTAATGCTCTTTTGGAATGTGAAAAGATGAATTTAGTGAGATGTGATACTAATTACTATTATGATGCCTTATTTTTTGGTGATAATTAAAAAAATATATGACATATGATTTAATGCTTTTTTAGAATGAGAAAAGATTATTTTAATATGATGTAATACTATGGGACCTTATTTTTTGGGGGCCTAAAGCATGGGTTTTTCTTACCTAATGGTGGAGCCGCCCCTGCTCAATACCCGCCCAACTTCCAAATGTTTTTGTTTGATTCCTCTTTTTCTACCTTCTCTCGTATAAGTATGCAATACTACTCCATCTCTAAGGCATGTTTGTTCGCATGAGAGCTATAATGAAATAAAATTAAAGGTCAAATAAAAAGAAAGAAAGAGGAGGGAGTTGAGGGTGAAAGCACAAAATAATCCTCCCATTTTCGTCATTCAGTGCCTTTTAAGAATTAACTCTTTTTTGGAGGTGATTTGACCAAGTTGCCCTTCTTGGTTTGTTGTAGTGAGGGATATGGTGTAGGGTATTTAGGGTATTTCAGGTTTTAAATGCAGATCCTACATGAGAAACCCTCCTAAAATTTAGAAATTACATCTAAGGAACCTTTAGCTAACTAACCAACTATTGAAAGTCCATCTAACACCCTAACAACTCTAGAAATCTCAAAAAGAGTCTAATTCCTATTAAATATGCCTAATTCCTAGGAAAAAGACTAATATGCCCTTTCTAATTCCTATTAATTAGTATGGATAGATACAATTAGGTATAAATAATATATAATTATGCTAGTAAAGGGACAAACCTTAGAACACAACATATACAAACAGAGCATTTACAGACAGAGCATGAAAGACCCAGGGCCAACCCATTGGTTGATAGATTATGTTAGTTTAAAACTAAGATAGTTTACTAGTCTCTCCAATGTAAAGGCAAAAATAACATACGAAAAAAAAAAAAAAAGACAAAAACCCCAATCTCAATATGATAGTGGAAGATGGAGGCTAATATGAAACGAAGGAATGAAGGAATGCCATTGGGCTTTTTTTTCGAGATAAAGATTATGGAGAACCCTAGGGTAGTTCAGTTGGCCTAGGACCACGGTTTGCACCTGGAGGTTGTAGATTCGAAACTGCACTACTACACTAGGGCTACAGGGGAGTTTACCCGACTTCTCTCTGGGTCCGGAGAGAATAGTCCAGCACAATGAGTTGGAAACCCTCCGATAACAAAACAAACAAAAAAAAAAAAAAAAGAAAAAGAAAAAGAAAAAAAAATGATAAAGATCATGGCGCAATTTTTTTTTGGCCAGAATAACAATGAAGGTGCCTCGTTATTGTTACTCCTTACCTTGTTTGGCCCGTTCTTTTTCTCTCCCTACCAACAAACCATTTCAATGGTGGGGCTTTCCTCACCTATTGAAATCCACTTGTATGGTGCTTTGGACAAACTTTACTCCATTATAAGTCGGCCCATTAGATTGAACATACAATATATGAATAAAATATGATAATGGTGTTAATTTTTTTAGGAACAACTTTTGCATACAGTCCGTTTCAGACCTAAAATTCTTCTCAACTTTTTAGGGATTAATGAAAAGCCTCTGCAAATAAATATAATTTGTCTATCTTAAAATAATCTACTTTTCGACCTTTAAACTAAAAAAATAAAAATTCTCTTACAACCATTGTTCATCAAGACTAATTAAATAACAATATATTTTTTTCTTCTAATTTTTTGCTTTTAGTTATTTCTATCTAGAAGATACAATTGGCCCTAAATCACAACCTAATACTTAAGCTTGATAATTTTACTTGATTCTGATTTATCCAAAGTCAAGCCCATTTTTTTTATCAAATCACGGCTTGATAACTTTACTCGATTATGATTTATCCAAAGCCAAACTTGATTTTTATTATCAAATCATATAACTCAAATTAAAACGGGTAAAAGTATTGCACATAAATTTAACTTTTTAAATTTTTTACATTCAACTTAAATTGCATTTACATGCTTGGAAAAGTGAGTTATAATGTATAATCTTATGGTGTTTTATACAAGTTTAATCTCATAGTGGGGCCAATTTATGAAAGAGTAAAACTTGGCCTCATCCCACTAAGAAGGAGTGAGTGCATTCAAGTGGGTCCATTTTTTCTGTTACTGCGCCCATTGTTACAATTACAAGATTGAAAAGAGAGCAAGAAGGTTTATATTTTCTACTGGTGGGCCACCATCACTAGCTTACAAAAGGAAGTGAGAAAAAGAATACATTTTGTTGAAAAGAAAGTAAAACAGCATAGGGCACTTTGACTTGTCTCTTGGGTTTTCGTACTTGGCTTCCTCAGTTCCTCTCCTTGCATCTTCATTCTCAATAATCTCGTAGTACTAACCATCAGTTCCCTACCCTTGTCTTTTGTCTTTCTCTCTCACAAGTACATACTATTGCTGCATCTCTGAATTCATCAGTGCCCCTTCTCAATACCCTCCAGCTTTTCATGATGTTTTCATTTGATTCCTAGAAAGCTATCTTTCCCTCACCTTTGCTCTGTTTCTCTCTTATAAGTACCAAGTGCTGCTCTGTTTCTGAAGTTTTCTGTGCATTTTCTTCAACTTCTGATTTCCGAATCTATGCTGAAACCCCCAGGTGAGTTCTCCATGTTACTTTAATTTAAACTATTTGCTTTGACTTTTTTAGCATAATAGCTAGGCAACGCAATTAATAAAATATATAGTGCGTTTCTTCCATGCAATTTTTTTGTTTTCTTTTTTGACTATTGAATGTACAAATGTAATTTGTTGAAAAAGTTGTATTTGCCTCTCATTTCCCTCACTGTTCACATTTATTGGTTCTTTAGATCTTACACGCTAACACTAGAGTGTGTGTTAAGACTCTGCTTTAAGTATTAGGGGCAGAAAAATTAGTGGTTTCTTAGATATTGATTTAAGATTCTCACATCTTCTTGTAATAGTATGGGGCATTGGAAGTGATAGTAGATTGGGTAAATTTTCTCATTTCTATTTATGGATCGTGGTGGTTAGATAGCATCTTTTAACATTGTCAATACTACCAGATATCACCTTCAAATGAAAGCAGGAGGCCCTTGGTTTTGTATTTTACTAATGGGATATGAAAATGGATTTACACATGTGACACATATTACCATGCTTATTTGGAAGCACCATTTTCACATGAATTAAGGATGATGGTGGGGAAAGAGAAGGAGCAAGAAAAGATCTATAATAGTTTTTATACAATTTAGTAGTCTCTAGGCTATTTGTTCATTTGCTCCTGTATGTTTGCACGCAATTGAATCCCTAGTAAAACAAGTTTTAAGGATAGAATATTAAAGTGGTAATCCATTGAAATGACTTATACCTCATGTAAACCCAAACCTAATAAAAAATTATTAATTGGATCTGACAATGGGTAAAACCTAGTAGATCCCACTGGTTCACATCCTTTAAACAGCCCTACCTATTTGCCATGTTTTTTTTATAAAACGTGACTTTGAAAGTGCACTCATTTACCTGTAAATGTTGCCCATGCTTGATAATCATGCATTATCACATTTCTTTGGGCTCATTTACGCATGTGATGTGTAAATGAGGTGTGTAAATGTTTTATGCTTTCCATTTACTTACTTGAGGATGTGTGATGCAAAACAAACCCATGACCCCATGGGTCGACCAGCCTTTTGGCCAAGCCCATCTATCTTTATTCTATTTAGAGTTTATCTAAATATCTATTTATTTAAGTTTTAAGTTGTTTTTATGTTGGATGTTTTAATCCTATCGTCAATATGTTTTGATGGTCAAGATTAGCTTTATGATTTTTATTTTTCTTATATGATGATGTAAAGCCTCTTTGGCTCCTTAGTGTTGATGATTAATGGAAAAAGATGAGTGCTTGCTCTCTTCTTCTCTCCTGCGAGAATCCTATATGTGAGAACCCCTTCTTTGCCTCTAGTGATTGGAGTTTGGTGTGAGGCTAATTTTCAAGTGTTAAGCCTGACCAAAACCCAATTTCTTTATCTCTATTCTACCCGGTCCACATCATACTCCATTCCTCATTAATTGGTATTAGAAATGAGGATTGATCCAACCGGATTAGAACGATCAGCTTAGCTAGGTATTTTTCCTTTAAATCTTGTTCCATCTTCAACCCTTATCATCTTCATGAGGTCTGAGCCATCTCCATGCCCTAATTCTAAACCCCAAATCCTCGAATCTTCCCACACCCATCCACTGTCGAAGAACCCAGAAGCCATCCCTTCCAAACCCTAATTGTGTCTTGAAGCTCTAACCCCTGCTGAGTTCAAACCCCCACTAGAACAACATCGATCGGACCATCTCCCAATCAAAGCCCTCCTTCCCTTTACCATCATTGAACCCCAAATCCCTTGAAATCCCCAAATCAGAGACCGTCACGCCCCTGCTGTTGGGTATGGGGATTATGCTTGAGATTAGGGGCCAATTAAAAATTTTGTTGATAAACACACAACGTGGCCCCCAATAAATAACGTCACAGTAGGCACATCTTTTATTACTATAGTTAAAGTTTAACAAAAGATAACAAAAGTAGTTGAAGCCTCTATAAAAACCTAGGCTGACAAAAGAATAAATACAGACCATCTAAAATATATAAAGCCACTCGTGTGCTGGTCACAACGACTAAGACAATATCGTCAGCACATCACTCATGATCGCCATCAGGCTCATTCGCCTGGAGCGACACCTCCTCCAGTCCTCCTCCCCGAGGTAGATAGATTCGGTACCTATGCACCAAGCGCAACATCATCAAACTACGAATAGCCAACATGTAGATAGTCTAAACAGGATTCCACAGTTTATGAGTGGACTATTCCATCAATCGTTCAATCAATCAATCGATCACTTCTTCACTTCCATTAATCACTTACAATTACAATCTCCATCATGGTAGTCCTCTCTAAGCACTTACAATCAGGGCCGTCTAGCCTCCTCACGTCCTTTGATACAATGACAATCAATGGGGATCCTAAGTACAATCAATCTAGGTTCTCAATGTGATCTCGACAATATAAATAATGTATTTCTATGGAACATGCACATAGCATGTAGGAATCAATAACGAAGCATTACAATTCAATTTCGATCATTCAATAGTCATGGAAGACAAACAATCTAAGGCCATGATATCCCATCAATAAACCTTGGTGCATAATCAATTAGTGGATATCCTCTTGCCTCACTTCATTCGGGATAGGTATAGGTTGTACCTCATACGTAAACCAAACAATCTGTAATGGTATGTTAGTTAAAAACAATCTGTATCAGGAAAAACCCCTTCCAAAAAATGCTGGGCATTCCCCTGTTAGCCGTGGGGTTCTCCATGGGGTACACGGCTTAGAAATCCTAGAAAATACGTCTGTCTCCCAGCCTTCCAGTAGCTAATCCCTGTTCTACGGTTAGCTCATGTTACTGCTAGCCGTAACCTCCCAGAACACGCATTCTGGGGCTCTGTTTTCTCCAAAATCTGGGCATTCAAATGCGGCACCGAGCACACATACTGGGGCCCATCTTTTGGAAAATTCTAATAATTACTCTAATCAATATCAGCTTTATCAACTTTTTCATCTTTTACATGTTTGCCTGCGTTTAACAAAAATGGAGACGGTTGTGCTGTACGAAGACGCACTTTCGTGTTTAAATGGTGCTGCACACAGTTGTGCTGTGCGAAGGTTAAAGCTACTTGTCACATTGATGCGATCTTTTGTTTGGTATTAGTGTTGTCTATCGCATCCCTCCACTAAAAAGAATCTGGATCTGATGGAATTATTTGGAGTCTATGTTTATCAGAAAAAATTATTTCATTTAGTCCAAGTATAAAACAGAAATCGCTCAAAGTCCATGTCAAAACTTGTATAAGCTTCAGATACCATTATATTGATTATTTCTAATTATACTATATTAAAGAGGAGGTTTTGTATTCAATTTTGATTGTCGGTTATAATTTTAACTGTAGTGCTTTTTTTTTTAAATCTTGCATATTCTCTCCCTACTCCTATCTCATATAACTACGTACCTACTTAATTTCTTTATCAAAACCACTTATCTACTCTCCACTTTTGTTCTTTTTTTTTTCTTTTGCAAATATTGTTTTCATCCAAATTCTTCCATTCCCTTTCTACTCCTTTTTTTTTTTCTTCTTTTGCTTTCTTTTTTGAAACTATGATTTTTTTAATGCATGAATATTTAAATTGCAATGTTGGTCATATCCGTACTAAGCATGAGTTAGTATGCTAGTATATTTATAATGTGATCAATGTAATAGTGTTTATGACTTTGATTTTGAATGAATTTTGTCAAGAGATTATACAAGGCAAAACAAGGATTTTAAATGGTTTTGACTTAAGGGCTTATTTAATTGCAAGCATTTGGGAATATCTTGTCTACAGTATTGGAAGATTCCAAATGTTATCTCCCAAAATAGACTTCTAAATGCTCTCAACCAAACAAGCCCTAAATGCGCGCCTTGCTAATGGATTTATACTGCTAATTTGGGATTTGCCCAGAAGTGAGTTTCAGGTTGGTTTCTTAGTAGATGCCTGTGATGGATGGAGCCTTGAACCTCCTAAGGTTTTCACTCACAAGAAATTCAAGTGGGTGCTTAGTGGGGCATATATTTGAAAATCCAAGTTGTTCAAAGTAAATGGGTCCCTGTTTTATGGGTTAATGAAAGATTTGAATGTAATGAAAGAGAGCCGCCCACTATCAGATTCATCAATGAAAAGCTTTGAATTTTGATGATGTTTTACTTCTGTGCTTTAACATGATGAATCTGACCAAAGGTGTGTATTTTAGTGCTATTCTATTGGAGTGAGTCCGTCCAAGGACCAATAAAATAGAGGGGTCATTTGCTCTGAGTGGCATGGACTTAAAGCCTCACGAATTTTTCGTTAGTGTAAAGCCTTCTAGAATTCTCATCAAAGTAGCTTTATATTTTTATCCCTTCGTTTTACTTAACTGTAGCAAGTAAGTCATCATGCATTCCAGCCATTAATTATTTCATAGTTGGCCCATTGTGTCTGGAGAGCCAACATTTAACCTTGATTCTTGGGCTTGATGCGCGCTCTCTCTCTCTCTCTCTCTCATTGTTGTTTCTTTTACTTTGTGAGAGTGAGATTGAGAGCCATCCTCTTGCTAACTTCTTGTGCTTTATTTTCAAATTGCAGAATAAAAAAGGAAGACGAGCACGGGAACATGGAACTACAGTTAGTAAAAGATATGGCTATCTCCCACATAGTTCAGGTGGCCCTGGATACGGCCAAGTCCTGCTTGCAAAACGGCGTCGGGCTGTTCCTTGGTGCTCAAAATGAGCTGGAGAAGATTAAGTATTTCCTGCAGGACATTAATGATTTCATTGTAATAGCAGAGCGGAGCCCCGTGAAGGATCCGAAGGTGATGAAATTGCTGGAGATACTCAAAGATGCAGCTTATGATGCTGAGGACTTAATGGAAGAGCATGCGAGGAGGACCGGAGACACAGGGCGGAGGTGAAAAACAGTTGGCCGGTTCGAGATACCGTAACAAACGAGGCACTCAAGGTTGTTACTTCACTCGTCACTCCAATTATAAATCGTGCAGAACTGGCCAAGAAACTAAAAGAGTTAAGCGAGAGACTCGGAGCTATTAAAGCAAAGGGTGATACATTTCAGCTGAATGAGAAAGTGACAAACTTGGAGATTGAGTTTAAGAAGCAAAGGGAGACCCACTTGCTTGTAAACGAATCTCAAGTATTTGGAAGAGAGGAAGAAAAAGAGAAGACAGTGACTTTGTTGTTGTCAACTCAACTGGGTGATGAGGGTGAACATGAAAATGTGTCAGCCTTTGCCATTGTGGGCATGGGAGTGATCGGCAAAACCACCCTTGCTAAGTTGGTCTTCAATAAAAAATCGGTGCAGAATCATTTCAAGCTGAAATGTGGAAATGCGTGTCTGATAATTTTGATATTATAGGCATTGGAAATGAAATCATTCAACATGTAACTGGTCATAATCCTACTCTCTCAAATGTGGAGGAATTGCAGTGCTGCCTCAGATAAACACTGTTACACCCCAACCCGAACTAATCATGATTAAGATTAATTAACTGAGATTAATATTAATTAAGCTTGGATAATTTGGTTAATCAATGTTAATGACCAAAGAGAGACAAATTAGTCTCAAATAATACATTAAGCATAATGGAATGGATTTGAATGGAATTGAATTGGTTAAAGTGAGTTTAGACTCAAACACGGTAGGCTAAGGACTTTTTCGTAAATACGGGTTTTCATGTATTTCGTCAAATATGAAAATTCTTGATACCAATGCGTGTATCTCGAAGAGTACGTTAACTTTCATAATAAACGTGATTCCATTTAACCTCAAATGTACCAAGTGAGATGTTATTTGACTCTAAATGTAAATAAGATTAATAAGAGGGTGTTTTAGTGTAAAACCTCTTATATTAGAATGAAATGAAGGTAGGAGAGCCATTCTTCATTTCACTTCAAGAAAAACCCTAGGCAACTCTCCATTCCTCTTTTCTCTTCCATTTTCTCTCCCTCTAGTGTGAAGATTGGAAGAGTTCCCAAGTGATTGGAGTGAGGTTAGGCTACTTCATCTTTTTCCTCAAGCCATTCCTCCATTTTGAAGTGATAGAGCTTGGAAGAGTTTTCTAAATCTCTTTGCTTGGAACCACAAATAAGTAATGGTTCTTCCTTTAGAATTTCCAAGTTCTATTAGTGGTTTTGTAGTGATTTCTAGCATAAATGGCTCATGGGAGTGCATGTGCTTGTTTTATGGGTTAGGGTTTGAAATTGAGAATTTTGGTCTCAAGCCAAGCTAAGTAAAAGAGGGCTTTGAGTTCATTGGCTACAAGAGAGGCAAGTATAAACATTGCTTGTGATTAGTGTTAATCATTATAGAAATGCATGGTATTTTCATGGATTGTGTATACTTTTCCATTAGATTATGGAGTTGTTTATGTTTTAATGGATGGATGATTAGAAGAATGGATTTGTGAATGGATGTTGTATGAGGATGGAACAGGAAGTTCCAAATCTCTTATACACGTTGTGGAAATTTAATGGAGAAAGGAAGTAGAAGAAGGGAGAGAGTATCAGAATTTCGGATGAAATTCTGAAGGGTTCATTCGAGCGAACAGTGTGTCCGCTTGAGCGAATGAGGTTCTGTTTGGACTGACAGAAGTTCTGAAGAGTTCGCTAGAGTAAACATTAAGTGCACTCGAGCGAACATAGTTCTGCTTGGGTCCGCTCGAGCGAACAGTGATTCCGCACGAGCGAACAACGTTCTATCTTGGTCCGCTCGAGCGAATAGTAATTCGCTCGAGCGAACTTGATACTGGCCCAACGATGACAGTTTGAGTCAAATGGATTTTGGGTTTTGGATTTTTACTAGAAATTGGAGTACTTCTAGTAAGTATAAATGCTTTCCCGTTTAGTTTTAATACTAATCATGGATTAAATTACATTATTGAGAATTAGTGATATTTTAAGAAGGGTTCCTTGAGCGAACCATATTAATTGATAATTGCCTAAGCTCCATATGTGATAATTACAGAGACTAATAATGTACATATTAAATGTATAAATGTGATGCCCATCAAGAATAACACGTGCATTTGGAAACCAACGGTTACACCCGAATGGTTGTTTAGGATTGAGGTAAGGTTGAGTAGGACCGTAGGTGGTCAATGGTTCTCTCATTGTGTTGTTGTAATACAATATAATGAGATTGGTATTATTGTTATCCCATTCCTTTGTCATAAAAGGAATCATTGAATTGAATTGAATCCATAAAAATGATTTCTTACTAAAGGTTATTGACCCTTGATTCTGGCACTACCTAGCTATTGTATTATATCTCTAAATGAGTTCAATGAATTAATAAATGACTAATCTTGCTGCAGCAGATGGATATTGGGGTGTTCCGGAGCTCCGTATTGATGCTTGTTGTCCCTGGCCCGGACACTAGTAAGTCCCACCAAATTCCGATCGTATCTTCAAATATTGATTGATGCCTTCCATTGGAAGATGAATCCTCCCTTTGAGGGGAGATGGTAAATAAAAATAAATCCTTCCTTTGAGGGAAGATGGTAATGAAATGAAATACAATGCAATGAATGCTATGGTAGTGGCCATTTTGTACATGTTTATTAATTGACATTATGTCTCCTATTGTCATTGTAGAAATTGTCTAGATTTCTCTAGAATTGGAATTGTTGTTATATAGATTGAATGAACTTAATATGAGTGTGTTAACATGCTATTGCAAGAATTGTTTATACATTGTTGAACCATCGTGTTCATTAGTGTTATTGATGGCATTACAGGCCCGATTGCCACTGCCTGTCCAGCAGCGCCCCCAGCGGTAGTAGAGGAGATCGCTCCGGTTCCTCTAGGAGGACTGATTGAATGGAATAGACGGGATACCATCTGAAATGGGTATCCGAGTGCGAAATGGAAATTGAAAACGTTTTGAGAAATGTTTTGAGGAACTGTTTATAAATTCATGTTGGAATGTAATTAATTTGTCATCTGCATAATGTTTTGAATATGCAGTGTTGATCAATGTATATCGGAAATGACATATGTATAAGGACTTTATTTTGTATACATGTAAATTGATATTGTCAAATATAAATGTTTCCGCAAGATTTTGTATTTGGCAGGTATATTGAGAATGTTATCCCTTGTGGATTCCGTTTTAGTTTCGGTTAATTCGGAGTTTACGGGAGTAAGTATGATAATCACGGCTCGGGGTTACCGGATCTCCGGCCCGGGTCGTGACAAATACTGAGTGAGAAGAGATTCTTGCTCGTTTTGGACGATGTTTGGAATGAAGAGAGTTCTTTAGAGAATTTAGCCTTATTACTCTCTTAGAATCGGCCCAGTTTACACTCACATAGGTGATTCTTATTAAGAGTATCCTGCTATACCCCATCCGATTAGCCAAGATAAAAGAATCATTAAAAACTTTGCTTATCCTAATTACTGTTGTAGGTATCACTATTAATATCATAAGTACGAGCAGGAGATTTTATCTCCATAGTGATATCATTAAGTCACACACAACTCGATTGTCCCTTTGAACCTAGATCTTTGGATCTCCAGTCAACTAGATAGGGTTGCCATTATGGCGACTTTTCATTCATAGGCTTTAAGCCCATTGCCCTCGATGAACGGTTTACTTGCTCTCTCACTAAACCTTTTGTAAAGGGATCCGCAAAGTTATCTATGGACTTTATATACTCAATCGTCATAATGCCATTAGAGAGCAATTGTCTCACGGTATTATGCCTTCGACGAATATGTCGAGATTTACCATTATATATTTTACTTTGTGCTCTTCCAATTATTGATTGGCTATCGCAATGAATGCAGATAGGAGGCACAAGTTTTGACCAACATTGGAATATCTTCTAGAAATTAACGAAGCCATTCAGCTTTTTCGCCAGCTTTACCCAGTGCAATAAACTCAGATTCCATAGTGGATCTAGCAATGCATGTTTGTTTCGAAGATTTCCATGATACCGCTACACCACCAAGTGTAAATAGATATCCACTTGTGGACTTTGAATCATTGGTATTTGATATCCAGTTGGCATCACAATAACCTTCAAGTACAGCTGGATATCTAGAGTAATGCAATCCATAGTTTTGGGTGTATTTTAAATATCCTAAAACCCTAACTAAGGTCTTCCAGTGGTCTAATCATAGGTTACTTGTGTATCTACTCAATTTACTAACAGCATATGCAATGTCAGGACGAGTGCAATTCATCACATACATTAGGCTGCCAATTACTTGTGCATATTCCCGTTGTGATATGCCTTTTCCATTTTTCTTGGATAAATGGATACTAATATCTATAAGTGTTCTCGCTAGACTGCTATTATCTTAATTTTATATTTTGGGTATTTTCTCAATATAGTGCGATTGAGATAATATCAATCTATCCGAAGATTTATAAATCTTTATTCCTAGTATGACATCGGCAACACCTAAATCTCTCATTGCAAATTTATTGTTGAACATCCTCTTGGTAGCTTGAATGATATCATATTACTACCCATAATGAGCAAATTATCAACATATAAGCAAATAATGACACAACCATTGTTAGTTTTTTTTTTTTTTTTTTTACATATACACACTTGTCACATTCATTGATCTTAAACCCATTTGCATCATCAAACTATCAAATTTCACATGCCACTACTTTTGTGCTTGTTTTATCCATATAGAGATTTGACAAGCCGACAAACTTTCTTAGTTTGACCTGGAACATTAAACCCATCTGATTGTTCCATATATATTTCCTTATCTAATTTTCCATTTAAAAAAGTTGTCTTTACATCCCTTTGATGTATCTCGAAATTGTATATAGCAACAATCACAATTAACATCTGAATAGATGTTATCCTCGTAACTGTTGAATTAGTGTCGAAATAGTCAAAGCCTTCCTTTTGTTTGTATCCTTTAACAACAAGTCTGGCTTTGTACTTTTCGATTGATCCATCTGCTTTCATCTTTCTCTTGACTATTTACTTGCATCCGAAAGTTTTACAACCTTGTGGAAGATCCACTAGTTCTCATGTATGGTTTTGCAGAATGAATTCAATTTCACTATTTATTCCCTCTTTCAATATGGTGCTTCGGGACTGGACACCGCTTCTTTAAAGCTTTGAGGCGCATCTTCTAACAGAAATGTTAGAAAATCTGAACCAAACGTTTTTTATGTTCTTGCCTTCTTACTCCGTCTATGCTCATCAATCTCTTATTGGTTTTGATTACTGCTACTAGCGGTATCATGAGTTCTTTTAGGAGAACTCGATTCTTGCGAGGGTTTATAAGGAAATACATGTTTAAAGAACGATACATTCCTTGACTCAATAATAGTATTATGATGCATATCGGGAATCTCAGACTTGTGAATTAGAAACCGATACACACTGCTATTATTAGCATACCCAATGAATACACAGTCTGTTTTTTGTCCTATTTTAACATTTAAGATGTAGGAACCGCCACTTTAGCCAAACACCCCCACACTTTCCAGTATTTGTAAGTAGGCATTATGCATTTCCACAATTCGTAGGGGGTCTTATTAGTTTTCTTTTGAGGTATTCGGTTGAGAATAAAATTTGCGGAGAGTATAGCATCCCCTCACAAATTCTGAGGCAATCCAGAACTTATTAACATAACATTCATCATTTCTTTTAAAGTTCTGTTTTTTCCTTTCAGCAACACCATTTTACTGAGATGAATAAGGAGCAGTAGTTTCGTGTATAATACCATGCTGTGAACATAATTTACCAAAAGGTGATTCATATTCACCACCTCTATCACTTCTTATCACCTTGATTTTCTTATAAAGTTGATTCTCAACCACATTCTTGTAATGTTTGAACATTTCCAAGGCCTCATCTTTACTTCTCAATAAGTAAACATGACAGTATCCTGTGCGATTATCAATGAATGTAAGAAAATATTTCTTACTACCTTTAGTTTGAACAAACTTTACGTTACAGATATCAAAATGAATTAACTGAAGAGGTTCAGAAGTTCGTTCAAGATAATGAAAAGAAGTTCTAGTTAGTTTAGCTTCTACACATATTTCACATTTGATATTTGAATCAAAACTGCAATTGGGCAAACATTCCATATTAACTAATCTATGCAAAGAATCATAGTTAACATGACCTAATTTACCATGCCACACATTAGAAGACTCAAGCATATAAGCAGAAGACTTATTCTTATTAGAAACAATAGTCATTACATTCATCTTAAAGAGTTCATCGCTCATGTACCCTTTTCCCACGTACATCCTAGATTTAGTGAGTACAAACTTGTCTGACTCAAATACTAGTTTGAAACCCTTCTTACTCAGTTGTGGGTCTGATACCAGATTCTTACGAATATCTGGTACATGCAGTACATTGTTGAGGGTAAGTTCATTTCCAGAAGTCATTTTCAATACCACATGTCCTTGGCCTTCAACCTTAAAAGTGGCAGAGTTGCCCATGAAGAGTTATTCTCCGTTTGAAGCATGTTAAGTGGAGAACATCTCTTTAATGGAGCAGACATGTCGAGTGGCCCCAATGTCCACTCACCATTCTCTGGTGTTGCCAACCAGATTGACTTCTGAGACCACAACAGAAAGATTGATGTCTGAAACATCATTGGAGAGAGTGTCCAATTCTGTCACATTGGCATGTGCTGGTTTTTTACTTGTATTACCTTGGTCCTTGTGCTTACGACAGTCCTTAGCCCGGTGGCCTGGTTTGTCGCAAACATAACATTTCTTGTAAGGTCTTTATTTTAGGTTGGTTAATTCATTGGGTATTGGACAAAACCGGGATTCTTTAATCTTGTATTTTTCTTAGAAAAGGACTACCAATCTTTGAAGAAGAAGTTCTCAAAATTCAGAACTGTCAGAGGTCGCTCGAGCGATCTCACATTCGCTCGAGCAAACCCACACAGAGGATTCTTCGCTCGACCCATCCATCTGTCCGCTCGAGCCTTCAAGCCTCTGGATCACAATACTGAAGACAGAATACAGTTCGCTCAAGCGACTCCAATGTACGCTCGAGCGAACCCCTCACAGAACCTTGATCGCTCGACCCAACTTTTAATTCGCTCGACCCAAGATGTCCCTGTGCTGAACGATTTCAAACAGAGAGCAGTTCGCTCGAGCGAACTACCTGATCGCTTGAGCGAACCTGGGCGCCAAATTGGAAACTTGCCCAGAACAGTCTTCTAATTGCCTCCAAGTTACTACTTTCAATCCTACTTGTTTCCCAAGTAATGAGGCACGAATTAAAGGCTATAAATACCCTTTATCTCTCTATTCAAAGGTACCTCTCCCATCAAGAAATTCTTTTGAGAGAACTTGAGAGATCCATTCCCCTCCAAAGTTATCATCTAATGTGTTGAAGGTTTTCAAGCTTTGGATTCATGTTTCGTTCCATTCTTCTTATATAGAGACATCTTGAAGAGCCTTTCAAGTTGGTTGTTGCAAGCACGGTGAAGGTGAACGGCGTGTAGTCAGCAAGATCGCGCAGTCCTTAGGTTGAGTCAACAACTGGGAAGGGTTGTGAGTATATCTTGTAACTTTTATTCTAATAGTGCTTGGTTGTCTGTTGGCCTAGAAATAAGGCCCGCGGTTTTTTCCTGAGCAGGGTTTTTCACGTAAAAATCCTGTGTCTCTTTCTCTTTGTGGTTGATTGCTTTTAATTTGGATTAGGGTTAATTACTAGTTTAATCATCAGTGGATTGATATTCAATAAAGATTAGATTATTGTGACCTCTGTCTGTGTTAAGGTAGAAATCCAGGTTTTTCAATTTGTATCAGAGTAAGTTACACTAATCTATTGTGTGATCACTTTACTGATCTCTAATGGATATCAATAGAGAAGGAACATCTACCAGCAAGCCCCCTCTTCTGGATGGATCCAATTATTCTTATTGGAAAGTAAGGATGATTATTTTTTTAAAGGCTATTGATGACCAAGTCTGGGAAGTTGTGGTGGATGGATTTACTGAACCCACCATAGTTGTTGATGGGCAAACGAGACCAAAATCCAGAGCTTAATGGACTCTTGATGAGAAAAACAAGTCAAACTTCAATAATAAGGCCTTACATGCTATTTATAATGGAATCACAGCATCTGAGTTCTATAGGGTGTCTGCTTGCCCTACTGCAAAGGCTGCTTGGGATCTTCTTCAAACTGTTCATGAAGGAATAGAAATTGTCAAGCAAACAAAACTTCAGAACTTGACAACTGCCTTTGAGACGATACGCATGAAAGAATCTAAAACTTTTGATGACTTCAATACAAAATTGTCTAAAATTGTAAGTTCATCTTTTAATCTGGGAGAACCTATTCCTCAACACAAAGTCGTTAAGAAAATCTTGAGGTTTCTCCCAGAACGATTTCGTCCAAAAGTAGTTGCCATTGAGGAAAATAAGGATTTGAATTCCTTATTAGTTGAAGAACTTGTTGGAAATTTACAAACCTTCGAGGCTAATCACTGTCAAGTAAAAAAAGGGAAAGGGCATTGCCCTAGTTTCTTCCAGTTCAGTGGATGATCATGAAACTTGTAATCCGGACAGTGATACAGATGATGAACAGTTTGAGGCATATCTTGCGAGGAAATTGAAAAAGATTTGGATAAACAGGAAGAATTTTAACAAGAAGGACTCATCAAATTCCAAGCCACTTTACTCATCAAATTCCAAGCCACCTTATAAAGGAAAATTTATACCCAAAAATGAACAAAATCATTCAAAGGGTGCAACAAAGCCAATAAAGTGTTTTGAATGTCAAGGATAAGGAAACACTGCTTTTAAGTGTGCGAATCGCAAAGAAAAGAATAAAAGCAAGGCTTTAAATGTTTCTTGGGATGAGGATTATGATGAGGATGTATCAGAACCTGATTCACCTTCGAGTGAATCTGAAAAATTCGTTGCTTTCATGGCTCTTTCTAACATCCCTTCTGTGCAGGAATCTAAGTCTGAAGATGATTTAGATATTAATCAAATTTCTGATGAAGAACAGGAAGGTGATGAAGATTATCAAAAGTTACTTCTTGAATCTATAAGAATGTCAAAAATTAGTGAGAAGAGAGCTTTGAAATTGAAGGCCATGGAAGAAAAGAACTCATCTTTGCGAACTTCATTGACTAATTCTCAGTCCAAGGTAAGACAATTAGAGGATCAACGAGCCATTTTGTCTGACAAATTGATTCTTGCAGGTCAAGAAAACGATTGTCTGCAACAAAAATCTTAGAAGGCTGAAACTGAATTGATGAAGTTGCAAAACGAGTTGAACTCTTGCAAATCAAAAAAAGACAATCTCGCTTGAAAGTTAAAGATGGCTCTAGTTGAGTTGGAATCTGCAAAAGCATCAATTAACCGGATGAATATTGGATCAGCAAAGTTAAATGAAATTCTGGGAAGTCAATTGCCTCCATCCTCAAAAGCTGGACTTGGATATGTCCAAAGTGCTTACACTTCGAAAGACAAAGGTAAAACTGTGTTTGTTCAAGGACCTACAATGAATGCACAGTCTATTATCTATCCAAATACTGCATATCCAAAGAATTTTTCCAAACCTAAATTTGTTCCAATTTGTCATTTTTGTGGAATTAAGGGACACATACGACCACACTGCAATAAGTTGAGAAACTATAATAGAAATCAGCGTAGAAGGCAAAACTCTACTACTCAACAGATTAGGACCAAACCTGTCTGGGTCCGTAAATCTGATTTACGCTGTAATGTGGTCCTTACAACACTTAGTGCTACAAATTCAGATGTGTGGTACTTGGATAGTGGCTGTTCCAGACATATGACAGGAAAGAAAACTTTGTTTACCTCCCTTGAAAATTACAATGGTGGAAGTGTTCGTTTCGGTGATGGAGGTAAGGCAAAAGTTATTGGAAAAGGAATTGTGTCCATTCCAGGAATGTCTCCGGTAAATAATGTCTATTTGGTTGATGGACTGCGAACCAATCTTTTGAGCATAAGTCAGTTGTGTGATGACAAAAATGAGGTACATTTTTCAGCAAAAGATTGCACAATTGTAGATAAAAAGGGAAAAACAGTGCTGCATGGAATAATAAGAAATCCAGACAACTATTACGTTGTCTCTTCAGAAAAAGAACTGTCTTGTAATTCTGCTATCATGAGTGACATTGAATTGTGGCATCAACATTTGGGCCATGTGAATTACAAAGACCTGGAAAAATTGTCAACTCATGAATTGGTTCGTGGGCTACCCAAACTCAAAAAGGCCCCGAATACTATATGTGGTCCCTGTCAAATTGGTAAACAGATTAAAGCACCACACAAAAGGCCGATTCACTTACCACTAAAAGACCTTTAGAACTGTTGCACATGGATCTTATGGGACCAACCAAAGTTGAAAGTATTTGTGGTAAGAAATACATATTTTTAACAGTTGATGATTTTTATCGATTAACTTGGGTGCATTTTTTACATGATAAATCAGAAACTTTTGATGTGTTTAATGATTTGTGGTCCTTGCTTATTGCAGATAAAGGATAAGATTTTGGTGGCGTCTCAAGGATACGTTCCGATCATGGAACAGAATTTCAAAATTCTGATTTCTCATCTTTTTGCACTAAACATGGAATCAAATATGAGTTTTCTGCACCTAAAACACCTCAACAAAATGGGGTAGTTGAAAGAAAAAATCGAGTGGTACAAGAGATGGCACGGGTGATGTTACATAACAAAAATATTCCACAACGATTTTGGGCTGAAGCTGTAAATACAACTGTCTATGTTATTAGCCGTGTCTATCTTCGTCCAAGAACAAAAACCACCCCATATGAGATATGGAGAGGAGTCAAGCCAAACATTAAATACTTCCGAACCTTTGGCAGCAAGTGTTACATTCTCCGGGATAGAGAACACTTGTTAAAATTTAACTCTAGAAGTGACGAAGGACTCTTTCTTGGCTACTCATTGACAAGCAAAGCATATAGAGTGTTTCATCTTAAAAATTCTATTGTCATGGAGTCTATTAATGTGGTTGTAGATGATGCAGGAACTATTGATTATTTTTCTGATGATGAAGAAGGACTAATATTTTCTCCTTCTTCAGAACAGGTTGTCAACGAATCTGAAAATCAAGCCAAACCTGATTCGAAAAAGCATAAGGAAATAATTTCAATTGCTGAACCTGTCAGTCCAAAGAATTCCTCTTCTGATCTCAATGTACCTGGTATTATTCGACAATTTGAAGAGAAAAGTGCCTCTCCATCAGCTGTTCATCACCGATCTCAAAAAAGCCAAGTTATCAAAGATCATCCTCTGGACAAGGTTATCGGTGAGATCTCTGCTCCCATGAAAACTCAGAAACAAGTATGTGATGAGGTAAGTCATATATGTTATGTTCCCACTTTAGAACCAAAAAATGTTAAAGATGCCCTTGTGGATGATTCGTGGATAAATGTTATGCATGATGAACTTGCTGAATTTGAAAGAAATCAAGTCTAAGAGCTTGTTCCTTGACCCACTCCTACTAATGTCATTGGAACTAAATGGATCTTCAAAACCAAAACTGATGAGTCGGTTCAAGTGATTAGGAACAAAGCTCGTCTAGTAGCTTAAGGGT
Source organism: Camphora micrantha (assembly GCA_003546025.1). Lineage (NCBI taxonomy): Eukaryota > Viridiplantae > Streptophyta > Magnoliopsida > Laurales > Lauraceae > Camphora > Camphora micrantha. The sequence continues at coordinate 12,540,818 of QPKB01000002.1, forward strand.
ATACACAAATTGAAGGAATTGATTTTGATGAGACTTTTGCCCCTGTTGCTAGACTTGAATCAGTGCGTTTATTACTTGCTATTGCCTGTTTTTTGAATATTAAGTTGTTTCAAACGGATGTCAAAAGTGCTTTTCTGAATGGTTTCCTAAATGAGGAAGTATATGTTGAACAACCACTACTAAAAAAAAGGGTTTTTATATCGGCTAAAAACTGATATAAAAGACCTATTATATCGGTTTTTCTGTAAACTTCAAACCGATATAAGTACCCCCGATATAATAAACAACTATAACCGATATAATATGTATATAATAAACAACTATAACCGATATAACCGATATAAGTACCCCCGATATAAAAGACCTATTATATCGGTTTTTAGACAACTGATGTCTTTTGAACCTGAAATTATAACACATATTACTGTAAAACCGATATAAAAACCAGTGAAACCGATATAAAAAAAATTATAATATCGGTTTTTGGACAACTGATGTCTTTTGAACCTGAAATTATAACACATATTACTGTAAAACCGATATAAAAACCAGTGAAACCGATATAAAAAATATTTATAATATTGGTTTTTGGACAACTGATGTCTTTTGAACCTGAAATTATAACACATATTACTGTAAAACCGATATATAAAAGAGTGAAACCAATATAATTTTTTATATAATATCGGTTATAAATGGCTTTGTTATATCGGTTTTTTGAACCTGAAATTATAAGTGTATTATATCGTTTGTTCTATAACCGATATAATATTATATATGTTTTTTTTTTTTTTAAATCAAAAGAATTTGCATTGCTGCAGTATCCTTGCAGTACACTGTACACCAATAAAACTTTGCACTATATATACAAAGTGATCATAACTAATAACTAACATAAAGCTTGACTAGACAAATCCCTATGGATCATATATAGTATATATCTACATTGTCTTCCATGGGATATACAAAAAGTTGAACTATATATATATATATATAAACAAGAAAAACCAAAACCTTGCATATGTACTATGTAGCATATGATGCCTCCGTGTACCGTTGCTTCCCCGATTAGTTCTCCAATGCAAAATAGACCTGGATGCCTCCGTGTACCGCTGTTCCACTCAACGTGAAATAAAAATAAATGAATCAAATCAATGAGCAATATACAAGTGATGAAAGGTTATTTGTCTTCATATAATAATAAACAAATCACACACTTAGAAACATCTGTGAATATAGGAAGGGTTCCTTTTAGCTTTTCTGATGACAACCTCCTTCAAAATGCAATTTATGTCCATTGATTTGAACTTTTAAATTCACCTGCGCATTAAAAAGATGGACACAACTTGCATAAAACCATCACCAACATAGTCTGGACAATTAAAAACACCACGTGCACAACACCAATTCACCACTGCAGATTAAAAAAAACACAATCACCAACACAACAATACACCGGTTATGAAAATCAAACACTACTCTTTTGACAAACCTCTCCCAATTCAACATATAGATCAATCAAACATATACAATATATTATGTGCATTCCATGAAGTCTATGATCTCATAGCCAGGAAAATCCAATTTTTAGGAGATTCTTAATGATTAATTTGTTGTTTCTTATGTTAGCAAGGATCTTTTTGTTCTTTAACACATTGCAGAGGGCTAGTGGACTAGTTAGTATTTGAAGTTGAATGGAAGCAAGATAACTAACAAAAGTTGAACACAGAGAGGTTTTTGTAGTCCAAGCTAACCACTTAAAAAGCACACTAAGGAACAAGAGGAAGTAATATTACAACATGGATTGCCAAAAGCCCCTTTTAGTAACTCATTTCTTCAAAAAGTAAAACAGTCACAAGAATTATCTAAGATGGAAGCATTCAACTTGCAGACCAATCAAAAACTACATTGATAAAAAAAATCTAAGCATTTAGGATTCACAATATAAACATCTACCAGAAGGGCAAAAGCAAGACACTCTAACAACATATCCAAAAAAAAACCCAATTATATGATATTAAAATACATGCAAGGAAAAAGAGTTAAAATTCATTTATCAAACTCACCTGCAAGGAAACAATCAAGACCATGGAAGCGCTCCTACAACCAATATCTATAATATAGGAAAAAGGAAAAAGTCAGCCTCATTTCATAGGAGGGGAAAAGTAAAGATGTAGACCATTAAATTGTAATTTAAAAGCACCTACAAGTCCTATAAGATTTTCAAGAAAAAGTATAGCAGAACTTTAGTTGCGACTGAAGAAACAAGAAGTTTAATTCCCTGTAAAAAAATCCATGCAATGTATGCTTAGAGAGAGATAGAGAGGAGAGAATTGAATACCAAAACAAAATAAATTTAAGTTGTTATCATCCTGCAGCCTTGGCCTCATCCATCAACCTTGGAACTCTAGGTCTAGGCTCCACCTGATCAGCAAAAACAAATGACATTCATACAAACCTCTTCTTCATCCTCACCAAAAAGAAAAATTGTCACTACTGCCATTGTCCAAATTGTCTAAATGACGCCTACCAACTACTATTATGTTCTTCTACTATCACCAAATGTGTATGCATATAGATGGGTTGTTGATGGCTATCCAAATGTGTATGTAAATTGCTGGGCTGTTTCTTCTTCACTAACATAAAGCTCTCATGAAAAAGAAAGAAAGAAGAAAAAAAGTTGTCAAAATTTTGTCACTATGCATATTACTTAACCAATTAAAATAGAGGAAAACATGCCTCTAAAAACAAAGATTGTTCATTCCTTCAAGCCACTTTTGTAAATATGTTAAAGAACGGATTATCTCTCTTCAACACAGGTACTTTGAAAGCGTAAACTCACTCTGATCCCCAACAAATAAATTAATCTAATCGGCAGAATCAGTTCAAACATTGGTGTAAAGGATAGGGTTACCTGATTAAGAGTCCAATGTAAATGGATACTGGATGATTGCTTGCAATGAACACTATCAATGACCGCCCCAGCCTTGACAAAATCTGGCACTCGCTACTCAAGAGCCTAATCCAGGTCCATTAATTACTTCTACTGTAATAATTGCCAATGCAACAACTAAAATCAAAGTAATGAGTAAACTACTAGATAGTGCAAAATCCATAAAGGTGCGAGACAAATCATGCTAATCTTCCCAAAAAAAAAAAAACACCCATAGATATTTCACCCACCATCAGTTGGGCAATGAGAGAAATGGGTATGTAGAAGTGGGTCTTGAGTAGGAAAGAGATTTCTATGTTCTAACCTCCCTGGGCCCATAGACTGCAGCAATCACATTGGTGTTTCAATGGGTCCAAACATCATTACTTAGGAAACCGTGTGTGTCAGAGAGAGGAGCCATACATGCTAAAGGAATAGAAATGTTGCACAGTGACAATTGTTTTGCTTCACTATTGAAAATGGGACTCTGTCATGGCACAAGTATAGAGAGAGAATGTGACCATTAGTACATTTAGCTTCTCAATGGATGGTGAGGCTTTCAGATGGGTCAGAAATGGTGGTCGGCTTGGGGCTGATTTCAGATGTTTCAGCAATATTAGCATCCATATCTAAAACAGAATTACCAAAGATCATCACTTCACTACCAGCATTACCAAAACAGAACAAAGCATATCACTGAGAGATGAACTTTATACTAGAAAGAGATGCCAGCTAGCAGGGAGAAGAAGAGAATTCTACTTCACCTTAAAAACATTGAAAACAAAAGATCTCAGTATATACCAGTTGCAGGAAAAGGACACCAAAGAAAGCTTCCAAGCATAGCTCTGTCACACGAGTACATCAGGACCAGCAGCAGGATGACTAATATCAAATCTGTGTGATTATTTTGAGTCTCAGAGACAACAACTCTCGGTAAATAGAGGAGCTTCATCTGTCACTCCATCTTCTGTAAGAAATGTGCTATGAGAAACCCATCTGCAATGGCTTCCTGAGAGGCTAAGAACCCAAAGAACAGTACCAGAAAAACAAAGGAACCAAACACTACAAGACCCATTTGGATAAAACGGTAATCCAAAAGTAGATAACTGAAAAAAAGAAAAAAAAAAAAAAAAAAACAACAACAACATCAAGATAACCTATCCATCAACTGGTTAGGGTTCTTAAATGACTGGTTTCTTTGCTGGGAAAAGAACACCTTGCACACTTTCAAATCCCTGAACAGGTCTTTGAATTTCACCCAATCCTACACTACAGGACCCAAGGCCCACTTGCTTAAGAATTACTTTCATCATAGTATTGAGAAAAATTTTCATCACGTATGAATATTTTAAACCATGATTGGTTTTTCATTAAGGGAGGACCACATTTTATGGATCCAAATTCAAAGCCCATATGAGATGCCAGGATGCAGAATTAAACAAGTTAACATGTGACTGCTACAAATCCAACCACCCCATTTCCATTTAAGCCACGTGACATCAGTTGAATCAAACAAGTGCTATTAACAAATGCAACCCCTAAAACCTCCAATATGATTTTATCATAAATAAATTAATGCTCTTCTAACACACAACATCAGATAATGGGCACTAGAAGTTTTAACCACGAGAAGGAAATGAACATTTGTATATTGTATTCCCTTTAAAATGTCCTTTTTTGTAACTATGTACCATTAATTAAGAGAGCTAATTTTACAATCGTCAAACACAATATAGAGGCATTTTGACAAACACAATATAGGCAGTTCATAATCAACAGAAAACTCAAACCGAACCCTAAATCAAGAAGATAATAGAAGCAACAATTCATTACAGAAAAGACAAAATCAACAGAATACCAGAAAAGAAGATAATAGAAGCATCAGTCCTCTGTTGACTGAAACTCTGCCTGTTCTTTGTCTTCTCCACCTCTTCCCCGGCACCGAAGTCTACCCCTATGTCTAAAGACTTGTCCCTCTACAACATCTCCGGATTCTGCCTCCTCTCTCCCATTCACAGCATTCTCGCCTACGACGCCACCAACCGGTCAGAGCTCGGCATCTTCGTTGACAAAAGACTCATCTCCATCGATTTCACCAACATATCCAAAACCCCATCTTCTAATGGGATCCGACCGCTTTGCGTCGTTGAGCGTCTGTGAGGGGTTTAGGCAGGGGCACCATGCGGTGCTGATGGAGTCGTTGGTGGTGCCGAGGAAGAAGAAGAAGACTTGCTGGTGGTGATGGAGATGCCAGTGAGAAGCGGTGGAAGTTCGTGATTGGTAGCTCGGTGATTGGGGGATTGTTGGTGGCAGTATTGTTGGGTTTGCCGAGTGCGGCGTTGGTGCAGGGGAAGAAGAAGACAGAGGAGGATGAGGGATTATGGAGAATGGAGGGAACGAGTAGGGAATGAGGGATTAGGGAGAATGGAGGGAACGAGTGCGGAATGAGGGATCAGGGTGCGAGAGTGAATGGAATGGAGGGAAAGTTAGTGCGGTAGGGTTTTAGTGATATGGTGCCCTTTTTTTTTTATTTTATAACTTTTACCTTTCGGTGACAACTTAGTACTTGTCACCCAAAATTCTATCTTTCGGTGACAAATTTTTTTAAAACGGTAGGGTTTCGCTGCAGATGAGTTTAAAACGATATTAAAAGCTCTAAAATATTATATCGGTTTAAATATTTGTGATATAAAATGGTTACCTTAATATATCGGTTTAAGTCCACCCGATATCTAAAAGTAGCAACCGATATTACAAAACTTAAACTGATATAAGATATTTTGGAGTAGCATATTATATCGGTTTTACTAATAACCGATATTAAGGGATTTTAAAACCGATATAAAATCATTGTTTTTTAGTAGTGAACCAAAAGGATTTGAAGATCCTCATTTTCCAACTCATGTTTACAAACTGCGAAAAGCTCTTTACGGATTGAAGCAAGCACCAAGAGCTTGGTATGAGAGGTTAACAGAAATTTTGATTGAGAATGATTTTCAGAGAGGTAGTGTTGACACGACACTGTTCATTAAAAGAGACAAAAACAACATTGTTATTGCTCAGGTCTATGTAGATGACATCATTTTTGGTTCAACATCTGAATCTTTGTCTGAAAAGTTTGCTGAATGTATGTCAAGAGAATTTGAAATGAGCATGGTTGGAGAGTTATCCTTCTTCCTGGGTTTACAGATCAAGCAAACCCCATCTGGTGTTTTCATATCTCAACCAAAATACGTCAGAGAGCTGCTGAAAAAATTTGGAATGCAATCCTCGAAACATGCTAGGACTCCGATGAGCACCACTATCAAAATCGGTCTTGATACTAATGGAACGGATTCTGAAGAAAAAATGTACAGAAGCATGATAGGTAGTCTTCTTTACCTTACTGCTAGTCGTCCTGATATAGCTTATAGTGTCGGAGTCTGTGCAAGATATTAGGCAAAGCCCAAGTTGTCTCATGTTCATGCTGTGAAAAGAATTCTAAAATACATTTGAGGGACTATTGAGTATGGAATTTGGATGTCAAAAGACACCAACACAACCATTGTTGGCTATTCTGTTGCTGATTGGGCTGGTTGTGTGGATAATAGAAAAAGTACTTCAGGTGGATGCTTTTTTTGTTGGAAACAATTTGGTTGCTTGGCATAGTAAAAAGCAGACTTCGACTTCTCTCTCGACTGCTGAGGCTGAATATATTGCTGCTGGAAGTTGTTGCACACAACTCCTTTGGATGAAACAGATGCTGCAGGATTACGGAATTGAGCAAACTACAATCACTGTTTTTTGTGACAATCAGAGTGCAATTGATATTTCCAAAAATCCTGTCCAACATTCACGAACTAAGCATATAGACATTAGGCATCATTTCATTCTTGATCTCGTGGAAGAGGTAACAATTGCTTTGCATCATATTCCTACCGAGTCTCAACTTGCTGATATTTTCACGAAACCATTAGATGCAACGCGGTTTGAATCTTTGCGGAAATCTCTAGGGATTTCTCTCATTCCTTACACTCCATAAGTTTTTATTTATTTAAGTGCACAATCACTTTTTCACATGACCATTTTTTTTTTGCACTGCACGGATCATCTTCGATTCTCTCACTGCTATCTCCATATTTATCTTCGAGAGATGTCGTAGTAATAAGGTTAAATTGGAGGAAGAGGGCTACCTATGAATGTTTGAAAGCTTCCACTTGATTGGTAATTTTCATTTGGAGAAGGCTACCATGTTCAATACTGTGAAAGTCACCCATGATGTTTTAACCCGTCCTTGGATGTTGAAAAAAAAACGGGGGGGGGGGGGGGGGGGGTGGGGGGTGGGGAGGAACTATTTTGCTCAACTTTTTTGTTGATGGGTGTGCTCCCTATGCAACAATTTTGTTCATCTCAAGGAGATTCAGAGGGAGTGGTTTACACAAATTTTTTTTTAGATTTTTGTTTTGGTCAAAATTTGTTCACTTTTTCACTGAGTACTTAAGTTTATAAAAATTTCTATAGTGACTTGTTTTCACTGTTCATGGACAGATTTAACCGAACAATAATCGTTAGAGAACTCTTGCCGCGCTGCGTTAAAGTTTTGAAAACCCTAGGCAGTTCGCTCGAGCGAACCTGACGAAGTTATATCAGTTCGTTTTCTCTTCTTTTTCCTTCTTCTTCCTCATTCCGTTTTTCTTCCTCTGCTGCCCTATTTTTTTTCTCCCATCTCCTTGCTGCGGTGCGTCTGGGCTTTCTTCCCCTTCCAGGTATTTTATTTTTTTGTTCTTTCTTTTCATCATCATCTCCTTCCATCCTTTCTTGGTCACCATTTTTTTTTCTCCTTTTCTCATCTTCTTCAGATGCGATTTTCTCGACTCCTTTTCCTCTCTTCATCTTGTGCACTACAATTCACATTTTTCATGCATCTCATTCTTTTCCCTTTACTTTTCATTCTCAATAGTCTGCATTTCATCTTCTTATTCTCTTTCTTCATTGCATTGGATTGTTTTTTGGAAATTGATTTGCACTATTTCTGTTAGTTGCTCTATTCCTTATTCTTGTTTGGTTTATGTTTTTGAGAATTGGTTGATATTTAATGACTGGAATTAGGAGATGACTTTGTGAATGGATGGCAGTCATTTTTACTCTATGCTGTTTGGGTGAGATGGGTTGACATATCCCCTTTTGAATTGAGAAAAGGGATTGGATGATTGTGTTTTCTGATTGGTGGCGATGGGTGGAGATACCCAAATTTTTTTTCTTCTGCAGGTTTGGTTGTTGTTTAAAGTGTTTACTGACTTGGAGTATTTGTCACTTGGTTCATTCCAATTTCTGTTTTGATGGCTCCTAAAAAGAGACCCCATGTGGCTTCTTCGTCGTCTTCCTCTACTTATGATCACACTCGGTTTCTTTCGTTGGGAAAATCAAATCAGTTTTATGAATTGTTTTAGACAAGAAATGTAGAATCTGAAAGAGAAGTAGCTGAAGAGTTGCATAACAAAAGAGTATTCAGAAGCCTTGCCAACCGTAACTGGTTTTCTTTGATCAAGTTCAACTCTACCAAAATTCATGTTGATTGGGTGAGAGAATTTTACTGTAACTTAGAGGTCTTGGATTCGGGCTCCATCAAGACCTGTGTTAGAGGAAAATGGCTGGAAATTGGTGTGGGTGACCTTGATGAGTTCCTTTCTATTCTAGAATCTACAAATCCGGATTATCCTATTCCTGCTGAACTCCCTCAACCCATTGATTACGATGCTGTTGCAACTACTATTTGTGGAGTTCAAACTCGTTGGCCTGGGGGAAAAATACTTCATGGAAATTTAACTGAGGAATATCGGTTTCTCAACCGATTTGTGTGTCACAATTTGGAACCTCGAGGTCACACCTCTGATGTGACCAAAAGAAATGGATATTTGTTATACTGTATTGGAACTGGTAAACAGGTCAACATCCCACAGGTCATATTAAACGTCTTCATCAAATCACTCAATGCCAAGAAGAATTCTCTTCTTCCTTTTGGAGTTCTTATCACTGATTTTCTCATTTTCAAAGAGGTTCCGAAGAGATCTAACGAGCTAGTTCAAAAGATCACAAATCTAATTAATGCTCGTACTATTTCTCAGTCCACAGCTCATATCCCAATAGGTCAGTTTGGTGAGGAGATTCCAGGTGATGAAGAAGACATGCCTGCACATGGTCAGGGGGAGCAACAGCAACAGCCTGACAGAATTGCTCTGCTAGAAGCACAAGTGCAGGGGTTGTCTGTGCAAATTGTTCAAGGTTTTGCTGCAGTAACTGGCCGGTTCAATTCAGTTGATCAAGCCCTTTCTGAGATTCTTGCTAGATTGGGCCAAGGACATCAGTGATACTCCTCTGAACTCTAAACTGTGTTGACTTCGCAGTTGTTTTGGAAGTTTCTTATGCTTGATACTCTTTACTAATATTTTTGCTATGGTCTGGTTATTTTATTGTCTTTTTGCACTATTGTTACTTTTTGATGACTTTCTCATGTCATACTTCTGCTGATGTTTAGCTATGTTATTTCTCGTAATTTTGTTCTTGTTTCTTTCCTTTTTATCTTTGCCAATTTTATGTCCAAAAAGGGGGAGAAATCATTAGATTGACATCATCAGATTACTGTGCATCTTTTAGCTTTTTCCATGATTCTTCACTTGATCTTCTGTGAAAAATCTTGCAGGTGTTCAAAGGATTCTACCTTTTGTTTTGAGCAAAATTTTTGTTTAAATTAAGTCTTTTGTATTGAATGGATATGGGTAGATTTTTCATGTATTAGGTGTTTTGTCCATGAATTGCCAAAGGGGGAGATTGTAGGGGTCTTTATTTTAGGTTGGCTAATTCACTGGGTATTGGACAAAATCGGGATTCTTTAATCTTGTATTTTTCTTAGCAAAGGATTGCCAATCTTTGAAGAAGAAATTCATTTAAAGAAGAAGTTCTCAAAATCCAGAACTGTCAGAGGTCGCTCGAGCGATCTCACATTCGTTCGAGCGAACCCACACAGAGGATTCTTCACTCGACCTATCCATTTGTCCCCTCGAGCCTTCAAGCCTCTAGGTCGCAATACTGAAGACAGAATACAGTTCGCTCGAACGACCCCAATGTCCGCTCGAGCGAACCCCTCACAGAACCTTGATCGCTCGACCCACCTTTTAGTTCGCTAGACCCAAGAAGTTCCAGTGCTGAACGATTTCAAACAGAGAGCAGTTCGCTCGAGAGCGAACTACCTGATCGCTCGAGCGAACCTGGGCGCCAAATTGGAAACTTGCCCAGAACAGTCTTCTAATTGCCTCCAAGTTACTACTTTCAATCCTACTTGTTTCCCAAGTAATGAGGCACGAATTAAAGGCTATAAATACCCTTTATCTCTCTATTCAAAGGTACCTCTCCCATCAAGAAATTCTCTTGAGAGAACTTGAGAGATCCATTCCCCACCAAAGTTATCATCTGATGTACTGAAGGTTTTCAAGCTTTGGATTCATGTTTCGTTCCATTCTTCTTATATAGAGACATCTTGAAGAGCCTTTCAAGTTGGTTGTTGCAAGCACGGTGAAGGTGAACGGCGTGTAGTCGACAAGATCGCGCAGTCTTTAGGTTGAGTCAACAACTGGGAAGGGTTGTGAGTATATCTTGTAACTTTTATTCTAATAGTGCTTGGTTGTCTGTTGGCCTAGACGATAAGGCCCGTGGTTTTTTCCCAAGCAGGGTTTTCCACGTAAAAATCCTGTGTCTCTTTCTCTTTGTGCATGGTTGATTGCTTTTAATTTGGATTAGGGTTAATTACTAGTTTAATCATCAGCGGATTGATATTCAATAAAGATTAGATTATTGGGACCTCTGCCTGTGTTAAGGTAGAAATCCAGGTTTTTCATTTCTTTTTGAACTTTTTATTGTCATTTGGACCTTTTTTTGGACCGTTAGGGTTGTTTTTTCTCTTTTTGGGATTTTGCCCGTGTTCCACCACATTTGCCTTGGCTTCAGTGAAGGTTTTTCCTACTTTCTTCTCTGATGCATAATTGTCTTCCTCTATCCTCAATCTGACAATCAGGTCTGCAAGTTTCATCTCATTTCGCTTATACTTAAGGTAGTTCTTAAAATCCTTCCAAAGTGGTGGCAATTGTTCAATGATTGCTTCCACTTGGAAAGACTCACTAAAAGACATTACTTCTGCATGAATTTCATGGAGAATTACCTGAAGTTCCTGAACTTGATTGATTACTGCTTTGGAATCGATCATCTTATAGTCAAGGAATCTGCCAACAACGAATTTCTTCATTCCGGCATCTTTAGTCTTGTACTTTTTTGTCAAGGGAGTCCCATAATTCCTTAGTAGCCTTCAATGAACAGTACACGTTATATAATGTGTTGTCTAATCCTTTAAGAATGTAATTTCAACAGAGGAAGGCAGCATGCTTCCAAGCTTCTGCAACAGCAAGGACTTGCTTGTTTGTCTCACCTTCTTTCAAAGTAGGAGCTTCTTTATTGAGGAACCTAGCCAAGTTCAAGGTAGTGAGATAAAACAACATTTTCTGTTGCCATCTCTTGAACTCAATACCATTGAACTTCTCAGGTTTCTCCCCATGGTTCACCATAACAGGGGCAGGGGTACAGACTAATGTATTCTTCTCAATACCCATTTTTGTTTAAAAGAACAGAAATCACTTAAATAAAACATAGAGTATATACTGCATAATTTGAAACTAACAGTACTATAAACAATAACTCAGACTATATGGTAACCAGTTACATGTTATTGAAGATTGAGGCAAACAGAATGCAATTTACAGAACAAACTAAAGTTCTGTAACTGGTTATATATAATGAGTGAGACTCAGTTTTACAATACTAGTTTCAAAACCAGAAAAAATAGAAACCAGTAGTAAAACTAACAGAAATTGAAACGAGAAATACTTAAGTAAAACTGATAACAAAGTGTACTCAGAATTAAAGGAAGTTCGTCTTAAGATTGTTGTTCCGAGTACATACAGTAATAGTTCAGTATTTAGGAAGCAGATCCTCACAACAGTGAAGCACAACAACAGTAAAATCATGGTTTAAAATCTCTGTCTCAGTCGTAGTATCAACCGGGCCGAAAAACCGATATGATATCGGTATCAGTCCCAGATATCCGTCCGTCGCGGTCGTCGCGGTCATCGCGGTGTGAATTTTTTTAATCCAAAAAAATTCACAAAAATATCCAAAAAATCCAGAATATTAGAAAATGCTGGAAAATAATATTTTTTTCATTAGTAACAACAATAAACCAAAATCTCGGTCACCTTAAGTTCTGAGTCTTGTATGTGTCGCAGTTCACTGTCTTCTCTAGTATTTCATATAATGCAACCATTATTGATGCTCATGATCAATTTATTAGTGTAAAATATAAGAAGATAAAGATAACATATCAATCATCATTTAATAATTAATACCGACTCAATCATCAAATAAGTTGTGAAATTCAAAACCCTGAAGATGACATATTAAAATAAAAAACATGACAGTGAGATAGATAAATCATAAAGCACTTAGGCATCAAAATATTCATGGTTTACCTGAAATTAGAGGGGACTAGTAGAGACTAGAGAGAGATTGATGAGTATGAGTGTCACCCTAGCTCGATATCATCATCATCATCATCATTATTTCTTCAGTATTGGTTAAAAAGATATGCTCCATATTGTTGCGCATCACTACCATACTCATGACCATATTCAAATTATTCTTGATAAGATGATGAACTATCTTGATCCCCTGTGGATTGAGATGGCCGGTTATACTCAAATGGCATGAAATAGGGCATGAGGGGCAAGAAACTGGTGGAGGAAGCCTACCTTGCTCAATTAACATTTGTTTGATAGAAAGTATCGGTGTTGGTGAAAGGGGTACCCAATTAGGGTTATATGAATAACCCTTATGCTGTCCATACATGGCACCCTGTTGGCCAACAGAACCCCATGATGTCCATACATAGCACCTTGGCCAACATAACTCCCATGATGACCATGAGTACCTGCCCCCACTCCTTGCCCAGCGGCGCCACTACTACCCCTGCCTCGGTTTGTCCACCATGTCTGACATAGCCATGGCGAGGATATAACTCAGTAGCAACAGGAAAATGCTCAAGTGTTTCATAAGTGACAGGCTCATCATCTCTATAATGGCCCTCATCCCCGGGAGAGTCATGTGGAATTCCTGCTGATGATGAAGAGGTAGAAATACTTAACTCACTATCATCGTCCACCTCCTTTCCCCTTAGCTTACTCATATCAGGTGCGCGCCCCTACTGCATTGTCAAGTTTATTTCTTCTATCTTTTTTGCTGCCCTCACTGGCTCAAGCCTATCGCCAGTCAATTCCTCCATTAACTCTTCAAACTCTGGGTCTTGGTCTAACACTGGTTCTTCTTGTTCCTCCAGCCATTCACCTAACACAATATCCTCTTCTGAAAAGATATAGTCCAAATTAATTGGACAAAAATAATCCCATTGATCATCAAATTGTCTTCTCTTTCTATTTCTACTCCAAAGCTTGAGGTTGTAGTGGATGTAGATCAATTTATTTAGCTTCTGCATTGTCAATCTATTTCTTGGTCTTGTGTGGATAAATGAGAAGGTGCTCTAGTTTCTTTCACAATTGGAAGACGATGTAGTTTGACTAAGGACTTTAATAGCAATCCTCCTTAGTGCAGGAGCACTATCTCCATAATTCAACCACCATTCAGCTGGAAAAAAATAGAAATGATATTAGAGTCAATAAAATAACAATAAGTCCTTGAATAATATAGAGATTACATTACAATCAATACCAGCATTGGTCTGTGTGATAGCTCTCCGCGTAGTTGTCTTTCCAAAGCTTCCAGCACATACATTGTGTATGTCAATCTGAAGACATTAACATAGAAAAATAAATTAGAGAAATTACAAAGTTATATACTTTTTTCCTTAATTATCCTACCTGATTAGTAGCCCAAATTGCTTCATCTGTACTCTCTGTCAGTCTTTCAATTACATTTTTTATTCCTAAACGGATTTCATCAGATATGTGTCCATTCTTAAATTGTGGATTAAAGAAGTATCGTGTAAAACCAATGAATTTTAGTCATTGATAAATTAATATAGTGAGGACATACTGGAGAGTTGAATACAACAATTTAAGTATTGAAGGAAATAACCTTCACTTACCAGCAGTGTGTAAATCATGTTTCAACTATCGTCCCAATCGATCGTCGATGATCTTCCAAAACTTTTTATAATATTTACAATATGCTTGAATAGCCAGCTTTGATCTCTCCATGGCCTCATGTAAGAAGCCCATTGTTGGCTTATCATCGCCATCAACCAATCGAAGAACCTTTATTAGGTGATAAAAAAAACAGTCAAAACACCCTTCACATGAGGCCAAAATTTGTTGGACTCAATTATTTTACATACTTCTTTTGTAATGGGACTTGGCCTCTTTCCCCATTTTGAATTAATGAACTCCTGTGATTTTATCAATCGGAGAAGTCCTCTATACTTGTAAAAACTTTCGATAGCAATGAAGTGGGTGGCAAATCTAGTGATGCCAGGCCGTAGTAGTTCATGGTTGTCTGTATGCATTTTCATCATGGAAATGAGTCTATATAACTGATAAAAAAAATTGGTGATCTTCTTTATCTTACCAATCACTTGCTGCATGACTTTTTGATGAGTTCACAAAAGATATACTTTCATAGTATTATTTTATGAGTTTTCAAAGATAAAAGAACTCAAAACAATATTTTTAGCATAAAAATTATAAATTTCCTCCCCGTCATGCTTTGCTCATATCTTTCCATTATAGATGGCCGTTTATGTACATTTATATGAGTTCCAATGACTTTCAGACAAAATATGTTAAAAAAACACTCTCAATTATGTTAATTTCTCTTTGTAGGTGTTAATTGAAAATTAATTTGAAGATTAAAGTTGAGATTCAAGAGTTAAAGAGAGTAATGATTAGTTTGGAAGATAATTGGATGATGAAATGACAAAGACAGGCCAACAATAAGAAGAAAAATGAAAGACCTGGGTTGATATTTTGACCATATCTTTTTACTCAGGTGTCCGATTGAGGTAATCTTAGAAGCATTGGAAATCTTGTTCTAAGATCTACAAATCCTATTTCACAACATTTCTCCCAATTCAGACATTTCGAGGGTCAAAATCACACATTAGTCTAGGGACTATTTTCTAACACGGGAATTACATTCATATGTTTATATTTTCATTCTTGTGAAGTCCCACATTGGAAAGAAACCGAAAGAGAGCAAGGCAAATATTTATATTTAGTTTTCATGTATGTTTTAGTTTCTTTCTATCTTGATCTTTCACTTATTTTCACATACTTACATATTTGATATATCTAACATTGTTCATTTGTTCTTGTTATTTTTCTTTTGTCATTAACTTTGTTACTAACTTATTACTAACCTTGTTTTCACTTTAGTTCTATTTCTACTAACATCTCTTTGTTATCTAGTTTCTTGTTTTCTTTTAGTTTGCATTTTTTATTTCCCTAGTTATTATTTTGTTTCTTGTTTTCATTGTTTTTGTTATTTTCATTTGCTTTTGTTAGCTATATTTGAGTTGATACTCCTTTTCATTGATAATTATTATTTTCCTTGTAACGATCATCGTGGGAACGATATTCGAACTTCCATAGTCTATATTACTTGAGACAAACGTATACTTGCGGCAAATTCGCAAACACTTTTCCTTTTGCAATATCTTCAAGCATTAAATCTAGGCAATGTGCTGCACATGGAGACCAAAAAATCCTTGGCCTTTGTTTCATAAGCATCATTCTTGCAGCCTTCATATTTGCAGCATTGTCAATAACAACCTGAACTACACAATCTGCCCCAACTTCTTAAAGCACCTCATTCAATAACTTATTAATATATTTTGCATCTTGGATGTAATCAGTTGCATCAACTGATTTGATAAACACCGTGCCCATAGACGAGTAGACTAGAAAATTCAAGAAATGACGATGTGTGATGGTCGTCCACCCATCGCACATAAGTGTGCAATCTCTTTCCTTCCATGCCCATTTGAAAGTTTGCACCCAAGCCTGCAACTCCTCATATTCTTTCTCAACACAGACATGCCCAATCTCATAAGGGGTGGGTGCCTTTAAACCTGGACTATGTTCTGCAGCTACATCAATGTAGTGGTGAAATAAGGAGAAGATGCCTTGTTGGGTGGAATGCCTCCATCCAAAAAAAAAAAAAAGAACTTCCCAGTGGCTCTCACTAGATGTTCTCTTGCTTTACCAAACTTTCCCTTTAATGCTTTCATAGTGTTGGGTTGCTTTGATGTTAGTTTTCTATAAGCAAATGGGTCAGTTGGCCACACCACATCCGGCCTGCGAGGTGCATGTATAAGAGGTCTTTCAACCTCCTCAATGTCTGGATCTTAGCGGGGTTGTTTTTTACTAAATGCCTGACACAAACTCGCTCCCCCCGGTCCGGATGACCCATCCTGCTCATATTAGCTGCCTCTAGCGGCTGCTTCATATTCAATACTTCTTCTCTCTTCCTCCTCCTGAAGTGACCTCACACTTTCTCTCCTAGCCCTTCTCATTTCCGGGTCTTCATCGTCATCATCAGAGGAACCAAATAATTCTTCTCTACATGCATCAAGCTCCTCAGTTCTTCTTCTTTCTTGTACAACTTTTTTTTTTTTTTTTTTTTTTTTTTTGCAGATGCGCTAAGGAGCTCCTGTATTTCAACTCTCACATTTGGTGACACTTTATGACATTTTGTCACTTGTCCTGATACATGTGCCAAATGTTGTTTCAATCGAGTAATATTCCCGCCATTGAGTACTCGTTCACAATAATTACATTTCACTTTACTTTTGCTTCCGACTAGTTCACCGTAGCTCCATGCCGGATCTATATCACGCACCATCTTGTTCTTATAAAATAAGAAATAATATTCATGTAATCGTAATACTCTAACAACAATTATTTTTAGAAAAAAAAAAATTTTAAAATCATTTTGAAAACTCTAAATATATAGATCTAGCATAAAAGTATGTAGATCAATCATTTACATACCATACAATGATCATGAATCATTAAAAGAACATATTTATGATGAAATCCCCAAAAAATGATATATTATAATTCAAATATTAAAAAATATGAAAATAAAATAATTAAAATAAAAATCTAAATCATGTTTATGACTATGAGTAGATGTAGATTTATCATCTACATACTATTAATAATCCTTTGGTATCACAAATATTCTAACAAGTAACAACAATTATTTTTAGAAAAAAAACAAAGATTAAAAAAAATCATTTTGAAAACTCTAAATATATAGATCTAGCATAAAAGTATGTAGATCAACCATTTACATACCATACAATTATCATGAATCATTAAAAGAACATATTTATGATGAAATTTCCAAAAAAATGATATATTATAATTCAAATATTAAAAAATAAGAAAATAAAATAATTAAAATAAAAATCTAAATCATGTTTATGACTATGAGTAGATGTAGATCTATCATCTACATACTATTAATAATCCTTTTGTATCACAAATATTCTAACAATTAACAAGTAACAACAATTATTTTTAGAAAAAATAAAGATTTAAAAAAATCATTTTGAAAACTCAAAATATATAGATCTAACATAAAAGTATGTAGATCAATCATTTACACACCATACAATGATAATGAATCATTAAAAGAACATATTCATGACAAAATCCCCAAAAAATAATATATTATAATTCAAATATTAAAAAATCTGAAAATAAAATAATTGAAATAAAAATCTAAATCATGTTTATGACTATGAGTAGATGTAGATCTATCATCTACACACTATTAATAATCCTTTGGTATGATGGTATCACAAATATTCTAACAAGTAACAACAATTATTTTTAGAAAAAATAAAGATTTAATAAAATCATTTTTAAAACTCTAAATATATAGATCTAGCATAAAAGTATGTAGATCAATCATTTACACACCATACAATGATCATGAATAATTAAAACAACATATTTATGATGAAATCCCCAAAAAATGATATATTATAATTCAATTATTAAAAAATCTAAAAATAAAATAATTAAAATAAAAATCTAAATCATGTTTATGACTATGATTAGATGTAGATCTATCATCTACACACTATTAATAATCCTTTGGTATCAAAAATATTCTAACAAGTAACAACAATTATTTTTAGAAAAAATAAAGATTTAAAAAAATTATTTTGAAAACTCTAAATATATAGATCTAGCATAAAAGTATGTAAATCAATTATTTACACACCATACAATGATCCTGAATCATTAAAAGAACATATTTATGATGAAATCCCAAAAAAAAATGATATATTATAATTCAAATATTAAAAAATCTGAAAATAAAAAAATTGAATTTTTTTTTTCAAAATTATGTGGATGAGTAGATCTAGCATGAAAGTCTGTAGATCTAACTTCTAAATAAAGAACACAACACAAACCCAATGATTTCTATGCTTCATCTAAAAATAAAAAATAAAAAACACATAATAAAATGCTTTAAGTATATTTTCTCTTACCTTAAATAATATTTTCTTTCTAGAAATAAATGTGGGATTTGAAAATATGCAAGAAGGATATGTGATGGAGTATGGTTGCTGCTATGGATAGTAAGGTGATGAGAAAAGAGGAGAAGAAGATGAAGACAGGGAAAAAGAAGCAAAAATTAGGGTTTTAACCACTTTAATGGGATCTCGGCCGATATTTTCAAAATCGGCTGAGATATCAGTTTTTCCGAGATAAAGTTCACCTCGGCCCAAATCGGCCGAGATTTTGGCGATATTAAGCCCCGAGAATACCGATACCGATATCTCGGGGCGATATCAGTTTAGTACCGGCCAATACCGATTCATATCGGCCGATATGAACTGGTATCGGCCGATTTTTTAATCTATGAGTAAAACAGAATTACATAATGTAATATATGAATAGAAATCCACTTAGTGTTTGAAGGCAGAAAACAGTACTCTGTTGTTGAAGTTATGAATCTCAGGAATTCACAGAATAAGGTTGATCAAGGCTAGTGTTTAACACTATGTCCTTAAGACAAATTTCGCCCCCGCAACAGTGCTTACGAACTTCAAAGGCCTTTGTCTCTCAGGATACAATGATCGATCCACATAATAGCAGCACTACAAACTATGTGACAGGCCAACCAATCGTGTAGTAGAACTCTCTCTTGACTCAGACTGATGACCCAAATGCAATACAGTTGCAGTGAATGGAAAATTATCAAGAAGGCATAGACAAGATGGTAGTTATAACATACTTTATATCTATTCATGGGGTTGTATCTGTTCAGTGAACGGATGCTTCTCTTTATACACACCTCTCGGTTGGACACACCCTTTTATATGCGAATGGACACATTCTTTTATATGCGAATGGACACACCATTTCATTTGGAAAAAGAAATTTTATCCAAAAATATATATAAATAGGTAGTGGGCCGAGTGATGTGAATTTAAATTCAATCTTTTAATACTGCAAGTGCACAGTTGTCTTTTTGAGACAGTAGCAAATACAGGTCGAATCCCACAAAGAGCACTACTAAGTTAAAATTCAAAATCTGATTTTTTTATCAAAGATTAATAAGTAATTGAGATCCAAGAAAAGAAATTAGAGAAAAAAAAATTCAGAAAGACAAACTAATTAAATATGTAAAACAGATCAGAGCATCCAAAATCCACTAAGTAAGATAATTAATCCATCCATGCAATTATTCTACTATTTGTCCCAAAAATAACTCAGATCTTCAACAAATCAATGTTTTGGATCCGGAAGATTTGTCTTTTGCAAAAATCAATTTTTAATAATAAGGTCACAACCCAAGACCTCCTTCACCTCATAAAAGAATGAAAAATCATAAGCATGACTCATCAAATTAAGCATAAATTATCAAAGGATCTCAGCCCTAAGCACAATCTATCAAAATAAGTATAAATCATCAAACTATTTTCATTAGAAATCAAAACAGAGGCTGCCTAAGGCACGAAGACAGATCTATTATTCTAATAAAGCATGCATTTTGAAAGAGACAAAAAATAATAGAAAAATCACATAAATTAAATTAAAAATCTACTTAGCTTCATCTGTATGCTCCAATCCAGAAATCTAGCCAGCCATTGAAAAGAACTCCATAAGTAATTTCATTGATAGCATCTCCTTGTACAATGGTCTCTCAAAAATCTCTCTTCTAAAATTCCTAATTTCTGGAACAGGGCTCCAGAATACCCAAAAATAACTATTAAATTCTATTAATTCTGGAAAAGAAAGAAGAGAGAGGAGAGAGAGAGGTATGGACGTCCAAGGGGAGGGAGTTGTCTCGTATGCTACTCTTTGGTTCCTTTTATTTCTCCGGTTATCTATTAGATACATTGAATCTAGACACCTTCTCTTCAATTCTGATTTATCTTTATTGATAAGTTACATATCTTATCCTTTTTGAATTTGAATGAGGTGGAAGCTTCTGGAAACCTCTAAGTGGCTTGGCTAATCTTCAGATGGGGTCCCGCAAAGGATATGCAGCAATTGAGTATCAACGGTGTGGATTTAATTGCAATCCCGTCTAAAAATGAATATGAAAATCTCTGGGCCCATAACTTTGTCAATATAGCTCTGATTTACACGTTCTTGGTTCTACGGATATCTACTCTGAATACGCTTTCCAACGGTAGGTATATTTCATCAATCCGACGGTCGGATTGAAAGTTATGGCCATTTGAAGATGAGTTGTCCCGAGAAAAACGGGATTAACTTCTAGAATTTGATTTGCAATGGATTCTATCTCTGCACAACTTTCATTTTTGAAAGGACATCAGATGTGGATGATTCAAACTCTTCTTCTTTTGTTTCAATCAGAATTGTACTCTTTGAATTATCCATCAATAATTTCAAAGTTACAACTACTGTAGACCCTGCATGTGGGACATTTCATCTGCTTGAACAGTGGGCCCTATGAGAAGTCTTCTACTGTAGTTAAGACTCTTCCACTGACATGATGAGTGGACCCCTCCTTTGATTAATTTGCATATAGCTTGTGTGTGGGGTTCATATGGTGAATTCTTCAATTTACTTCAATTCAGCAATGTAGGGCCCAGGAAGACAATGTGTGCTTGAAAGTGGATTCCGTGATAGAGGCCTGCAATTATCATTTTCTGCACATTCTAATTCAATGCATCAAATACTGAAGAGCCCATATTGATGTGGGACCCATCCGGACAGAGTTCTACTCCAACTGGGACTCTTCGGAGAAAATTTGTAAAACATTCTAAGTTAATACAGAAAATGTATGAAAAGTATGAAAATTCAGGTTCGTAGGTGAAAATGCATGAAATGATGAAATCATATGAATAATGATGCAATTCACCTAATTAAATCCATAATTAATCCTAAAATGATACGTAAATGTGCAAATTTATGAACTCAACACCGAGCCAGGCCCAACTCACGCGTAAAGCCCAAGCCTAATCCCAGGCCCAGGCCTGAGTCCTGTTCGGTTCGATCCAGAGCAAGTAGTGGTGTTTAGGAGGCAATTTCTGATTCACTCTTTAATAGATTAGAGCAACCCAATACATATTATTATTCTACTCACAAAGTTACTCACAGAGTAGATTACATTCCCATGTATTTCTACCTAAAATGATAGGTGAGTTCCACTTTGATTTTGGCTCAAAGTTAGACCAAAATGATGATTCTCTTTCCATTTTTTTTTTTTTTTTTTCCAACAATGAACACATGCAATTAATCCACACGCGCTACAGCCAAGGGGAAAACGGGAACTATATCATTGCAAAGGAGATGACAGAGAAGGTGCACTCTCGGTCCCAGTCCCAATCCCAATCCCACCGTACACCCAAGCCTCACTCAAGAGATTACTTTTTCTCTTCCTCTCTTCCACTCTTCTTCAACTCTCAAAGAGGCAACGAAGGCCTCTGTTTATAAGCTCCATTATAGTTGCAGAGGTCCCTATCGTGGTTGCCTGCAGAGCAAATTTCGGCCGGTACAGGTACATCTGCCAATGCTTTCTCTGCTCTGTGCCATACGTGTGACGTCAGCTGGACCATTTGAAAGCCAACAATGTCGGCTGTGCATGTCAACAATGTCAGCTCCAATCGAGCCAACAATTCAACACATTAGTTTCCTATGTTGACAATATACAAGGGAAGGTAATTGGGCTGTGAAGTTGAGTCAATCCAGATCTGCTGCAACTGAAAGTGATTATAACTATTCACATGTATATGTTTGGTAATTGTAACAGAAGTTGGTCATGTGCTTGTAATTGAGCAAGTGTTATAAACTAATCCAGAATTAGTTACGGTGATTAATTGATTCCGTCTGAATGTATATAAGGAGAGGATTGGTCATCTGTAACAGATAACTTGGAGAATAAGAAATCTGTTTGTCGTCTCTGCTATGTTCTTCTTGTCTTCCATGTTATCATCCTAGCCGTTCTCTTTTACTTTGACTTTTTTTTTTTTTTTTTAATTAAATTTTGTCTTCTACGATGTTGATTCCTCTTGTCCTACGTTGCATGTTGTTTCCTTGAAAGTTCTCTTTTCCTCCCTGTTATCTTTCGTCTCCTAATAATACCCAGCTACTCCCATCTCTAAAATTATCTGTGCACTTCAATCAAGTTTTGATCTCAGCATCTTTGCTAAAAATCCAGGTAAAGCTCTCCATGTTACTTTAATTTAGACCATTTGGTTGTAATTCTGATTGTTAAGATGCATAATTAGCAATGCAATTTATAAATATATTTAGTTCATTCCTTCAATGCAAATTTAAGTTTTCTCCTCTTAATTGTTGAATGTAATTTATCGAAATATTTCTCTCTTCTCTTAATAGTTGAACGGACACATCTAATTTATCGAAATATTTCTCCCGTTTCCCTCAAGTTCTGATTTCAACATTTCTAGGTTCTATAAATCTTACATGCTAACACTTAAAAGGAGTGAGTGCTTTGAATATTAGAGGCAGAAAAGATTATTAGTTTCTTATATTCTAACTATAAATTCTCATATCTCCTTGTAATAGTAGACTAGCAAAACGCACCCGTTCTCAGCGCAGGCAATATGATTTGTGAGAATAAATAACAATTTTTTTTTAGTTTTTTATAATAGTTAAAATTTTATAATAAAGATTATTATTGAGTTATTTAGATTTTGTATTTGCATTATAGCAATCTTTGTCAAAAGCAAAAATAAAAAAAAATTGCCATCAGTGAAGTGTAATGTGATAGGTAATGATGTTCAAAAAGAAGAAATATATAATAGAATAATGCAAAAACTAAAACTAAAAAGATTTAAATGTATTGCTTGATAATTAATTTAATATTTGTTATGTTTTGTATGGTTAGGAATCGTAACAATATATGGGAAAGGTCTGGGTTCAAGTCAGGGTCTAGGTAGAGAATATTATGGGAAAAGATCTAATTTTTAGGAGAGATTCTCGAAAATTGAGGTAATATGTCGGGTTCAGAGTCCACTGGTCTGAACCAAGGTGGAACCGGACCCATTTACTTAGCGATGTCTAAATGAGGACCCAAACACGATTTTTAATCGATCAGAACCTTTGGGTAATCAGAGAATTGGGGGGCCAATTACATCCCTACTTACCACTCAGGTAAAGAGTTGTTCTCGTACAAACTCAAACTTGGAGCGAGGAAAGGAACCAGTTAAAACACTTCTTTGTTTTCAACAATTAATGCCGATAAGTGTTGGGAGATGAACCGAAATGTACTTGAAAGAGGAAGGAAAACCAAATTAAATTACCTTTTTCACCATTCCTTGCAAGCATGTGAACTAGACACTTTCCAAGTCCGAATACCGCATAAGAAAAATATGTGGTGGGCCTCTAAAGTCTGGGGACTTCATCACTATGGAAGAGCATACATTTTGATTGATTATGATTTTCAATAGGTGTCCCACTATTGAGTTTCTCTCTTTGTGGGGTTATGGTAGGGCTGTCAATCGTGTCGTGTAAACGAATTCAGATTTACGGGTTAACGAATTCGTGTTAAAATCACCTCAACCCGTACATGACCCATTAACTTAATGGGTCAAAAATCCAATCCGAGCACGATCCATTAAATTAACGGGTTACACAATCCAACCCATTAACCCGTTAAGTAATTAAGTCATTTCGAAAATTAAAAGAAAATCCATACAAAAATATATAAGCCACACGAAACTGAAAGTGAGGATCTCGAATGGATCCCACCTAAAACCCCACTATAAAATAATAAACTTCAATTTCTTCTTTATGAATATAAGTTAATTCTAGCTACACTTAGAGACTAAAAATATTTTAATGGATTAAGCGGGTTGTTAATGGGTTATTGGTTTAATTCTTACACAACCCGTTAACTTAACGTGTTAACGGGTTTCACCCATTAACGACCTAAACCCATTAATAGCCCACCCGAACTCGTTAATATTGTGTGGGTTCGTGTCGTGTTAACGGGTCGTGTGGCATTTTGATAGCCCTACGTTATAGACAATAGTAAAGCATAAATAGGGAGGTGCTTCTATAAGAGCATCTCTCATCTTACTATAAGAGATAGGGTGGGAGCCCTCACATTTAAGTTGTTAGCGTTAGATATGGATGTTTGGGCCTCTACTCTTTCTCTCATAGTAATGTGAGGGATGCTCTCATAGGGGTAGCTCTCCTAAGCTCAAGCTTAGGATAAGGTAAGCACAAGTGTGTGGTGGGACCCACATGGGGACGGGGATGCGAGGGATTTTAAAGACTCCCTGGGACCTCCTCTCTACCAAAAAACAACCACAATCGTGATTTCTATTTTCTCCATCTGGGCCCGAAAAATCTAATAGTCAACAGTCCGTTCGGATCGGTACACAGTCGATCCTACGGTCTAGTAAATTCAGACCTGACCGAAAGTTGGTGGACATGTGCAATTCAGGGGAGTTGTATGTTTTGTCCATTTGGATGGACCAAGGGTGGGCCCCACAAGCGTTAGCTTACGGAATTTTATCCTAACCTCGTACTTAGGAGAGCCTTGCCCATATATATAAATATATATATATATATGGAAATATTCATGTGCATCCATCCCTCACCATGTTATGGTGAGGGACAGCATACTGGGGCCAACTTTTTTATCCATCCGAACCATCCACACACATGGGACCCCTTTAGGTGCACTAGACCTATTGGGTTTTCACCTATTTGAATGGATTGGACCGTTGGATCGAGGGCAAATTTTTTTTACTTCACTAATAAGTGATTAAATTAGTGGGCCATGGATGAAGGGGGTAGAGACATGTGATTGACCCTAAACTTGATCTATGGTCCCATCCAAGATGTCTCTTTCCATCCCCCCCAAGTCCCATGATCAATGGGTCCTTAAGTGGGCCTCGCTAAGTTTGTCCTCCTTCCCATGCACATGAATATCCCCCATATATATATATATATATAGGAAATGCTCATATGAGAGATATCTTTCACCTTATATGAGAGATAAGGTGAAGGCCCTCACATCCATACCCATTGCTAACAACTTAAATGTGAGGGCCCCCACCCTAACTCTCATAGTAAGGTAAGAGATGCTCTCATAGGAGCACCTCCCATAAGCCCCCACCCTAGCTCTTATAGGAGCATCTCCTTATATATATATATATACATATATATCAGCAAGGGTGGGGCCACACCCTAGCTCTCCTAAGCTAAAGCTTAAAATAAAATTTCATAAGTTCACGCTTGTGGGGCCCACCCTTGGTCCATTCAAATGGACTAAACATACGTCCTCCCTGAATTGTATATGTCTATCAACTTTTGGTCAGATTCAAATTTACTTGACCGTTGGATCGACTGTGTACCGATCCAAATGGACTATTAACCATTAAACTTGGTGGCCAAATGGAGATGGTAGAAACCATGGTTGGGGCTGATTTTTTACAAAGAGGAGGGTCCAAGGGAGTCCTTAAAATTTCCTCATCCCCACCCCCCATGTGGGTCCCCGGGTGGGTCCCAGGACACACTTGAGCATGTATCAGCTTACCTTATCCGAAGCTGCAGCTTAGGAGAGATGGCTATATATATATATATATATAACCTCACGATCACTCCTTATATCGGTACTACACAATTCCTTCCATTAAGTGGTGGGTGTCCACATGGGGTCCACCTATTGAGATTTCAATCGCTAAAATGTATGCATTTCCCTTGTACTGGAACATTCTTGAAATTTATTTTAGTAAGAGCTGGTCCTACTGTAAGATTCAAGTTCAATACAATTAGAGGGGAGAATATACATTGGATTAGTCCAAATTTTCAATGGGTGGCCCACAATGAAATTTCAATCTTCAACAAAGGCGGCATGAGTGCAACAGTACGGTATTTTGACTTGAAAAGGTGTCTAATTCACATGTTTGCAACTTGTAGGTAAAAGGTAATTTACACTTTTCTTCCTCTTTAACGTTATAGTGTATTCAATAAAAAAAAAATAACCTATATGTTATAAGATATGGATCTTGGGTGGATGCCCACTTGAAATGAGTTAGGGTTAAAATTAGGGTTCCTCTCTTGTGGGGTTACTTTGCCTATAAATAGGCATCTCTACCTTTGTATTTGATACACATAATGAGATAATAGCAAAAGCTCTCCCTTCTCCCTCTAATCTTCTTTCCCTTGGTCTCTCCTGTTTACAACACTATAGTGTTTTAGGTGGTTGTTAGTTATTTCCCGTGCGCGTTCCTTTCCCTAGCATTACTCTTAGATATATATTCCTCATATTACGGCAGCAGGGTTTTCTTTCTTGAATGTGTAAGTTTTTTTTTTTTTTGCCCCTACTTTTATTCAAATGAATGGGCTCAAATTATTTTTGCGGCAACGTCTTTTTCTTTTCTTTTTTTCTTTTCCACATACATAATCAATTGAAGCTTAGCATAAAATAGATGGGATAGGCTAAGTGAATATTACTATTTTTGGTTGATACATAGTTCAAATATTCGAGATTTTGCCTGTTTACTTGTTTGTTTTCTTTGCAATTTAATTAATTAGAATGATTCTGATTGATCATCAGCTTTTTTTTCAAAATATGCAAGCTTTGTTAGTTTGTTTAACAATAAATCATGATCAAGCTCTATCATTATTTTTTTCCTTTCGAATAATATTGTCAATACAGCTTTGTTTAACAATAAATTAATCATAATCGATCTGTATCAATTTTTAACTTTTTAATAGCATGTGTCAAGCTTTGTTTAAAAACAGTAAAGATCATTTCAAAGTAAAGCAACTCTGCCTTACACACTCTCTCATTGATTTATTCTTCACAGTGATGCATTGTTTCGATGGGTTTTATATTCATAGCACATTGAAAATAATTTGGATTAACTTTTTTGAAAGATTTTTGTAAGTGCATGATTATTACGGACTTGTTTAGATTGATTGTATAAGGTTTTTGGGGTTGCTATGAAGCTTTTGGGAGAAGATCAGATGCCTGAAACCTGAAAGGGAAGTAAACAAAGGTCAGAGCCTCTGGCTGCTGTCAGCCGAAGGCACTCCGACGCCTGAGTTAGTGCAATCACTTAACAGAGGGTGAGTGAATGGGGAAAAAGAGAATATGCAATGTATGTATGCATATATTTCTGTGTATTTCATACCTCTTTCCTCTTGTATATTTATAGGAGGGCGGGGGAGTCCCATCGGAAGCTTCCTTAGAAGAGGTAGGTGAAAAGGAGAAGTCCCATCAGTCCGTACCTTAGATACTTAGTGGAGGTATGTAAAAAGGGGAAGTCTCATCAGACCATACCTCGAGCCCTTGTACAGCTACGCATGTGACCATCAGAATAAGGTCAACCCCTTATCTATATCCGGCGCGTATCCTAGCTGTCAGATCATTCTGCAACGCTACCGTACTTTTATAGGAACTTGATTATGACTCTGACAACCAATGCTCATCTCGGTCATTTGGACTAAACTGGAGATGATACCGAGGTTAGACGTAGACGCAACCTGACAATGTTGCCGAGGAGCGTGTGTCCAAGATCAAGGTGAGCCTTGCTGGTACTCTTTACCGAAGCTAGCTCAAGCTCGGTATAAGCTGGCACTGCTACCGAGCTGCATAAAGCCGAAATAAAGACAGATTTGGCTGGTACTGTTACCGAAGCCGGGACTAATCTCGGTTCTTACGAAATACACCACACAATTTTCATATCCAAATGTACTATCTTGCACTAGACATCCTATAATCCTAGCCTTCAACATTTTTGTGAATAGGCAAGAAATCATT
Organism: Camphora micrantha; assembly: GCA_003546025.1. Taxonomy (NCBI): domain Eukaryota; kingdom Viridiplantae; phylum Streptophyta; class Magnoliopsida; order Laurales; family Lauraceae; genus Camphora; species Camphora micrantha. The sequence continues at coordinate 12,569,079 of QPKB01000002.1, forward strand.
AAATCCATCCGTTAGAAAGCCAAAACATTTTGATGGGCTATTTTTGTACATTTATAATGTCATTTCTTTCATATGCTATGAGGAAAGCTCTTTTTTTTTTTTTTTTTTTTTTTTTCTCAAAGATAAGAATTTATCTATTTTCTTGGTAGCTCAACGAAAGGACTAGGACCCATGACAAAACTTACACATGTGAGGTAATAAAATTAAGATATGTGAAAAGGGAGGAGGGAAAATTCGAACCCAAGACCTCCTAATAAGAACTAAGACTCCTACCACTAAGTTTTTTCTTTTGTTTTTGGTATAACTCCTACCACTAAGTTAAGGAGCCGTTCTTAAGAATTTATTTATTATTAATAGATAAAGCAGCCAATGCTACCACAAAAAGTGGACTATTGCGAAAACTGTCGCTATCTAGTGCGAGAATTGCTGATGGACGGTTCCATGCGCCACTTGTTGTGCAGCTTACTTGTCGACCCACCTTGGAATGGCCTAGGGGGATTTGAAGATCTACTTAGGCCCCTCCTATGTAAAAAAAAAAAAACAGCCTCATCTAATCCTTGTAACCATATCATATGGGCCCCACAAATACAAGCCATTCACAAGGTGATCAGTCGATCCAACGGTGTCCTACAATCCATTTGCATGGGTGCAAACTCAGTGGGACCCATGACTTATTAAGGGGGATGGGAGTTTGGTTTACTCATATGGACCTTACGTGGGCCCCACCAGGGCAAGCATAAAGCGCACCGAGCACTCAAGATATTTTTCATGAGCGCGTGTATCACATTGGAATATTTAAGTGGAAATTGTTCACACGGTTTGAATGGTGTGGATAATGAGTGGGCCCACCTATCACCAAATTCAGACCGTGTAATAAATAGGGACCCCCCTGATAGTCACACCCCCCGGGTTTGGCACCCATGCAAATGGGTTGGACCGTTGGATTGACTATACGCCCATGCGACTAGATTGGACTGTTGGATTGACTATACGCCCATGCGACTGGGCTGGACTTGTTGGCCAATGATGAAGAGCCAGGGGCATAGGATTGGGGTCAAACATCAGCTTAGAGTGGTCCTAACCCCCCGGATACCTAAATGGGGCCCATAGTGGGCCTCACAAAAATCAGCACGGTAAGTCTATGCGTGCGTGCGCACACACACACATACATATATATATAGAGAAAGAGAGAGAGAGAGAGAGAGAGAGAGACGGTCGAGCAAGATGGTGCACTATTTCACATGTCCCCCAGGTTTGGCACGCATCCAAATGGATTAGGCCGTTGGATTGCTTACACACTCATCCAAATGAATTATACACCGTTAAACTTGTGGGGCTCGGATGGAGATGATAGGGTGTAGGAGTGGGGCTGATTGTTTGCAGAGATGAAGGGCCCTAAGAGATTTTTCGATCCCCCATGGTCTCGATCTCTAGTGGGGCCCCATGTGGGTTCCATCTTGAGGTGCCAACAATCATCCAGTGCACGATGTGTGTGTGTGGGTTGGTGGGGTGTTCTCTTTTGTGAGTTTTCAACACAAATATGCTATCCAAGAACTAAGGTACGAAGTATTTTATTTATTTATTTATTTGTTTGTTTTTAGATTATGTTTCAGCTAGGTTCAACTACGACTGGAATAATAGCAATCTTTTTTTCTGTTGAATGTAGAACCGTGAAGTGGAATTTTTTGTTGATTCATAGGTAGATGCATCATTACTTCTAATTATATTATGATGGGTGATATATAAATGAGTATAACAATCCACCTGAAAAGACCTCTTTATGATCCATCTTAAATAAGAAACAAATCCAGGTTGGAGAACTTGTGACACAGACTTGACTTGTCCAAAAAAAAAAGACTCAGATAGAGTCAATGCAAAGACTCAGGGGAGTCAAGTTTCTTTTAAAATAATTTTAAAAATATTTAAAAATGAATCCATGACTTACATACATTCATGATAATTAATTCAAATTAATAAATTTATATGTGCAAGAAAAGTACTAGGATAAGGAAAATTAAAAATATATCGAATGTAAAAGAACAAATATAAGTTTTAAAATACATTCCCATCATCATTTTTAAATTGTTGTCTCCAAACTCCAAACCACATGCATAATTACTTAAAAGTAAACACTAGCTGCCCAAAATTATATCTACCTATCAAATGGTTCATAATGCAAATAAGTTATTAAGTTGAGATGACTCGGTCTCCCCAAAAGGGGATTAGTAGCTTGATTGAAATCAAGAAAATGATTCATTCTAAAATCATTGAACTTGAGGGTGCCCAAAGATTAGGTATTAGGATGATCTTGCACGAAGGTGGCTCAGATCTAGATCTTTCTAGCCCTAGCTTCTCATGATGGGCGCCACTAGGTTGAGCCTAAATTTCTTAAAACAGCATCGGTGCACTTGAAAGGGACACACACCAGCGCACTCATATATACATGCATTTCCCTCGGGGCCCCATTTGGTTGGACCATCTGCTGGGCCCCACTATGAGCTGCATATAAATTCTATTAAGTACACACCTCTTTTCCATGCACACTTGTGTGCACCTCTCCTAATGGCCCATCCAGATGGACCATAGACAAGGACCCCTCTGATAGACAAAAGACCCTTGGGTTTGCACCCCTAAGAATGAACATACCATTGCATCAATAATGTACCCGTATTTAGGTCACGTGTTGTTAATTTGTATGGCTCAATTGATGTTAATTAATCTTGGTTAACCGGGCCCCTGGATTGCCAACTTGTACTGTAATTAGAAGTAGACCTGTTATAGGTCTACTGTGATTAAGAAGTAGTATTTGGGTGTAACAGGGTTTTTTGGGGCTGATGTTATAAATAGAGACTAACAGTCTATAGGATGTGCAACATCTTCTGATTGCATAGTGAATTCTCTCTTCCCGTGGACGTAAGCTAAAAGCCGAACCACGTAAATCTCTGTGTTCTCTTTGTGCGTGATTGATCTCTTCTCGTAGGCCATAGATCACAACAAACTCGTATAAGAGCGTTGCGCGCGATCGGAGGAGATTCGACAGATTGAATCTCAGAGGGCTGGAGTTGTGGCTACGTGATCGACAGATTAGATCTCAAGATTGAGATAGTGTTTTCTGGATCGTGCAGAGCTAGATTGTTTCGTCTCGAGGTGGGTCACGATCGGAGAAGAAGAAGAGATCGGAGAAGAGGATCTGGTTAAGGAAACAAAGAATCAAACTCTGTCTCTAAGAACGGTCAAGTTTGGTTGCTGCGGAGGTTCCAGAAAAGGTCTGATAGCGCAGAGAGGGAAACTGGAGAGGAAGAAGAGAGAAGTCGATTTCTGTTGGCTTCTTTTGTTCCGGAAATTGATCGTCGACTGAGAAGGAGACCGGAAAAGGGTGAGATCCTTATTTCGCGGAGAAGAAGCAGCAGCGTGAAAACTGTCGAAGTCCCTCATCGCCAGTGCTGATCAGAGAGAAATAGAAGAAGTAGACCACGGTTTGGGTTTTATTAGAGCTCGACTGGGCCCCTACATCGCCATGAAACTGCCGGAGTCTCCGTCGTTGCTGGTTTCGCCGGAGAAGAATGCAACTGCCATCACCGAAGCCCCGTGCTGCCGCGCTGTGCCTTGGCCGAAGGAAACGCAGCAATGCTGCTGTCTGGTTGCAAAAGGAGAAGAGGAGGAAGAAGACCCTTTGTTGGGTCAATTACGGGTCAGTTCAAGTCAGGTCCGTTTTGACCTGACCCGTTCTAGGAGCCCATCCGCCAGGCCAGTCCAGTTCGGGTTAAGTTCAGGTCAGACCTGACCCGTGCAGCAGAAGCCCAGTAGCAAAGCCCGCAGGAAAAAGGTGCTGACCTCAGCGTTGATGTCAGAAGATCTGTACGGTCAAAGGCTGTTTTGACCAGATCGAAGGTTGAAGTTTGTTTTCACGATATTTTGGAGATCCGGAGTCTGATTAGAGATCCGTTTGAACCTACAGACTCGTTGCGAGAAGATCTACGCGGTTGTGGAAGAAGATTGGCTGTTCAACGGTCAACAAAGGAGACTGACTGATTGGAGCGTAGAAACTTGTTTCTGCTATACTTAGTCATTATGAGTCGGATTTCAGATTCGTTTCTTCCAGCGTGCTCGTGGTGACCAGATCTACATAGGTACTGTGAAAGATTTGCAGAATGGCTATGAAGTTTGAAATTGAGAAATTCAATAGAAACAACGATTTCGGTCTTTGGCGTCTGAAGATGCATGCTTTACTGGTTCAGAATAGGCTGCATAAAGCTTTGAAAGGAAAGAATGCTTTGCCTGAAAACTTGTCAGATGAAGAGAATGGTGAGTTGTTAGAAAAGGCGTATAATCAAATTTTGCTATTTCTGAGCGATGGTGTACTGCGAAAGGTTGCTCAAGATAGAACTGCTGTTGGCGTATGGCAGAAGTTGGAAAACTTGTACATCATGAAGTCTCTCACAAATCGCTTGTATCTGAAGAAGTGATTGTTCACATTACAAATACAGGAAGGTACGTCTATTTCAACTCACCTTGATTCTTTCACAAAAGCTATCATGGATCTGAAAAATATTAATATTGAAATTGATGATAAGGACCAACCTTTCATGTTGTTGTGCTCGTTACCACCCTCCTATGAACATTTTGTTGATACCATGGTAGAGATACTCTGTCCAAAGAGGATGTAAAGGCAGCCTTGAACTCTAAGGAGTTCAAGAAAAATGTTGCGGCTAACAATGATGGTTCGGGTGAGGGTTTGGTAGAACGAGGAAGAATAAAAGACTCTAGTAGCAAAGGCAAACATAGATCCAACATAAAAAACATTGAATGTTATTATTGCCATAAGAAAGGGCACATCAAAAAAAACTGTCCCGAAAGGCAGAGGAAAGGGAAAGAAATAATAGAAGATTCTTCATCTGATGATTCAGTCAGTGTTGTAGATGGAAGATCAGATTATATTTCCGATAATGCACTTTCTGCGATTGAAAATGGAATTCATCGTCAGGATGAATGGATTTTTTATTCTGATTGTTCCTACCACATGTGTCCCAATATAGGTTGGTTTACCACTTATAGAGAAATCGACGGTGGTAGTGTTTTGCTGGGCAACAATGTTGCATGTAAGACAATTGGAATTGGAACAGTGAAAATCAAGATGCATGATGAAATCGTCAAAACATTGGCAGATGTTTGGCATGCTCCTGATATGAAAAAGAATCTTGTTTCTCTTGGTGCCTTGAACTCCCATGGTTGTAAGCTCTCAGCTGAATATAGAGTTATGAAGGTTGTGAAGGGTGCTCTGGTTCTTATGAGAGGCAATAGAGTTGGAAACTTGTATGTTTTGTCTGGAAATACTGTTACTGGTGGAGCTGCGGAGTCTTCCTCAGATGACAATGAATCTGTCTCAACGCGTTTATGGCACTTGCACCTGGGTCACATGAGTGAGAAGGGGTTGACAATACTGAGCAATCGGAATTTGTTATATGGCACGTAGACAGGCAAGCTGGATTTTTGTGAGAGATGCATCTTCGGAAAGCATCAAAAGGTCAGTTTCAAGACAGGTATTCATCGCACAAAAGGTATCCTTGATTATGTTCATTCAGACGTATAGGGACCTTCTAAGGTTTACTCCAAAGGCGGGTCTTGGTTTATGCTGACTTCTATTGATGATTATTCAAGGAAAGTCTGGGTTTATACTCTGAAGACGAAGGATCAAACCTTTGTTACATTCAAGCGATGGAAGAAAATGGTTGAGAAACAGACTAGCAGGAAGGTAAAGAAGTTGAGGACAGGTAATGGCAAAGAGTACAAATCGACAGAGTTTGGGAACTATTGCACAGATCATGGCATAGTTCGACATTATACCACTGGGGAAACTCCAGAGCATAATGGAGTTGCAAAGAGGATGAACAGAACAATCTTGGATAGAGCTCGTTGTATGTTGTTTACTGCAGCATTGTCCAAGGACTTTTGGGCTGAGACAGTAAATGCTGCAAGCTACTTGATAAATAGGTCTCCACGCACAAATATTGGTTGCAAAACATCGAAAGAAATGTGGTCAGGTAATCCAGCTGATTATTCTAACTTGAGGATCTTCAGTTGTCCGACTTACGCTCGAGTGAAAACCGATAAGTTAGAACCAAGGGCTGTGAAGTGCATCTTGGTGGGATATGCTTCTAGGGTGAAAGGACATAGGTTGTGGTGTACCGATCAAGATTCACCCAGATTTATTATCAGCGGGGAATGTTACATTTCACGAGGATGCTTTACTCAAAGCGAGAAAGTAGGTGGAGAAGACAAAAGTAGGCAGCAGCAGTGAAGGTAGCAGCAGTGACATCGTTTAGGTGGAGTCCGACATCCTAGTAAGGAAGGAGAGTGCATCCGGCTCTTCCGGGATACAAGGGATAGTTAGACTGTGCAACTGATGCAGCAGACATTCGTAGATGTCGTAGACGGGTAGACCGTAGAGAGAAAGGAAACCGTCGGTTAAATACGGTTTCGAGAATATGACGACGTACGTGTCAACATCAGACAGTGGCCATGATGATATGGTTGCATACGCATTACCGACTGAGTCTCTTGAATTAATAGAAGGGCTTAAAAGTAGTCAACAGGCAGCAACTATGACTGAAGAGATGGAGTCTCTTGATGAAGAAAATCAGGTCATCAGATGCAAGCGATTCTATAAGGAAGAGGAAGGAGCTTCCTGTGCCGGTCGAGTGCAGACAAAGGTTCCTGATCATGTATGTAGTTTGGATAAATCATTGTACAGGTCGAAGCAAGCTTCTGGACAATGGTACAAGCGATTTGATGCATTCATGAAGGAATGGGTTAAATTCAAGCTCAAACATTGCTTGCACTTGATCGGTGTGCTCAAGTACCTGAGTGCCCTCAGGGGCAGGTGGAGACGGTGAGACGTATTATGTGTATGAGGATCAGCATCAATGTTCGCCAAGGTGGAGATTTGTTAATTTGTATGGCTCAATTGAAGTTAATTAATCTTGGTTAACAGGGCCCCTGGATTGCCCAACTTATACTATGATTAGAAGTATGCCTGTTATAGGTCTACTGTGATTAAGAAGTAGTGTTTGGGTGTAACAAGGTTTTTTGGGGCTGATATTATAAATAGAGACTAACATTCTCTAGGATGTATAACCTTTTCTGATTGCATAGTGAATTCTCTCGTCTTCCCGTAGACGTAAGCTAAAAGCCGAACCACGTAAATCTATGTGTTTTCTTTGTGCGTGTTTGATCTCTTCTCGTAGGCCCTAGATCACAATACGTGTGGCAACCAAATTTTTGGTGAGAAGATTTTTGGTTATCCTAAAGTTGTGGTAAATCCATGTTAGCAATTGTAAATTCTTGAGGATTTGGACGAACAGAAATCATCATTTGTTAGGATTTTTAGATTTGACCACCCCCCATAAGATTTGAAAACCCTCATTTAAGTGGATTTGCACACCGAACCTTATTTTTCTCTGTTATATGCATCGATACACACCAAGATCAATGTGAAATCATCAACTATACAAATCCCTGGTGAGAAATCCTTGTTCCAGTGGTAATGAAGAATCATTAGATTTAACGATTCCTCACCCGTTAAAAAATTGGCAAGAGGACCGAATTTGTGTTTCACAAACTGCGGAGTTCCTTCCCGAGCAATTGCCAACTACGGGGGTTTTTCTCGTAAAATCCTTTTTATTTTTCTATTTTTTTATTATTTATATATTTTTTAAATATATTTTTTTTGTCGTTTTGTATATTTTAATCGCGTTTGTTATACTTATATTTTAAGAGTTATTATCTTTGTTCTTTTTTGTGTATTTCTAACACATGTTTCACAATAAATCAATTTGAAGATGGGCCCAACATTAGTTGTAAATGAATTTTGCCAAGATTTAAGACATCATGTAATTATTTTTAGTAGTTTGGATTTCTTTTTCCTATTATTTTTAAGAAATTATCAATGTGGTTTGATAGTATATACTTAATTGTATAAGTTGATTTAATTTATTTTAAAATTAATCTTCTTTTCCCTTCTTTATTAATTCCTTTTCGTTAGTTTTGAACATTGATACCAATAAGATTTTAATTATGATTAATTCTTTTTCTTTATGATATTGGTATTCTTGAGGTCTTTGACCTGGCAGGACTATTTCCCTTGGTGATGCCCACTAAACCCACACAAACATACATATACAAATTTGGGATTGGTTTCGAACAAAAGACATGATCAATTCATAAAATTAATTGATAATTTTAAATTTTTGACCCATTCTTGATACAAGCACGACTAACTTTTATTTTACTCAAGGCAGTCCTTCAATATTGATGTCCAATTATAAAACCGAGATCGCTTAAGTCAATGTTAAAGCTTGTATTTTTATTTTTTATTTTTTTTGGTCTTGGGATCAAATTTTGGTATGGAGAACTACAACTACCGTTAGATTGAGAACTCTTTTAAAATGTGATCAACTGATGGTGTGGTGACATAGACTTATGTGAAATATGGTATAAAAGTAATAAATGCCAAACATTCATTGCACGGTTTTAAGTTTACAGTGGGACATAGTAAATGGGTTTCCTATTTGATCAACTGATGGTTTGGTGACGTCAATTTGGGACATGTCTAGACTCTAGAGTTTATCTACAACAAATCCATGTGTTTCTTTAGCAGGGCTTGATTTGAAAATCCAAGCGATTCAAAATAAATGTGCCCCTACTATATTAGTTATTTGAAATTTTTACTCTATTGAAATACAGTCTATCATTTAAATTAGGGTGATTTTATATGCACCCATCCATTTTGCCGAGCACACCCACATTTCTTTATAGATAGTGAATTTTTTTCTTTTTATTTTGAAGGTGGGTGTGCTTAGCAAAATAAATGGTACACTTAGATTATCCCTTTAAATTAAGCCCCTACTTGGGCTTAATGTTGACCAGTGAGATTGAAATCCATCCTCGTCCTCCCCTTTCGTATTGCTTATTGCTCTCTCTTTTCAATTTGCAGAGAATATGGAGCTACAAGCGATTAAAGACACAGCAATCTCGTACACAGTTCAGGTAGCGCTGGATGCGGTGAAGTCCTGCTTGCAAATCAGTGGTGTCGGACTTTTCCGCGGTGCGCGAAATCATCTGGTGAAGATTAAGGATTCCCTGGTGGACATCAATGATTTCATTGTAATAGCAGAGCGAAGCCCCAAGATGAATCACAAGTTGATGAAATTGCTGGAAAATCTCAAAGATGCTGCTTATGATGCTCAGGATTTTTTGGAAGAGTATGAGATTGAGAATCGAAGACGGAGTGAAGAGGCTGAAAGCAGCATGCCGGTTCGAGATACCATGACGAACAAGGTACGCAGGGTCATTAAATCCCTCGTCACTGCAGCCCCAGCAGTTATAAATCGTGCACAAATCTCCATGAAAGTGAAAGAGATAAGCGAGAGACTAGAAGTTATTAAAGCAGAGGCTCATGCATTTCAGCTGGAGGAGAAAGTGGCCAACTTGCAGATTGAGTTTAAGAAGCAGAGGGAGACCCACTCTTTCGCACACAAATCTCTTGTATTTGAAAGAGAAGAAGAAAAAGAGGAGATAGTGAATTGGTTGCTATTAAATCAAGCAGGTGAACATGAGAATGTTTCGGTCATTTCCATCGTCGGCACCGGAGGCATTGGCAAAACTGCGATTGCTAAGTTGGTCTTCAATCAAGAATCGGTGCAGGATCATTTCAAGCCGAAAATGTGGGTATGCGTGTCTGATAATTTTGATGCTACATGGCTTCTAAAAGAAATCATTCAACGTGCTAAAGAGGAAGAAAAAAGCATTCAACATGGAACTGATGATAAAAAACCTCTCCCCTCAAGCGTGGAGGAATTGCAGTGCCTCCTACGAGAAAAACTGAGTGGGAAGAGGTACTTGCTCGTACTGGACGATGTTTGGAATGAAAAACCTGAGAATTGGCATAGGCTGAGAGATCTATTGTTATGTGGAGAAAAAGGAAGTCGAATTGTAGTGACCACAAGGAGTCAAAAGGTTGCATCCATCATGAGCAAAATTCAACCACACATTTTGAAGCCTTTGTCAGAAGATGGTTGCTGGTCTCTGTTCTGTCTACGTGCATTTGGAAATCCAACAGAAGAAGCAGCGCATGCAAACTTGGCACCTATTGGAAGAGAGATTGTGAAGAAATGCAGGGGCATTCCACTTGCAGTGACAACACTAGGAGGCCTTTTGTGTTTCGAGAGAAGCCAACGCAAATGGGAGTTTGTCAGGGACAGTGAAATGTGGAACTTAGATGATGAAAATGAGCATGGAATATTACCTGCTTTGAGGTTGAGCTATAACCATTTAAAGCCCCATCTGAAGCAATGCTTTGCCTTTTGTGCAATCTTCCCACAAGACTATAAAATTCAAAAGGAACTAGTGATAAAGTTATGGATGGCTCAGGGTTTTATTCCTACCAAAAGAGGAATGGAGTTGGAAGACATCGGCAACGACATTTTCGATGAGTTGGTAATGAGGTCTTTTTTCCAAGAAGTCAATGTAAACGTAAAAATACATAAGCCAATCGATTTTGGCTTGTCGGAAATACCTGATGGGGTGACATTTCAGATGCACGACCTCATGCATGATCTAGCACATTCTGTAATGGAAAATGAATATTGTGTTGTACACAATGGCAAGTCAAAAGACATTTCTCCAAGGACTCGTCATGTCTCTTCTGATGGATTGGGAATTCTGGCTGCCTCCTTAACCAAAGCTCAAATGCTACGGACATATGTCATGTTAGAAGAAGTGGCCTTCCAATTTCCTTGTGATGTAGGGCTTTTTAAATGTTTGAGAGCATGGGATTTCATGAGGCAAGATAAACAGGCAGTTGAGAAGCACTTGCTTACTTCCTTGGGCAATCTCCAACATCTAAGGTACCTCAACCTCTCCTTCACTTTGATTGAAATGTTACCTGAATCGTTGACTAGCCTCTGCTATTTACAAACTTTGATATTAAGAGGTTGTGAAATGCTTTGTAAGTTACCCGAAAAGACAAGAAAATTGACCAACCTCAGATGTTTGGATATAAGTGGTTGTGGTAAATTAACTCACATGCCCGCAAAGATGGGGCAATTGAGCTGCCTCCGAGAATTAAGCAATTTCATTGTGGGTAGGACTAATGAGATTACATGTAGTGGCATAGGAGAGTTGCGAGGTTTGAACCTTAGAGGATGTCTAAGAATCCAACTCCTTATGAATATAACAGATGTTATTGACGTTCCACGAGATACTCTCATCAACAAACCAAATCTTACTTCTCTTGATCTAATGTCTACTCATGATATGAATATGGCATTTGGTAATTTGGAAGAAGATAAAGAACTAGAAGTTCTTGAAAAGCAGGTACTTCAGGGCCTCCAACCACATCGAAATCTGAAGAAGTTGCGAATATTTGACTACGGGGGGCTCAACTTTCCGAGTTGGATGATGGACACCACTCTCACTAAATTAGTTAAAATCAGATTATCAAAATGTGGGAGATGTAAGCACTTGCCACCACTTGGCCAATTGCCCTTACTCAAAGTCCTTGAAATTTATAAACTGAAGAATGTGGAGTGCATTGGTGACGAGTTCTACGGCAGTGATGTAGGGGAAGGATTTCCATCATTACAAAAACTTAGGATTCAAGATATGCAAAAATTGAAAACATGGTCAGGGTTGGAATGGAAGGGCGAGAGGGTGTTCCCTAGCCTTAACAAATTGGAAATTTGGTCTTGTCCCATGCTAACTACAATGGAAATTCTTCCATATATCAAAGATTTGAATGTTGACCAAGCGATGAAGCAAAGCCTCAAAAATTTGAAATCATTGGTCATTTCAAATTGTCCCCAGCTTGAATTTCCCCACTTGGGACCGCATATCCTCACCTCATTAAACTATATGTTCCTAACAAATTTTAGTCTTTCGTTTTTTGCCGATGAAGACCAGATAAGAAGCCTGAGCTCTCTTCTAGAGTTGTGTATTAACTCTTGCGACAAACTAATCTCTTTAGGTAAAGGGCTTCAATACCTCAGTTCCCTTCAGACGCTGGCAATAACAGACAGCAATGAGTTTGCACATGTGGCACATGAATTACCTTTCCCTACTAGCCTCACATGTTTAGTGTTAGAAAACTGTCGTGACTTGAAGAGTTTACCAGAGGGGATCGGGAATCTCACATCTCTACAATTTCTATATATTCATAGTTGCCCTGAGATGGCGTCCTTGCCAAAAGAGCTACAACGTCTCTCTGCACTCAAACAGCTGTCTATTGATGGATGTCCTGCATTAGAGATTCGATGCAAGAAAGACATAGGTGAGGACTGGGACAAGATAAAACACATCCCTGATATGAGGATTGGAACGGATCGAAAAGGATTAATGGTTAGCCTTCCTACCTTTTTTTCTCTCTAAAAATCTCTCTCTTTTTGCATCTATTATTTCTTTCTAATGCAACTTGATTAGTCTACAAAATTGGCTCAAAAGCCATGATTTTATGTGCATTTGTAGACTTAATTAGGATAAATTGCATCATAATTTCACGATTTCATGGATATAAGCATAAATGTTGACTTTTAGTAAAAATAAGTTAAACCCCATTAATTTTGCATGAATTTATGAGATTGGTAGTTTACATCACCCCTGTATCCCACTCCCACCAATTAGATTTCAAGCATTGTGGCCCCATTGCATCCATTGCATTAATTCATTCTGAATTAAGTAGGGCTAATGCATTTCATGCATTACATCTTTAATTAATTCATTTATAGTGATTTAGTTGTCTTATTGTGTAGGAATTGTCATAGCAATGAAGGCTCACATGGAGAGAAATTTGAAGAAGAAAAGAAGAAAGAAGTGAAAAATAAAAGAGAAAGAAAAGAAAAAAAAATAAGTCCACCCTTGGGCATGCTTCCCCATGCACGCTCAGGAAGCGGTAGGTCCCACTATGCTTCATGATTCTTTCTCTCTTTCCAAGTTTTCGAAATTTCTCTCCAATCAAGATTTGAATTTCAAAACAAGGAATGAGTATCCTAGAAGAAATCTTTGGTGAAGTTTAATTGCAAACCAAAGAAGGAAAAAAATTATAAATAAAGCCCAAGGGGTGGACATCCAAACCATGCTCTCTCTAGGCTTGGACATCCCCCCTCTCTCTCTCTCCTTCCTCTCTCTCCCTCCTTCTAGATCTAGGGTTTCTCTAGTTCTAGATTCTTCACTCCTTTTTTTTTTTTTTTTTACGTAATAAGGTAGCTTTGCGGCCTTGTCCAAGTAAGACGTTGTTTTTAGGAGGAGCGGAAGCTTTGTACTTAAGATATGTAATCAATGAAAATACTATTCTTCTTTTGTGTAATGGTTGGTTGATTTTGTGATTGAGGCTATAGATGAAGTTAAGTATTCCTAACCCTTTCTTTATGTTATTATGAGTTTGATTGAGTTACTGATGTACTGATGAATGCTTTAGTAGGCTTGTTTTCGTACCAGTCAGTACTTTCCATATTGTATTTCTTAATACTAGAGTAGGCTTTTGATTATCTATGTTTATTTTTTATAGATCATGCTTAGGGCGTTGTTCTCTTTAATGGTTTATCCTTAGATTTGATGGGTAATGCTTAGGTAATTTTAGTAATTTGATGAAGGAAAAGAGGTCTTGGGTCTTTGCTAAATTTTATAGAAAAAATAACTCTGTTTTGAAAACTGCTTTTTGAAGTTTTATCATCCGGATCTGGATGCCTTGATTAGATCCAGATCTAAAATAGAAAACCGATCAAACAAGTATTTTCATTAAGAAAATGGTTTTGGATTGCTTGATGGATTCTGCCTTGATCAATTTTATTATCATTTTTATCTCATTATCTTATTACTTTAGTTAATTTTATGCATTATTAGTACCTTGCAACATCATCTTAATTAGATTTTCTTCTTGATTCGCTCTTTGTGGTTGTCTATTCGTAGACACCCGTGCACTTGAGATATTTTTATCACATCACAACTCTTGTTTGTAGCTCTGAAGAAAAGAGGGGACAAAGGTAGCAAAGCTGGTTGCAAGAAGAAACAAAGTTGCTTGCACATGCGTAGAGAGACTTAGGTATTATTGTTGAAATTGATTGTAATTTTCAATACTGCCCATGTAAAAGATTTATAATGCATGAAGAATTATAGAGGCAAAATGGTAGGAGATTCAATCTCTTAGTTTGGCATTTTATTGGGAAGAGGAAAGTCATTTCATAGTATTACTTATATTATATAATGGAAGGTGTTCTTATGAGAAACACTCTCACCATACTATGAGAAGTAAGGTGGGGGCCCTCACATCCAATTCTAATGTCAACAACTTAAATGTGAGGGGCCCCACATTTATCTCACATGATAAGGTGAGAGTGTATCTCACAAGAGCACCTCCCTTATATAATACTATATATATATATATATATATAATATACATTGTTAAATATATATAATATACATTGTTAAACATCATATATCATGTACTTGCGTAATCATATTCAGGTCTAACAACACTCTTCGAGCAAACCGGGCATAGAACTTTTGAGAGACAGGGACAGAGGCCTGTGAATGGGCCGGGCTGGGCATGGGCAAAGGTTGTCCAATCCCATCCTAAATATTGGGTGGGCCTGCCGGGGGTTATCCAATCCTGGCCCTAAATTGAACGGGCCTTTGTCAAATCCCATCTCGTGAGAGCCCGGGCTGGGACAGGGTCGGGCCAGACCTGAGCACCATCTTGAATATAAGTTAAAGAATTCAGCATGTAAATTCCTGGTCATGTAAATTCCTGGTAGTTGGAGAATTCAATCTATAAATTTCTGATACACAAAACTTGAAATGTGAGCCCGTTGTGAGTTTTCTACCCTAAAGAACCGTCATGAAATGTGAAATATTCATCTAGTCCACTACATGGTGCTCCTGCGGACTAATGTAGTTGTCCCAGTAGGTTTGGTAAAAGGATCCTTAATAGTGAGTGATTTCAACATCTAAAATTTGACATATCATGTACAGGGCCATTCTCATAATTAAAATGATTCAGAGCATAACCCATTTAGAATGACCTTCATTTATGTCCAACAGTACATAATAATAACTTGACTAATTGCACTACTGCCAGCCACCACAACCTATGTGTTTTTTTTTTTTTTTCAAAAAATAAAACATCGTTAACGTTTGGTAATTTTACTTTTAAAATAAAGTGAAGTGAAGTAAAATAAAGAGAGGGAATAAAATATAAGTGAGTTATGACGGTATTTTATTTTTAGTTGTGTGGGATGGAATATTCTTTACTTTTTGTATGTGGAAATGGAGTTTTTTTTTGTCTTTTAGTGAACAGAAGTCGTCGTTTTTTGACTTTTTTTTAAGAAGAATATGGAGGGAGTTTTGAATTAAAGTGCTTTTGATTTGATGCTTAACTTTACTTGACTTTACTTTACTTGACAAGTAAAGTTATCAAACGGGCAAGAAAAAACAACTAACTATAACAAGGGAAACAAAGGGAACATTACAAACAATAAAAGAAAGCAAAAGGCCATCAATAAACCTTTAAATAAAAACAAACAAATAGAACTTACAAAAGATTATGAAGGGCGAAGTTACGAAACCACCCCTCCTAATTAGCTTTTTTTTGCTATTAGTAAGGGAAGTTTTGGTAAATTTTTGAAAAATTAATAAATTTTCTTTGCGGGAGGGCCCGGCCGGGCCTGGACGGACTGGGTTTGTTCTACCCATTCCCAGTCCTTTTTTCATTAGGCTTTAAAATCATTGCCCAAGTTGGGCTCAGAAATTTTCTAAAAGCCCTATATTTTTGGGCTTGGGCCGGTTGGATACCCATTTCAACGAGCTCAATTGACTGGCCTAGACTGGGTAAGATGATTTTGGGCTTGTCATTTATCTATATGAGATGTATGGTTCTAGGTTCGCTTTTAATGATGCAATATCTCACTTGGAAATACGTACATTTATTTAAAGTAAATAGTGCTATTTCTCTTTTGTCTTTCTCACGTCTAAAAAAAAATTGTGCTGAGAGTTTTTTAACAAGGTAGAATGATGTAACATCTATCCTATTAAGTGGACGTGAACTTGTAAGACTTTACTTATATTAGTGAAGCCCTGGCAATTATATCTAAATTATCAATCACGATGTAAACACATAAATACTATAAAAAGTAAAGTCTCCATGCCAATGATGGATTAAAATTAACTAGTATAATCCTCGGAGAGATCCAAATGAAAATCACTGCCGCAAAGCATAGATCATACTATTTATAAATGCATACTAAATAACATACGGAGAGTTCGAGGAATCTGTCAAACTAAAAATTTTGGGATTAAACATACTCATATTGCAAATCCTGTATAGTAGCTACTTCCATGTAAGCACCTTAGAACCCACTCAATGTGTCTTGTATTGTTGAACATGCATCTATCCACTTTAAATTTAATCATGCTTGATAATTAAAAATATAAAAATAAAAGGTCAATAGAGATGATCATGTACATCTTATTATGAATCTGCACTATGCAGTGTGAACTTCTTTCTTCGTGAACCTCGAATAGACTGGTGCATAAAACCCTTCTCCAAAATCTGACCTCATCACCAAAAATTGCGCTAACTCAAGTTCCAATTCAAGATGTGAGACAAGGCAAAATATTGACTTGTAGCTACTCTTGGCTTTACCGACTTGAAAGAAGCTCTATGGGGTCAAAATCCTTGTGTTGCTGCTTAAGTTAAAATACTCCTGTAATAGCGGTTGTGTACAGGAAGAGTTACCAATACTCTATTTACATATAGAAGAAATCTTTTGGTGATACCTAATAGATTCGACCTTTGATCTTTTCATGTAGAAACTATAGAATTTATTCAGACTTCAGAAAATGTTTGTTTTTGTCATGTAGGTGCAATGAAAACATGCAAATTCCAAAGTAAAAAACTAAATCACCATTTCTAAACAAAATTAATTCCAAAGGTTAAATTGTGAAACCAAAAAAAAAAAACAGATGCGTGTTGTATGAGTATAGAGATCTCTGGGCGAGTTAGAAATTTGATACCTGAGATTCATTCCACTGAAAAGCTCAAAATAAAACGCAACAGCTATGAGAGAAATTTGCGAGGAAATGGAAAACGATGCAATAGAGATAAAAATGAGGAATTTTTTCAAACAAGATTTTAGGTCTTTCGAAGGTTGATGAAGAAGGATATCTATTATGGATGAAAGTTTTAGGGGGCTACCAGAATTGATTACTAGTTTTAATTTAACCAATCAATGCAGCGGAAATAACCAATTAGACATTATAGAACTAGCTATCTACCAATCATACACCACAAGAAGGCAGACACAATATTTAACGTGGAAACCCTATTCAGGGAGAAAAACCACGAACTAGAAATCAAGAATTCACGAACAGTTACAAGATATACTCACAAGCTCCTTTACTTCAGTTTGTACCTTGACCTAAAGACTGTAGTTGTTCTTACAAAGAATCTACTGACACGACATCCACCATGCCCCGTTCTCCTTACTTGATCTCCTTGCACCTTGCCAGTCAAGATGAACTATCTTCTTCAAGAAAGGTAGAAGCAACAATAACCTTCTAAAGCAGCCATTCAAAACGATCTATCAGTGGCTCTAGAGAATAATATCTTTCTAAGATATCTCTGACTTAGATTAATGAGAGTGAAACTTATAGGGTTGAGCGCAACACCTTATATATAGCCTCAAATTTGTACATTAGACTTAGTGCACAAGTAGGATTCAAATTGGGAAGCATAGCCTCAAAGGGAAACTACTTTGGATCATAATAGGAGCCTTTCCCGAAATTCTGCGCCCGTCCGATCAATCGGACAGTGCATCCAATCTATCGGACTACCCAAAATAATTAGGCGCAATGTGGACGTTGACCTCAACAATCCCCCCCTCGCCCTCACCATAAAACTATTGTTGTGCAGTTTCCTATCACCAATTGGTTTTGAAATAAGTGGTAGCTCAATAGGGTGTAAGATCCTTCAAGTTGTAACGCCCCAATTCCAAATACCGAGAAAACCGTCAAGGTACCCGAATTTGGCGCGCTACTTCCCGAAGAATCCAGGAACTTTCAAGATCGTAGATCCGCAGTGAGGTCCAATTTAAAACTTTTTAACTGAAATATAATCAATGTTAAAAATTCGCGGAAGTGTAAAGAGTAAAACAGAAGCATAAGGTATCATAGAGATATATCAAGTATAGCAGGGCTGAAGTCCAGCCTAAATTTCAAAGTATAATTAAGAACATGTTTAAAAACATATCAGACTAACTCCCTGCTCACCACAAAAGACACTCAACCCAAAAAAAGATAACACTCAAACCCCCGGTACAGGCGCTCCATCCTCCAGCTCGACCCCCTGGTCGGCTGGTCCCCATCCATAGTCTCCGGCTATGGGCGCCTCGACAAACGCGTCGTCTTCATAATCGGGGTCAACACCTAAGCACCAAGAATGGGTCAGATCCAAGGATCTGGCAAGTTACAGTATACAAATAACATAGGATGTATACATCAAAAGAGTAGAAATAGTAATAAGATCAATAAGAATATCCAAGGTACAAATGCTACGCAATTTGAGCAAGATAAACATTTAGAATCAGGAGAATAAAAAGTCAATCTATCTACACAACGTGGCACATTCACACAAGCTGGATACCGCGGGATATTATGCCGCGGCCCTCCCATACTGAACACAGTCGCGGTGGGGAAATCTCACTAGTGCTGGGGATAACTAACCCCGCAAATCACTCATCAATCTCAAACACTCATCACTCAAGAGTCCGGACCCGGTATCACACCGTCCGTCTAAAACATAGCTCATCATGATAGCCCACTCAACACTCATAAACAGCTCCTACCAGTGATGATCAGTCAACAGGTTGAACTTAGAACAACTGAGTGAATGTTCGTGCCGACTTAAGAAACCAAAGTACAGGTCTGTGTCTGTCTAGGCTTGCCTTGCGCGAGCAAGGTTCTGACAAATCCCTAAGAGGTCCAAGTACCAATCATTGGGTCCATACTAAGGCCCAGAAAACCATAACCTTAGTCTAAATAATCCAGGAGAGATCATCAATCTCAATCCGATATCAAACAATCCATACTCATACGAAATGAGTTACAAGTCTAATCACAATCACCTCTCCATCTAGAGTTCACACATATAACATAGGCCATATGAGGGCCCGCCTAGACACAGACACGGGTCAAATTCCTCCAAACTATGTCATCAGGTCGCCTCTAGGAAGTCCTAGGTTCGGGTCCTTCATTTTTCATCTAATTAACAAGTATAAAACAATGACAAGGACATAAGAGTGACATTAATATAATAAGTGGAATAAATTCCAAGAAATTGAATCAAAGGAACATCAAGGGTCTAATCCTAAGTAATGGCCCACATTCAGGTCAAGGTCCATCTTAGTTAATTGGATCTATAAATGAAGTTTTAGATGCCAAGTATACTGTATTTGGTGCTCCCGAACTTACGGGCATATTCAACAATATTTAAGGATCGAATTAACATCAAATCTAAATCCTAGACCCTACTTAGTGGCCCCACGAGTCAAGGTTGAGCCACACCATTAACTCGTGCTTGGCACATTAATGGAGTCTCTTTTGGATGGTCAATGGGTCCTACCCAAAATAATTACCCTTTATAAATAATCCAAGAATCTAATCTGGGTTCATAGAAATAACCAAGGCTTTATTCTAATTTCTAGAAATTAATGAGGCCAAGTTATTATTTTAAAAGTAACATATTGATTCTCTTACCAAAATAATTCAAGAATCTAATTAAATTAATAATATAACTAAGGTCTTTGTCCTAATTTTTTAGAAACTAAAAGTGGGGTAAGGTGTACACTAATTAACTATTCCAACAAGTTCTGTAGCATATATAATGGCCACATATTCCCATGCTCTCAAAAGCCACTAGACCACTCAACCCATCTTCCCATTTGAAAAACAATCCCAGGTCAATATTCCCCATTCACTCACGTGTCCAACCAGAACCTCTCCATCTCTTCTACTTCTGTCCCATGGTGAGACCACAATTCTCATACACACACAAACCACTCAACCACACTGATCCCTCCTCTCACGCTTATCCACACACGTCAGCATCATCTTCACTTTCCACTCAACACAGCCCATATTCTGCAACAGAACACTACACCAGAACGTGCCTGGGACATGGAGGATGCAGAGATCGCGGGCCCCATTGAACCAGGCCCAGATCAGACTTCACCATCATGGTCGCCCAGGGCCCTACTACAAGATGTATGGTCCAGATTACAATCAATCACTCAGTGGGCCCCGCCATGGTCTGATATTCAAAAATAAAAACCCTCTTTGTGAATGACGCCCAGTAAAGTATAGATCTAAGATGTGGGGCCAGATGGAACCCGATCCCCACGGGTCCACCACCATCACGTCCTGGGGTCCACTATCAGATGTGGGGACCCGATCTACAATCTGATCATCCAGTGGGTCCCGCAATCATCTGCTGCCAAAACTGATTTATTTTCCCATTAAACACGTCATCTGCTGATCAAGATGATGGATAGTGGGCCAGGGGTGTCCACTCCCTATGGGACCAGCACCTCTAGGGTCGCCCGTGGGTCCCCCTTCGGATCCACGGATCGGATTGACCATCGGGTGGCCCACCTGGGTCCCGGCCTCAGCGCAAGAGATCAAACCCTCACCGTCCCATTCCCATGAACGTATTACAACTGTATTACTGCTACTGTTACAAGTAATTTCCCTTACCGTGATGGGTACATTTAGTGGAATTTCACTCCAACAATTTATCACATCCCATATTGACCCATTAACCTTGCAATTAAGTAACAATCCATTCATTAATAGCCAAAAATCATAAAATCAAACTCAAAAGGTAGATATACTCATTTCTAACATAATTGAAATGAAAATATATAATCAATAATAAAAATCATGCATTCTATGCTAGGTGAGTATATTGTACTTGCCTCAAATCCGGATTGCAAGGGAAAATAGCAATAAGACTCAATCCAAGTTATCCAAACCTTGAGTTGTAGAAGAAGAAGAGATTGGTAAGAGAGAAGAAGAATTAGGGTTTTGGAGAATTAGGGTTTTAGCTAAGGTTTTGTGAAATGAAAGGTAAATAAAGGATAAATGAGAGTGAATTTAGGGTTCATTTCCCAATGCAATAGTGTAGTTTATATAGGCTAGGGTTTTTAGGACAATTACCAAAAATGACCTTTTTGCTTGCATAGGAATGTGGATAAGGACATGGGCATTTAAGTCCTTTGGTAGAGGTTTTAGAATATTCTCAAGTGTGGAAAACCCCCCTTACAAAAACCTATTTACTAGTAAGGGCCTCAATTTCTAAAACCCTACAAAAATTATAAAAAGACACTCTATAAATCTATAAAATACACAATGAGCCTAAATCATATAAAATAGGCTAAAACTTAGGAAAATATTTATCTACCCTTGATAACCCCTATTAATTAGTACAATTATGTTATATTACTGTAATTAATAATATTCAATTTAAAAAATGAGGGCCCACCAAGAGTGGGGCCTCACACAAGTTGTATCAGAGCCTGGTTGGTCGGGTGCTCGAGTCACAGGGCACGCGTTTTGCAAGTTCGCAGCAGGAGTCGCGGCGAGTTTGCCATTGAGCTAGGCAGGGATTGTTGAGGTCAACGTCCACCCTCGCTCCTAAGTAGTCATAATTGTGGTTGAGCCCTCGCCCTCACCATAAAACTATTGTTATGCCGTTTCTTATCACCAATTGGTTTTGGGATAAGTAGTAGCTCAATGGGGTGTAGGGTGTAAGATCCTACAGTGGAGAAGGAGGGAGGAAGAGAGGTAGTCGGGTAGGGTTTTGTTTGCCATGTGTTTTCTTAGGTTTGGTGACAAGAGGGATGGAGATGGGTGATAGTGACAGAGATGGTAGATGGCGATAGGGAGAGTTTTGTTTGCCATGTGTTTTCTTAGGTTTGGTCACAAGAGGGATGGAGATGGGTGATAGTGACGGAGATGGAAGATGGTGATAGGGAGAGAGAAGATGACTGAGAGAGATGATCAGGCGAAAGAGGCTTTTTTTTCCTACAAAGAGCTTCTCATTTATTCATTCAACCGACGGTGTAGAGAGGAACGATCCAGACATTGAAAGGAAAAATCAAGTTGTTGCATGTAAGTGGACCCTATGCATTGTTGTTTATGAATCTGCCATCCATTTGGATGACATGCCTTAGATGCATCTAAATGGGCCCCATCAAGAAGTGGAACCCATAATGGCGTAGAGAAAAAAGCAGGTCACTTCTTTCCTTTTATAAGGGTATAAATGGGTCATATTCATTGCTGTTTATCAATTTGAGATCCATTTGATGGCATGCATTAGATACATCTAATTGGGCCCATCAGGGTTGGGTGTGTAGAGTGTCTGCCTCATGTTCTCCTCTTTTATAAAAAATGACTTTAAGCAGACCAATTGATGGGATCCATTTGAATGGCATGCATTAGATGCATCTAAGTGGGCCCCGTTAGGGGTGGGTGTGTAAAGAATCTGCCATGTGTTCTTCTCTTTCATAAAAGGTGACTTTAAGCAGATCAAGTGCGCCCCATAGTGGTGTAGAAAAAATACTAAGCAGGTCATTTCAAGCGGGCCCCATAGTAGTGTGGTGAAAATATTAAGCAAGTCATTTCTTAGTATAATTGGCCCCTGTGCATTGTTGTTTATCACTCTGGGATCCATTTGATGGCATGCATTAGATGCATCTAAGTGGGCCCCATAAAGGATGGGTGTGTAGAGTGTCTGCCATGTGTACTTCTCTTTTATAAAATGTGACTTTAAGCAGATCCATTTGGATGGCTTCCATTAAATGCATCTAAGTGGGCCCGATCAAAGGTGGGTGTGTAGAATGGATTGTGTGTGTCCAAACATATAGACAAGAAGCGTATACAAATCAACGGTCTCTGCAAGTTTTGAATTAATGAAAGATGACAGCATCCGAGCACTAAGCAATAGCATATGAGAAAACCAATTATAAAAAATTATGTTAGGCACGAGAAAGCTAATCATTTTATCGTTTGAAGTGAGTGAGGAATACTATTAGATTTATATAGCCTTGAACAAACATTTTACTTTTAGTTTTTAAACCTGCGCTAGCTTTGCCTGCAAAATTGAATACTACTAAATGCATGGCACACTCAATGTCTTCTGTATGTGCAACTATCATATACATACCAATGTAACTATAACGAAGCAAGAATCCAAAACATTTTAATTTTATATTTTAAAGAAATTATGTAATCAAAAATTTAATGTCACATTCAAATCTTCCTCAACCATGTTAACTGTATTTTCAAGTAAGCCTTACAGATATAAAGCGTGGCTTGAAAACAAACTCCAACATTTTCCTTCTTTTTTCTTCCTTTTGCCCCCTATTTTTTCTAAAAAACAAGCACCAATTCCTGCTTGGATTTGCTACCACAAAAACTCATTTCAACCTTGAATTTTTTTTTCAAAAAGAAAAAGGAAAAAAGTTCATTGTAAATGTCAATGAAAAAAAAAAAAAAAGAAAGAAGAAGAAAATTGCAAGACAGAGTGAGTGTTCATGAGAGATACAAAAGATAAAAAGAAATATTCATGGGGATAGATAATACTGAAATTCTTACTGATCCTTGCTATTGTTTCTTTGTTCCCATATGGCAACCAGTCTATTCGAATTAGATTAGTTTCTGTTCAAGTTTGCAAGAATAGTAATAAAAATAAATTCAATCTTAACCTTATTCAATATTTGTTAATTGCATTAGATGGATCAACTAAAATCCTAAAGAATCACACGTCAAAAGTTTAATTGATACTTAAGTTCTTAGAGAATGAATAAAAATAGAATTTGATGCATTCAGGTCTGTCTTTGTTTCCTGAATTTGTTTCCTGTCCTTGTAATTATGACTCAACATGTATTAATCATATCCAAACTTCAATAATTCTAACAAACCTGTTTTCTTGATCAAATTTAGTATTTTCTTTATAATATTAACAATGCTAATCCTGAAAACTTCAATGTTTTTTCAGATGTTGTTGACAATTCTTCTGTTTTAGCAGATGTCCCATAAACAATGAATTAAGTCTCTTCACAGCTCAATAAAACTACATTGGAATCCAATCACTAAATTTTCACCTCAAGTCTGCATATTTCAGCATTGTACCTTGCTATATATATGCAGCCAAATAAATATATATGATATATGTATTAATTATATATTCAATACTTCTATTGCTTTCCTTTGTCTCGCTTGGTAGATTCGTGTAGTTCCAACTGTTGGCCTTGTTCTGTATCAAGTCAAAGGTGACTAATGAAATTCCTTTTATTTTTTTTTTGTAGAGTTATGAATGATGTTATATAAACTTATTTTTTATCGTGGTTTTTTAATGGTTTTTTACGGCGTTTTTTGCTATGACTTTGAATAATTTTGCTTAATGTTTTTTCATAGTTGTCCCCCTTGATGAAATATCTTATTAGAGATCAAAATATTTAATTGATGAGTTTAACCCACAAAACTCCCGTGGAATCCTCATTGACTATCAATATGCCTAAACTTTGGAATTCTAAAAGAGCTCATGATAGATTGCAACACCAGATGAGAGACCCATCAAAGGAAAAATGAAGAATCCCATGCTTTACTTACATAAGGAGGGATTTGAAGTTCTTGATTTTCATTCAAAACACACACACACACACACTAATTTACAGAATTTAATTAACTTGTAAGTTGTCATCTTCTATTCCTTTCTACCCTTCAAGCTTGCTTCTAATGACTCTGCTGCAAACTTGTTCTAACATTTTTTTTATTTTCTTATGTTCTTCTATAGAGGTAAATGGTGAAATGATAGTAAAAGGTTACAAGTGGTAGTCCCAAACTCAGGCAGAACGGATTTATTTCCATCACATCTTTATTGGGAAGCTTGGTATCAGAGCCATGGTTTTAAAACATAGTTTCAAAGCAGTCATTATATCAATGGACTAGGATTTTGGTTTATTTTTGGCCCTTATGCATTCAAGCGCTGTTTTGGTTCTTCTTCCTCTTACTGCAAGATGGGATCTATTGAAACAAATATATTCTATGAATTAACTAAGATCTATAAGTATGTGAATGGGATCACTGGATATCACAAAAACTTGTTTGTTTAAATCCTTATTTTGTCTCTCGTATTCCCATCATTGTTCTTTGAGATTTTTCTAACAAAGTGAATAAGCAATAACAAATTAATATAATAGTAATTTGACACTGAACAAGGAATAAATCAATCAAGCAATATATATATATATATATATATATATATATATATATATATATACAAAATTACAAAGTGAAAAGGGTATTACCTATGGCATTTGGCAGGCACCAGAAAAAGGCTAAAATAGAAGACAATACACAACAAAAGATGGATATTTCGAACCTGGGTCCGGTCCTTTTGGAGCCGTGGCACAGGCTTCTTGATTTGGGCATCCTTCACATGAATATGATATCCTATGGATTTGGTTTTTCCTTTCTTAGGGCGGTGTAGTGAAGAACGGAAAGGGAATGAAGTGGAGAGACTTCATCTAAATAGGCAGCTGGGCCATGAACAGATGTATAGACAGAACATAAATACTTGCATCCAGTGGACCTCACAATCAAGTGGGCGATGGGTGTGGAAAGAATTTATTAAGCAGGTGAAACCTGCACAACTTCTTCTCTTTTATAATAAGGGTATAGATATAATAAGGGTATATAAACTTTTATAATAAGGAGTGGGCCATGGGTGTGGAGAGAATTTTCTTGACAACTTCTCCACTTTTATATCTCTTTTATTTTAATTTTATAATAAGGAGTGGGCCATGGGTGTGGAGAGGATTTTGTTGACAACTTCTTCTCTTTTATATCTCTTTTATTTTATTTATTTTATAATTTTATAATAAGGAGTGGAGGCCACTTTTCTTCCCTTTTATAAGGATAGTAGATCTATACTAAGTGGAGCCCACATCTTGCATTTTATTGGGCAGGTGTGTACAATACTTTACTCTCTTTTATATAAGAGTGTATATACAGGGAGGCGGTCCTGTAAGGACCGTCCTTACGGTCCGCACCGCTCGGAATGCCCTCTGGGGTCCACCTTATATATATATATATATATATATATATATATAAGCAGGTTATTTCTTCAAGTGGGCTCCATAGTGGGTTTAACATTATTAAACATTCTAAACCGAACAGAGGGCAAGTTTGGGTATTGTGTGAGGTGGGGCTGAGTCAGGGAAGTTATGGATTTACCCCAACTCATGCACATCAAACCTGACCCAACGCCATCTCTCTGTTCTTGTTTTTTTTTTTTTTTTTTCTACACCATCTCTCTGCTATTTAGAAGTATGAGTAATCTAGCCATGGTTGAGGGTTGGGCATTTAATAAACAAATATTATTGTGATCTTTGGATTAAATCTACTCTGCCGTAGGATATGCAATTTGTACAATTTGGGTTGATAACATATCAATCAATTCCCTTTTGTACAAAGAAAAAAAAAAAAAAAAAAGATATCAATCAATTTATGCTCAATACATGGTACTATTAAATCAGTTCTGAATATCTAAGTGTAAGCATTCAATACATGTTATTGTAAACGGGTTTCACTCATCAAATCAGTAATAGATTTATTATTAAATGAGTGTTCAGTGCACACAGACTCACACTCAAAATAGAAGAGGGAGAAAGTGGTAAAACAAAATCTGACTCCCTCTCAAAAAAAAAAAATTTCTGCTATCGGAGGATTCTCAACTCTTTGGGCTGGACTAATCCCTCCAGGCCCAGAGGGAAGCCGGACAAACTCCTCTATAGCCCCAGTATGGTAATGCAGTTTCCAACCTACAACCTCATAGTGCAAACTGTGGTCTTAAACCAACTGAGCTACCGCTTGGGATTAACTCCCTCTCACATTACCTGTACAACTGATGCCACATTCATTGCTTTTGATAACAGGGGGTTTGGTTTCTCAGTCATTATAGCTCTTTAACTAGACTCAACCATCTCCTTGAGACAAACTCAATTTGTTGGCAGTGGACGGGACTGGGTTTGGTGTGGCTTGGATAAGGGTTTTACCGCCCGTTTGCTAAAATCAAGGTATAAAACTCGGCCAAATCGCTATTTATAAAACTGCATTTGAGATCACCAAATAGATAATAAGCAATGAACCAAATTCAAATCCAATTTATTAACAACTAATGATAAGACTATCCTAACCACACCACTTATTCTTTATGCGACATTTTTACCAATAGGAGTCCCACAAAAGGATAGTATTAGTTTGGGATTTTCGATTCTTGGGTATGCCATTCTTCCAACTTGTTTGGCTCTTTTTGTCATGGTGTGGGCTGTCTTGGGTCTAGCTCCCTAGGCCTAATTTGAAGATAAGAAAGGCCTGATGAATGATTCTATTGATTTTGGAAAGATGTTGTAAGTAACATTCACAGATTTAGAATAATATTCATTCCTATATAAATATATATATATAAGAGGCTCTCTTAAGCTGCAACTTATGTTATCCTAAACTGAAATCGTCCGCAAATCCATCTCCATCGTAAACCGCGTCAAATCATCGTCTTCAGAATCAAGATAAATCCAATCAGAATTGGATTTCCTAGTTCCATAATGAAAAAAAAAAAAAAAAAACCATAGATAGTCGACTTTGATTTGTGAGACCAGTATTGTTTTAGCTTCGGATAACATAAGCTGCAACTTAGGATAACATAAGCTGCAGCTTAGGAAAGCCTTGCTCTCTCTCTCTCTATCTATATATATATATATATATGAAAATTCTCAAAAACTCCCCTATCTCAAAAGGGGATTTTCTACCTCTATCTATTAGCCAATGATTTAAGAGAATCTATAAAAGACCCACAGTTTTAGGAGAATATTTAGGAAAGAGAATGAATAAGTGTACCATTGATGACACGTGTCACACTTTCATTAGTTAAAAGAGGGGCTTTTTTTTTGTGAAAAATGCTCAGGGAGTTTTGTAGCGTAACTCAGATATATATATATATACACACACATACACACACTTCATCATCATCATCATCATCAAAGCCCTGCTCCAACTATGTTGGGGTCGGCTGCATAAATAGAATTTGTCTATTCCAATCTATTTTGAGTTAAATCCTCATTATATATATAGGGAGATGCTCCCATGAGAGATATCTCTCACTTTAAATGAGAGATTGGGTGGGGCACATCCATATCCAATGCCAACAACTTAAATGTTAGGGTCCCCACTCCTATCTCTCATATAAGATAAGAAATATCTCTTACGGGAACATCTCCCAATATATATATTAGAGATTATGTGTTTTTTTCTAAAGAGCAATTGGTCTCTACTAGTTATATATTTGGCCACTCTTTTGAGTTTGTAGATTGTTGCCATCACATGGCCAGGAAAGTAATCGGTTGAATTGCTACCATTCGATCACTTTTTCTTGTTTAAGCTGAGCTGTTACGGTTTTTATTGGTTTCTTCATTCAACTATGAATTAAGGACCAATTTTTTATTGGTTTCTTCATTCAACTATGAATTAAGGACCCATTTTTATTGGTTTTTCATTCAACTATGAATTAAGGACCCATTGCCAAAAAAAATCCAATAACACTTGGAGCTCTCATCTTCACTATCCTACTTATCGTTGTCTTATCCAATCTCCCAAGCCCCACCATCTCCACTGATTTGGACCATTGGATCCCTAAGAGCATTCAAGAATTTGGAAATCGGATGGTTGAGATCTCAAATGGCATCGACACCGTGCTAAAAGTAAGCTTGGTTAAGGGCTGCAGAGGCAGGGAAGAGGATCATCACAGTTGAGGCACGATGGTACGGATGAATTCAAGACTGTAATTGATGCATTCAAGAGCATTCCAACGGAAAGGGCCCATACAAAAAAAAAAAAAAAAGATTGAAACTTTAATACTGTCTTGAAAAAACCACTTTATGATGTACCTTTTTGAAAACTGACAAAACAATTTATACTTTTGTTGAACTTTTCCCTCTCATGTGAGTTAGTGAGTTGTAATTAACATATATTATAAAAAATCTATTATAAGAAATAGCCACATATATTATCGAGACATATTCACATATATTATTAAAAAAAACGACAAAACCATATCATTAAATCCTTAAAGATGATTGCTTTAAAAAAACTTTAAAAAAAAAAGTAGTTAAAGAAAAGGCAATCTATGAAAGAGATAGAGAGGGTGAGAGTTAAGAGTACCTAAGATGAAAACGTATTGGTGGAGAAATGCTCATTTGAAAAACCTCACTGATGAGGTAACAAAGAGGTTGAAATTTGTTGAGATATAAAATGACATTGTGTAGAGAAAAAAAAAGGATGACAGTTGTTTTAATGCTCTTTTGGGATGTGAAAAGATAAATTTAGTAAGATGTGATACTAATTACTATTATGATGCCTTATTTTTTGGGGACAAAAAAAAAAACTATGACATATGATTTAATGCTTTTTTAGAATGTGAAAAGATGATT
Organism: Camphora micrantha; assembly: GCA_003546025.1. NCBI lineage: Eukaryota > Viridiplantae > Streptophyta > Magnoliopsida > Laurales > Lauraceae > Camphora > Camphora micrantha. The sequence continues at coordinate 12,598,670 of QPKB01000002.1, forward strand.
TTAATATGATGTAATACTATGGGACCTTATTATTTGGGGGCCTAAAGCAAAGGCTTTTCTTGCCTAATGGTGGAGCTACCTCTCCTCAATACCCTCCCAACTTCCAAATGTTTATGTTTGATTCATCTTTTTTCTACCTTCTTTCTTATAAGTATGCAATACTACTCCATCTCTAAGGCATATTTGTTCCCATGAGAGCTGTAATGAAATAAAATTAAAGGTCAAATAAAAAGAAAGAAAGAGGAGGGGGTTGAGGGTAAAAGCACAAAATGATTCTCTTCTTTTCGTCATTCAGTGCCTTTTAAGATTAACTCTTTTTTGGGGGTGATTTGACCAAGTTGCCCTTTTTGGTTAGTTGTAGTTGGAGATAAGGCTTAGGGTATTAAGGGTATTTCAAGTTTTAAATGCAAATTCTATATGAGAAACCCTCCTAAAATTTAGAAATTACATCTAGGGGCCTTTAGCTAACTAACCAACTATAAAAAGTCCTTCTAACACCCTAACAACTCTAGAAATCTCAAAAAGAGTCTAATTCCTATTAAATATGTCTAATTCATAGGAAAAAGACAAATCTACCTTTATTAATCTCTATTAATTAATATAGATAGATATAATTAGGTATAAATAATATATAATTATGCTAGTAAAGGCGCAAGGCTCACAATGCAACATATACAAACAGAGCGTTTATGACAGAGCATGAAAGACCCAGGGTCAACCCCTTGGTTGATAGATTATGTTAGTTTAAAATTAAGATAGTTTACTAGTCTCTCCTCCGATGTAAAGGCAAAAATAACAAAAAAAAAAAACAAAAACCCCTATCTCAATATGATAGTGCTAGGGAGATGGAGGCTGATATGAAACAAAGGAATGAAGATTATAATGTATAATCTTATGGTGTTTTATTAAAGTTTAATTTCATAGTGGGGCCAATTTATGAAAGAGTAAAACTTGGATCCCACTAAAAAGAAGTGAGTGCATTCAAGTGGGTCCATTTTTTCTATTAATGCGCGCCATTGTTACAATTACAAGATTGAAAAGAGAGCAAGAAGGTTTATCTTTCGTATTGGTGGGGCACCATCACAAGCTTACAAAAGGAAGTGAGAAAAAGAATAATACATTTTGTTAGGACACTTTGACTTGTCTCTAGGGTTTTCATACTTGGCTTCCTCAGTTCCTCAGTTCCTCTCCTTGCATCTTCATTCTCAATAATCTCGTAGTACTAATCATCAGTTCCCTACCCTTGTCTTTTGTCTTTCTCTCTCACAAGTACATACTATTGCTGCATCTCTGAAATCATCAGTGCCCCTTCTCAATACCCTCCAGCTTTTCATGATGTTTTCATTTGATTCCTAGAAAGCTATCTTTCCCTCACCTTTGCTCTGTTTCTCTCTTATAAGTACCAAGTGCTGCTCTGTTTCTGAAGTTTTCTGTGCATTTTCTTCAACTTCTGATTTCCGAATCTATGCTGAAACCCCCAGGTGAGTTCTCCATGTTACTTTAATTTAAACTATTTGCTTTGACTTTTTGATTGTTAAGATGCATAATCGGCAACGCAATTAATAAAATATATAGTGCATTTCTTCCATGCAATTTTTCTGTTTTCTTCTTTTGATTATTGAATGTACAAATGTGATTTGTTGAAAAAGTTGTATTTGCCTCTTAGTTCCCTCACTGTTCACATTTCTTGGTTCTTTAGATCTTACATGCTAACACTAGAGAGTGTGTTAAGACTCTGCTTTAAATGTTAGGGGCAGAAAAATTAGTGGTTTCTTAGATATTGATTTAAGATTCTCACATCTTCTTGTAAATAGTATGGGGGCATTGGAAGTGATGGTAGATTGGGACATTTTTCTCATTTCTAGATCACGGTGGTTAGATAGCATCTTTTAACATTGTCAACACTCCCGGAAATCACCTTCAAATGAAAGAAGCAGGCCCTTGGCTTTGTCTTTTATGAATGGGATATGAAAATGGATTTAGACGTGTCACATATTACCATGTTTACTTGGGAGCACCATTTTCACATGAATTAAGGATGATGGGGGGAAAGAGAAGGAGCAAGAAAAGATCTATAGTAGTTTTTGTACAATTTAGTAGTCTCTAGGCTATTTGTTCATTTGTGCCTGTATGTTTGCACGCAATTGAATCCCTAGTAAAACAAGTTTTAAGGATAGAATATTAAAGTGGTAATCCATTGAAATGACTTATACCTCATGTAAACCCAAACCTAATAAAAAATTATTAATTGGATCTGACAATGGGTAAAACCTGTTAGATCCCACTGGTTCACATCCTTTAAACAGCCCTACTTATGTGCCATGTTCTTTTATAAACTTTAAAAGTGTCATTTGTTTGTACTCATTTACCTGTAAATGTTGCCCATGCCTGATTATCATGCATTATCACATTTGTTTGGGCTCATTTTATGCATGTGATGTATAAATGAGGTGCGAATATGGTGTGTAAATGTTTTTAGCTTTCCATTTACTTACTTGAGGATGTGTGATGCAAAACAGACCCATGACCCCATGGGTCAACCAGCCTTTTGGCCAAGCCCATCTATCTTTATTCTATTTAGAGTTTATCTACTTATCTATTTGTTTAAGTTTTAAGTTGTTTTTATGTTGGATGTTTTAATCCTACTGTCAATATGTTTTTATGGTCAAGATTAACTTTAGGGTTTTTATTTTTCTTAAATAATGATGTAAAGCCTTTTTGGCTCCTTGGTGTTGATGATTAGTGGAAAAAAGATGAGTGCTTGCTCTCTTCCTCTCTCCTGTGAGAACCCTTCAGAACCCCTTCTTTGCCTCTAGTGATTGGAGTTTGGTGTGAGGCCAATTTTCAAGTGTTAAGCCTGACTGATCCCCAATTTTCTTTATCTCTATTCTACGCGGCCCATATCATACTCCATTCCTCATTAATTGGTATTAGAAACGAAGATTGATCCAAACGGATTCGAACGATCAGCTTAGTTAGGTATTTTTCCCTTAAATCGTGTTCCATCTTCAACCTTTATCATCTTTATGAGATCTGAACCATCCCTATGCCCTTATTCTGAACCCCAAATCCCCGAATCTTCCTACACCCATCCACTGCCAGAGTACCCTAAAAGCCATCCCTTCCAAACCCTAACTGTATCTTGAAGCTCTAACCCCTGCTGAGTTCAAACCCCCACTGGAACAACATCGATCGGGCCATCTCCCAGTCGAAACCCTCCTGCCCCCTTTACCTTCATTGAATCCCAAATCCCTTGAAATCCCCAAATCAGAGAATGTCAAGCCCTTGCTGATGGGTACGGGGATTATGCTTGAGATTAGGGGCCAATTAAAATTTTCATTGATAAACACACAACGTGGCTCCCAATAAATAACGTTTCAGAGTAGGCACATCTTTCATTACTATAGTTAAAGTTTAACAAAAGATAACAAAAGTAGTTTAATTACATGGCCTCTATAAAAACCTAGGTTGACAAAAGAATAAATACAAACCATTTAAAATATATGAAGCCACTCGTGTGCTGGTCACGACGACTCAGACGATGTCGTCAGCACATCACTCATGATCGCCATCAGGCTGATTCGCCTGGAGCGACGCCTCCTCCAGTCCTCCTCCCCGAGGTAGATGGGCTCAGTACCTATGCACCAAGCGCAACATCATCAAACTACGAATAGCTAGCATGTAGATAGTCTAAACAGGATTCCACAGTTTATGAGTGGACTACTTTTCCATCGATCGTTCAATCAATCGATCGATCACTTCTTCACTTCCATTAATCACTTACAATTACAATTACCATCATGGTAGTCCTCTCTAAGCACTTACAATCAGGGCCGCCTAGTCTCCTCACGTCCTTCGATACAATGACAATCAATGGGGATCCTAAGTACGATCAATCTAGGTTCTCAATGTGATCTCGACAATATAAATAATGTAAATCTATGGAACATGCAAGAAGCATGTGGGCATCAATAACGAAGCATTACAATTCAATTTCGATCATTCAATAGTCATGGAAAACAAACAATCTAAGGCCATGATATCCCGTTAATAAACCTTGGTGCATAATCAATTAGTGGATATCCTCTTGTCTCACTCCATTCGGGACAGGTATAGGTTGTACCTCATACGTAATCCAAACAATTTGTAATGGCATGTTAGCTAAAAACATCCCTTACTCATAGTCCACAAATTGGTCTTCAAGGTAGGATGTCAAGGGTACCAAAGCTAAGTCTCAAACCTGGGTTAAAGTCTCTTTTTCTATAAAGTAATTGTACGTACCTTGTCACTGGACTAACCAACAACGCGAGTGCGCTCAGGAGAGAGATTTGGATTAAAATAATAATAAAGAATTCCAAGGTTTCCTTATTTATTATGTTTATATTCATCAAAAGGCATGAAATTATTTTTCTATTATTAATCATTGGTTCGTTACATTCATCCATGACCTATACCTACTGGTCCTTACTGAGGCTTCAGTGTGACCTCTAACCACTTTGGACATAAGCGGGGTTCCATAAAAATTGTATCAGGAAAAACCCCTTCCAAAAAATGCTGGGCATTCCCCAGTTAGCCGTGGGGTTCTCCATGGTTAGCAATGATGTACACTATGGTACAAGGCTTAGAAATCCTAAAAAATACGTCTGTCTCCCAGCCTTCCAGTACCTAATCCCTGTTCTACAGTTGGCTTTACAGCAACCCCTGCTACCAGTAGCTCATGAAGGATGTTACGGCTAGCCGTAACCTCCCAGAACACGCATTCTGGAGCTCTGTTTTCTCCAAAATCTGGGCATTCAAATGCTGCACCGAGCACTCGTACTGGGGCCCATCTTTTGGAAAATCCTAATAGTTACTCTCATCAATATCAGCTTTATCAACTTTTTCATCTTTTACATGTTTGACTGCGTTTAACAAAAATGGAGATGGTTGTTCTGTACGAAGATGCACTTTCGTCTTTAAATGGTGCTGCACACAGTTGTGCTGTGCAAAGGTTAAAGCTACTTTGATGAGGGCTGTCACTTGCTAGTGGTGTTCTGTCTTCCACGCTGTATATCCTCGCACTAGTGGACTTAGGATGTTTTTTAGGTGGGCGGTTGATGTTACTTTTTTCAATATTTTTATCATTTGAGGAGGGCAAGGGGTTATTTCAGATGGGTGCATGGCCCCCGTCTAGCCCATAGCGGTTTGTTTTTTTAGGTTCAAGGGCCCTCGAAACCCAACACTTGGGTCTTCCCCTACTTGCACACCCACACCCTACTTGATCAATCCCTTGTTGATACCTCACCATTGGGCTACAATGGATTGTCACATTGATGCGATCTTTTGTTTGGTATTAGTGTTGTCTATCGCATCCCTCCACTAAAAAGAATCTGGATCTGATGGTATTATTTGGAGTCTATGTTTATCAGAAAAAAATATTTCATTTAGTCCAAGTATAAAACAGAAATCGCTCAAAGTCCATGTCAAAACTTGTATCAGCTTCAGATACCATTAGATTGATTATTTCTAATTATACTATATTAAAGAGGAGGTTTTGTATTCAATTTTGATTGTCGGTTATAATTTTGACTGGAAGTTACAGTGCTTTTTTTAAAAAATCTTGCATATTCTCTCCCCACTCCTATCTCATATAATTACGTACCTACTTAATTTCCTTATCAAAACCACTTATCTACTCTCCACTTTTGTTCTTTTTTTTTTCTTTTTCTTTTGCCAATATTGTTTTCATCCAGATTCTACCATTCCCTTTCTACTCCTTTTTTTTTTCTTCTTTTGCTTTCTTTTTTGAAACTATGATTTGTTTAATGCATGAATATTTAAATTGCAATGTTGGCCATATCCGTACTGAGCACGGGTTACTATGCTAGTATATTTATAATGTGATCAATGTAATAGTGTTTGTGACTTTGATTTTGAATGAATTTTGTCAAGAGATTATACAAGGCAAAACAAGGATTTTAAATGGTTTTGACTTAAGGGCCTATTTAGTTGCAAGCATTTGGGAATATCTTGTCCTAAGTATTGAAAGATTCCAAATGCTATCCCCCAAAGTAGAGTTCCAAATGCTCTCAACCAAACAGGCCCTAAATATGCGCCTTGCTAATGGATTTATACTACTAATTTGGGATTTGCCCAGTAGTGAGTTTCAGGTTGGTTTCTTAGTAGATGCCTGTGATGGATGGAGCCTTGAACCTCCTAAGGTTTTCACTCACAAGAAATTCAAGTGGGTCCTTAGTGGGGCATATATTTGAAAATCTAAGTTGTTCAAAGTAAATGGGTCCCTGTTTTATGGGTTGATGAAAGATTTGAATGTAATGAAAGAGAGCCGCCCACTATCAGATTCATCAATGAAAAGCTTTGAATGTTGATGATGTTTTACTTCTGTGCTTTAACATGATGAATCTGACCAAAGGCATGAATTTTAGTACTATTCTATTGGAGTGAGCCCTTCCAAGGACCAATAAAATAGAGGGGTTATTTGCTCTGAATGGCATGGACTTAAAGCCTCACGAATTTTTCATTAGTGTAAAGCCTTCTAGTATTCTCATTAAAGTATCTTTATATTTTTATCCCTTCGTTTTACTTAACTGTAGCAAGTCATCATGCATTCCAGCCATTAATTATTTCATAGTTGGCCCATTTTGTCTAGAGAGCCAACATTTAACCTTGATTCTTGGGCTTGATGCGCTCTCTCTCTCTCTCATAAAGAAGATGTTGTTTCTTTTACTCCTTGAGAGTGAGATTGAGATCCATCCTCTTGCTAACTTCTTGTGCTCTATTATCAAATTGCAGAATAAAAAAGGAAGACGAGCACGGGAACATGGCACTACAGTTAGTAAAAGATATGGCCATCTCCCACATAGTTCAGGTTGCCCTGGATACGACCAAGTCCTGCCTGCAAAATGGCGTCGGGCTGTTCCTTGGTGTTCAAAATGAGCTGGAGAAGATTAAGGATCTCCTGGAGGACATTCATGATTTCATTGTAATAGCAGAGCGGAGCCCCGTGAAGGATCCGAAGTTGATGAAGTTGCTGGAGATACTCAAAGATGCTGCTTATGATGCTGAGGACTTAATGGAAGAGCGTGTGATTGAGGACCGGAGACAGAGTGTGGAGGTGCAAAACAGTAGGCCAGTTCGAGATACCATAACAAACAAGGCACTCAAGGTTGTTACTTCACTCGTCACTCCAATTATAAATCGTGCAGAACTGGCCAAGAAACTAAAAGAGCTAAGCAAGAGACTCGAAGCTATTAAAGCAAAGGGTGATACATTTCAGCTGAATGAGAAAGTGACAAACTTGGAGATTGAGTTTAAGAAGCAAAGGGAGACCCACTCACTTGTAAACGAATCTCAAGTATTTGGAAGAGAGGAAGAAACAGAGAAGATAGTGAATTTGTTGTTGTCAACTCAACTGGGTGATGAGGGTGAACATGAGAATGTTTCAGCCTTTGCCATCGTGGGCATGGGAGGGATTGGCAAAACCACGCTTGCTAAGTTGGTCTTCAATAAAAAATTGGTGCAGAATCATTTCAAGCTGAAAATGTGGATATGCGTGTCTGATAATTTTGATATTATAGGCCTTGGAAATGAAATCATTCAACGTGCAACTGGTCATAATCCTAGTCTCTCAAATGTGGAGGAATTGCAGTGCCGCCTCAGAGAAACATTGAGTGAGAAGAGATTTTTACTCGTTTTGGACGATGTTTGGAATGAAGAACCTGAGAAGTGGTATAGGCTGAGAGATTTATTGATATGTGGAGGAAGAGCAAGTAGAATTGTCATAACCACACGGAGTCAAAAGGTTGCATTCATCATGAGCAAAATTCAGCCACACATTTTGAAGTGTTTGTCAGAAAATGATTGTTGGTCTTTGTTCAGTCGACAAGCATTTGGAAATCCAACAGAAGAAGCATTGCATCCAAACTTGGTACCAATAGGAAGAGAGATTGTGAAGAAATGTGAGGGCAATCCGCTTGCAGTGACAACACTAGGAGGCCTTTTGTGTTTCGAGAGAGGTGAACACAAATGGGAGTTTGTCAAAGATAGTGAAATGTGGTACTTAGCTGATGAAAATGAGCATCAGATATTACCTGCTTTGAGGTTGAGCTATAACCATCTAAAGCCCCATATGAAGCAATGCTTTGCCTTTTGTGCTCTTTTTCCGAAAGACTATATAATGGAGAAGGAATTACTGATCAAGTTGTGGATGGCCAATGGCTATATTCCTACCAAAAGAGGAATGGAGTTGGAAGATATTGGTAACGAGATTTTCGATGAGTTGGTAATGAGGTCGTTTTTCCAAGATGTCAATGTAAATGTAAGAGTCCAAAAAATAACAAGAAATGGCAAGTATTGGAGAACATCTAAGAATATGACAACATGTCGAATGCACGACCTCATGCATGATCTAGCACAATCTGTAATGAAAAATGAATATTGTGTTGTACAGAGGGACAAGTTAGTGGATATTTCTCAAAGGGTTCGTCATGTCTCTGCTTATGGAAACAAGCCATTGGAAATTCTGGTTGCCTTCTTACCCAAAGCTCAGATGCTACGTACGTGTGTCATGTTAGAGGGTATCTCCCAATGTAATATAAAAGAAGATGCCTTCCAATTTCCTTGTGACATAGGGCTTTTTAGATGTTTGAGAGCATTGGATTTAATGAGGCAAAAGCAGGAAGCTGAGAAGCAGTTGCTTACTTCTCTAGGCAATCTGCAACATCTAAGGTACCTTAACCTTTCCTTTACTTCCATTGAAATGTTGCCTGAATCGCTGACTAGTCTTTCTTATTTACAAACTTTGATACTCACGGGTTGTAAAGAACTTTGTCAGTTACCTGAAAAGTTGGGGAAATTGACCAACCTCAGATGTTTGGATATAATGGGTTGTTCTAAATTAACTCACATGCCCGCAAAGATGGGGCAATTGAGCAGCCTCCAAGAATTAAGCCGTTTCATTGTGGGTAGGACCAACGAGATTGTATGCAGTGGCTTAGGTGAGTTGCAAAGTTTGAACCTTAGAGGACCTCTGCAAATTGAACTCCTACAAAATATAACAGAAGTTACTGATGTTCCACGAGGTAATATCATCAGCAAACCAAATCTTACTTCTCTTCGTCTAAAGTGGGAGTATGGTCCTAGTCATTCTGAGGACTTGGGATCAGAAGAAGTTAAAGAAATTGAAGTGGTTGAAAAGCAGTTACTTCAAGGCCTCCAACCACATCGAAATCTGGAGAAGTTGAGAATATATAACTTTGGGGGCATCCACTTTCCGAGTTGGATGATGGACATCACTTACACTAAATTAGTGAAAATCAATTTACATAGATGTTGGAGATGTAACCACTTGCCACCGCTTGGCCAATTGCCCTTGCTCAAAATGCTTAAAATTTTTGAATTGAATAATGTTGAGTGCATTGGCGACGAGTTCTACGGCAATGACATGTCAGGAGGATTCCCATCATTAGAAATACTTGAGATCTTTTATATGAAAAAATTGAAAACATGGTCCGGAGTAAGATGGAAGGGTGAGAGGGTGTTCCCTAGCCTTGTCAAATTGGAAATTTGGTCTTGTCCCATGCTAACTACAATGGAGTTTTTTCCATATATCAAAGATTTGAATGCTTACTCGTCACTAGGCTCGGTTGCAAAGCCTTTGTACCAAGGGATGATGCAAAGTCTCAAAAGTTTGAAATCATTGAACATTTCAAATTGTCCCGTGCTTGAGTTTTTCCACATGGGACTGCGTAACCTCTCCTCGTTAGAGTCTATGCACCTACGGAATTGTAACCTTTTGTCTTTTGCAGACGAAGAGCAGATAAGAAGCCTGAGCTCTCTTCGAGAGTTGACTATTAACTCTTGCGACAAACTAATCTCTTCATGTAAAGGACTTCATTACCTCAGTTCCCTTCTTTCGTTGACAATAGCGGACAACAATGAGTTTGCACGTATGGCACATGAATTATCTTTGCCTACCAGCCTCCAACATCTTTGTTTGGATAAGTGTCATGGTTTGAAGAGTTTACCAAAGGGGATGGTGAACCTCACATCACTTGAAAGTCTACAAATTTCCAATTGCCTTGAGATGGCGTCCTTGCCAGGAGAGCTACAATGCCTCTCTGCACTTGAAAACCTGTTTATTCATAGATGTCCTACATTAGAGATTCGATGTGAGAAAAACACAGGTGAGGACTGGCACAAGATACAACACATCCCTCATATTTCTTTAAGTTAATTGGTGTTGGAGAAAGAATAAGGACGGGGTCATTGACCAAGAGGACAATGGTTAGCCTTCCTACTTCTTGCCTTCTCTTCTAAAATATCTCTCTTATTGCATCTTATTATTTATTTCTAATGTAACACCTGTTTGTAGCAATGAAGAAAAGACGGGACAAAGGTGGCAAAGCTAGTTGCAAGAAGAATCAAAGCAGCTTGCGCATCAGTAGAGACTTAGGTATTGTTGTTGGAATTGATTACAATTTCCAATAATGACCATTACAAAACTTATAATGCACGGGAAATCCCAGAGGCAAAAAGCATTTCATAGTATTAACAATATATATTGTTAAAGATTATATATCTTGTACTTGGGTAAATGTATTCAGGTCCAAAAAAGTAATGTCCAGACCTGTTTTTTAAGGTTATGACTTTTGAGAAACAGTGTAAGATAATTTTGTGTTTGCATTGATCTAGTATGGGAGAAGGAACTGGGCTTTTGATGGTGTTATCTCTCACTTGAGAATATGCACGTTTATTTAAATGGTGTGATTTCTCCTTTGTGCTTTTCGTATCTTAAAAACTTGTTCAGTCTTGGCAAAATTTCTCAATTGAGTTCTTTAAAAAGATTGGATGATTTAACATATATCTGATTGAAGGTTTTACTTAAGTAATACCCTTCAATGATGAAAATAGCGGTAGCGGCGGACGTAGCGACCTGCGGCTAAAACGCTACGTAACGGGCGCTACGTAGCGGCGTAGCGGTGCGATTTGAAAAAATCATCAAAAAAATATGAAAAAATTCTAGAAAATCTAGAATATTGGAAAATGAGAGAAAATGTATTTTTTTTTTTGCAAAAGTAACTTAGGTAAGGGGGCGTAGCGGTTTCCTTACTGTATAAGGTCCTGTATCGCTGTATCAATAGAAAATAATAGTAATGATCATTTTTTTCACATGTGTTCATGTTGCTTAGTTATGCTAATTTAGAAACTAATGAAAGGCTTATAAAAGAAAAAACTATGTCATGAAGTCAAGACTTAAGAGTACCTAGAGAAAAAAAATACATCTTGTCTAATAGGATGTACTTAGAGAAGAATTATTGAAAAGAACTCTTTGTATCGACTGTAATTCGGCAAGATCATGTGCTTTTTGGTGATCTTTTTAACATAAAAGAGTGGAAGAGTTATGTAGAAATGTTATTTGGAGAGAAAAAGAAAAAAAATAAGTCTTATTATACATTTTAAAAAAATTTGGAAAGTAGGAATTTTTCTTACCCCGTAGCGGCCCCGTAGCGGATGTAGTGGCCGCTACGGGTGCGACTGCCAATAAATCGGCCGTAGCATAGCGGTGGCAGCCGCTACGGCCGATGTAGCGTAGCGGCCGCTATTTTCATCCATGATACCCTTAGTGCATGTGCACGTCGTAGTGAATCTAATGAATTTTTTTTGTCCAAAGTAAGATCAGTGTTGACGTCGTCGTCCAACAGTTTATGAAGTCTTGTTGAAGGTTAGAATGAGCAACGACGAATCTTAAAGCGCTTGGTCCCATTGAAATGAGTGACGATCGCAGAATCTTGAAACGTTTGGTTCTATTGAAATGAGTGACGACGTCGACACTCATTGAAAAGGGCAAAAAAAGAGAAAAGTTTGGCGGGAAGATCAATTTTGTTTCATAAAAACTACTAGGGCCTTTTTTGGTTAGTGGCCATCTAAGGTGATTTTTTCGGGTAAATTCCTCAATTGATATACAACGGAATTCATGCCATAAGTAGTTAAAAATGAAGATCAACCAAAGTGAATATACAAAAATGAGTATCAAATAACCTCTCTTTTAATAGAAAGTGAGTCGAGAAAGATGGGAAATAAATACCCATACCCAACCATCACCCTAGTCATTCAAATCCTAGGAATATCAAGATCTCGGTTGTATTGCTACCTTACGGCCTTCACTTCTATCCTCATGTCATTCACACTTCACCTCTTTAATAATCACTGTCATTTGACCATGAATTCTTATGTATTCAATTCTTGTGTATTCTATTGCAAACAAATATAAGTGGTTTTGTTTACATCTATGCTTCAAGTCTCAATTCAAGTTTAAGCTATTTTACGTTTACATCATGATAGCTTTGTATTTATGGATCCAAATGTGCAGAATGAAGGAGAAAAAGTTGAGGTTATTGGCCTCTACCTCCACGCAGCTATAAAGTCTTTAAATGGTGTATTCCTTTTAAATAATATGGAGGGTCCAATACAAATTTACATGGATTCTGAAAAACTCTCTATGTAAGTAACGTCTTTGCAAAATAAGTTATAATCTCCTTTGTATTTAGTAGCCACTTGTTTGATTTCACTATTATTTTCTATGCTATTCTTATTATGTAAAGAATGTTAAACCTTTCTAACTTCGCAAATTTTAGAATACATTCTTGTAAGACGTTGATCTTCACCCTTCAGGTACTCATCAAGAACACATATATATATATATATATATATATTTTTTTTTGAAAAATGGAAATCTTGTTCTTAATGTATAGAATTAGATTCAGTGTTTATCTTTCAAACATTACTATATTTCACTTTCTGGGTTACCTTGTTTACAAGTGTGCTTACTAATATACAGGTATTGTGCTACTACATTTGAGAGAATCGGGGAGATGGCTGCTGCTGCCCTCACACATAAATGCATTGAGGTGGCTTAGATGCGAGTACTCTTCTCCATGAGCTCGATATTTGGAAAGACAAACATGACATTCAACCATCTATACAGCATTCTCCACTTGGTAACATAAATCGCGACTTATTCCATTAGATTTATGCTATTGAATTCATATTTTGTTTCATAGAAAATCTCTAGTTACTCAAGTTCCCACACGTAACGTAACTTGATGTGTACAAGTAGATATTTGCTACATTTAATTGGATTCCTAAAAGATTTCTAGGTTGCCAACCACAGGACATTTTTATTATATGAAATAATTCTTCCATTTGATCTCATCTTTGAACGTAAACCTATAAGGTTTTTATTGCTGCATGACAGTAAATTATTTTATGGCATAGATAGTGAAATACTAGATATCATGGTCAGTCCAACAATAAATATCACTATTATTGTGTACGGGTTGCTTGCCAATTCATAGGATGAGCTAGTTTGTATAACTTAGATTCACAGTAGGTAAGCCATTCTATACAATTACTAATGGTCTATTTATTTGCAGTAGGATGCATAGAAATTGAGGGATTGAACGCATGGGATTCCATGACATAAATGGTTAAAAATAAGTTCAAAGGTGAATTTCCAAAAATGAGCATCAAACAGAATCAATAAAAGATGGAAAATGAATAACCAACCATTGCCCTAGTAATTCAATACATAAAGAAAGTGAAGGTCCTGTATACATCTCCAACTTATATCCTTCACCCCTCACCTCCTTAATAATCCTCTGGTGGAGCTCATTTAAACATTAATTCCTATAATGCAAACATGCATGCCCTAAATATATGATTAAAATGTCCTTTTGGTTCAAACTAAAGCATGTATGTGGTAGGCAGATAGTGATCCAAATCATAAGGATTACAAAACTTAGTGGGGTTTGAGTTTTTTTAAGTGAAATTTTCTTTTGTTAGAAACAGTCTTGCATGCTTATCTTTCATTAAATTTTTTATAATTTACTGCTTTTCAGGCCAAAAATTAGCATCCACATCTGACACTATGATGGACAATTCAACAAGAAAATGCAAACCAATAAAAGAGAGAATCTGAATGCATGATAACCGGCAACCATCCTTCCCTCAATGGACTTCTTGAATGTGTAAGCCTTTAAACTTATTTCTTTTTTATGCGGCCTTTAAGCCTTAACATACCCAATTATCTTCTTGTTATCTGGATCTTTTCTCTTCTCCTAATTGATGGTGCACCCTCTTTTGATATGATTGTACAATTTATGATATTCAATAGATTAAAGAGGTTTCATAAATGTCTTATGTTTTGTCCACAAGTTGTCATTTGTATATGTAAAATATGTTTTGACACCATATCCTTGTCATTTACGAAGTCATTTTTTCTATATATAAAAGTACGTATACTTTCATTTTGCGATTGCATGCTATATTTGACTGTGGGACTTATTTCTTTTACAGAGTGAGTACATATGTATGGCAATGGATACGGTAAAGAAATCTTGGAGAGATTTGAGCGCAGCAGAAAGTAGCAGTATAAGTCAAGATGCCATTGCTTTAGTGAGAAGGGCTCTTGAAATTCATTTTAACGATCTTGAGGGGTTTTTGTATCCGGTTCGACAAGCATTAGAAAAACTTGACATCTAAATAGGGATCATTTAGGCATCCATTGTGACCTAGGTTGTATTTTCTATGAAAGATCTATGATATCCATACGTAGATTTTCATTAAAAGTGAGTTAAGTTTGTAATGTTTTGTATAAATACTATATTGTGCATTGAATTACATTGGCTAAAACTAACAACATGTATACATCATAATGTGATTCTGTATAGGAAAATTTCTTGACAGAAAATCTATGATTTTGTACATTGTATCTGTAAATACATATATGCTGAAATTTATATTGATTTTTATTGAATGTTGTGTGATTTTATTTGTTTTAAAAGGAAAAGCAGGAGAATGAAAAATATTGTACTTTGAAATTGGCCAAACCATAACTTGACCCAAATCCCATACAAATTTTACTCATACACAAGTATTTATGGATAAATGTGATATTCAGGTTTGTGTCATTGCTATAGCTTTGCATTTAACCACAGAATAGTAAGTTACTTTATCCAAACACTCAGTTACCTGATCTGCCTCATAAAACTTTGCTATGTCTCGTCTTTCAAGCCTCCAACATGCCACTTTGAGGAGTTTGCTTATGTTGATTGAGTTAAGAATTAAGAAGAAAGATTGACTAGCCTCTTTCTGATTGGATAAACCAATCTAAAAAGAAATTCAAATGTTTGGAGCTTATTGATTAAGGAATCTATCTGCTGAAAGATTATACCAACACTCAGTTTCTGGATCTCCCTCACAAAATCTTGTTATGGTCTTGTCTTTCATGCTCCCAACATAGTTTGCTTTCAGGATGAATGTCCTAAATGTAATAGTTGTACAGTAGTTCTGTTTTTAAAGAGGCTACTGATTATTATGGCTAAGAGAATGCTTACGGCCTAATTGAGTGACAGACATGTAGAAAATGCACGCTCACTCTGTCATGGATGTGGTTCAGCTGTTAATACATTGGGTGTGGATTGTGCAACTTGTGCATCCTCATCTATAGTATTTCCCCAAATCCAACTTGACCTTTTGGTCACAACCATGGCCCCGTTTGTAGTTTCTACGTTATAGTTTCTTCTTAAGACCTGACTATGAACATGTCTATGGGGTAGCATTATCATTCATGTTGTCATCGTCAGAGCCTTGTCTCGATTATGTTGGGGTATAAACATCAACAATCCACATATATTGCAATATCTTGACTCTCTTGCGGATCAAGAGAGGCAGGCTCAGACTCTGAGATCCTCCGGGCCACACTCCACAGTACCATTGACAACCCTAGGTAAAACTTAGAAGGGTGTTGGGTCTGGCTGGATTTGGCATTATGAATGCATAGGTTCAACCTGAGACCGATCCATTCATTAATTAGGCCAAAAGTATCAACTTGAATCTTATCCAAGAGGTCAGATGAATTTATCAAAGCCCTTACTTGTTAGGTTGGGTCTGTGGGTTGTCCAGTAAGCATTGATTCAACTCAAATACAACCATCATTGATCAAGCCAGAATTTAAATCAAACTCAACCCAAAAATAAAAAGAGTCGACCCAAACCGTGACTTGCAGGCTGGGCTGAGATTTAGTTAGCAAATCGGGCCTGAATTGCTGCCACAGTTTTACATATAAATTATAATAAACATTCAACAGTATAAGGATGCTCATGGGCCAAGCCAGCCAGAGTCCAACCGGGGCCCATCCCACTTTGAACCAGGTTTAGGCCTTGCATTTTTGCTCCCGGGCCAGGCCTGAATGGAATTTTGGGCGCATTTAACATTTGGCAAGGCATTAAACTGATAGAAAGCCGGACGGTCAGCCCAACCTGACTAAGTACTGATTGTTGTTTAGCAGCTGATTTACCCAAAACAAACGATAAGAAGGCCTAAAAAGTGTAAGAAAGCCCAGATTTTCCCAGCCCGATTGAATAAATGGCGAGACTCGGGCCAGGCATTTATGGTCAGCGTTGGGTTTAGACCAGACACGGGTCTATGTTTCTACAGTCAGACTGGGCCTGGATGTGCTTAAGCCCAGCTCAACCTGCCCATGAACACCACTACAGCTACAAGCGTATAGGAGTGGAGTTTCTACAAAGATGTGATTGAATTGGTTTTCTCACAATTAGGTGACGTGAGAATCATTCAAATGATTTGGTAACCAATTCCTCTACGACACCCTAAGTCCTTAACCAACAGCTCTAATAGCAACAGATCACACAATGAAACACGTGAAATTAAGTTGGGTAAGTTTCATTCCTTGTGTCCTGCATTTCTATCCTGGTACAATAACATACATAAAGAACAAGAGAAATGATTGGGAAGCCTATTAAAATAAGAAGAAACTGTTCTAATTAGATTATTATTTGAGGAATGATTGAGACGCTTATTAGAATAAGAAGAAAATCCACTAATTAGAATATGAGTAGAGTCTACAGTGAACCTTTCACTGCACTCTTTAGAGTGGGTGGTGGTGTTCAATGTGCAATTCTGTTCTCTGCACTGAATTACATTTTCACTATACTCCTAGGGCACGTTTGTGTGGCTGTATTTGAAAAGGCATGAGAAATATGATCACTTTCCATAGAAAAAGATTGCAACGCAACGCAGCTGGTTTTCAATGGGAAAAAGCGCAAAAAATGAGCTAGATTTTTTGTAATTTCATAAAAAAAATCATTTCCTATTGTGAAGAGAGAGGGGGAGCACTTACCGAAAATATTCCCTCAACGAAAGAGAAAAGTCCATTTATTTCTTCAAGGATGCAGGCAAACATGCCCGAGTTCTGCATGCAAGGAGTAGTAAAGAGATGGGAGAGTAAAAGCTCTAAAGTAGGATGTGTAGATGAGATCATTACTTCTTATAGTGATGTTTGGCAAATTTGATCTTTTTTTGGGTCTTATTTGATTGAGCCTTGGTTTGAGAAAGTTTGCGCCGAATGTATTCAACACTTTTTCTTGTTAATGTTTGATATTAGGTGTATTCCTAGGTCATTTAATAGGACAGCTCATTCTATAGACAAAACAGGGAATTTTTGTTTTGACTGTTTTGATGGGGAACCAACTTCCCAGGCTGCTATTGAAGTTTGGTTCCTTCATTGTAGCTTTTCTTCTTTGTGTGTCCATCTTTTCTCTCTTCTTTCCTTTTGATGACATATTTCCTTTTATTAAATATAAATTAAAGCCTTTTCATTTAGACGTGACTTTTTCTTTCCTTTTTACAAGTATTTCTAAATAACTTCTACCATATGACAAATTTATTTAATTTTATAATATGACAACTTTGGCCATATAAATTTTACTTTATAATAAGTTCTTTTTTTTAATTAAATCAAATATATCAAGTCAATATATTTATAAAAGTTTCTAATTGAAATAGCTTTATTTCAAACAAATATAATAAAAACAACACTATTTGACATACATCACACTTACCAAACAAGCATTGAGATTGTAAAATCATTTTGTGTCAAAGATGAAGTCATTTGCCGTCCTCCCCTACGAAGTTTATCTTTAATCCTTTTTTTTTTTTTTTTTTTTTTTTTTTTTGGTGCTAACGGAGGTTCCCAACCCTTTGGACTGAACAAATCCCTATGGGCCCAGAGAAAAGTCAGGTAAAACCCCTGTGGCCCCTAGGTGGTAGCACAAGTAGACTAAATCTTTAATTCCTGAAGAGGGGGGAATCAAGGATCGATGCCAAGACCTCTAGCTCCGGAAGATGGAGGAATTGTTATCCGAACCACTCGGCTAACTGAGTTTTTTAATTCTTCAAGTTTGGCCCCTTCCTAGAAATACATTACTTGGGAATTCTTGAAATTCAATTCATATTAAAAACAACCCCCAAATGAACTTGGATGCCGAAAAGTCATTTGACTGTATACTTTCAGTGGTGTCGTTTTTCAAAGTGATGGCCCCTTGTGGTAGGTCCCATTTCGATAACCTGGGCTTATCTTTTATCTCCTCTCCCATCTATATATAATTATATATTCCTTAGAAAAGGCACTCAATCTTCTTGTTTTCTAGTGTAGTGTTTGTTTGGATTTTGTTTTTCTCTCTGTCTACGCATTTATTTACATCCATCACCATTATGTCCAGTACTCATGCGTATCCATAATCCATGCGAGCAAAATTGTATAAAATGGAACCATTTCATGGAGAAGTTAGTTCTTTTAAATAAAACCCAAAACAATAACAGAGTGTTTGTGCGGCCCCGTGGAAGAGTAGACTCCAGGGCTTAGTAACCGGGACCTCCCCATCCCTTCAGATTTGTCCTTCAAGTAGTTCGACAATCTTCGGAGCATGATTCGAAGATGCTCGGAGCGTGGATCAACCGAATATGAAGCGAACCGCGCAAAAGCTTTAGTTTATGTATTTTCTTTTTCTATAAGCTTGACATTTATCTTTTAGATGAAAAAAACTTCTCCTGACTTATTAATTATTGTATATTTTATGTGATCGAATTGCAAAGTTAACTTTTTTTCTCCATTTTTTATACTGGAATATATGGATAAGATATATTTGTGCCTATTAGTTAATTGTGTATAAACCCATAAACATTATGTTGTATAGGCGCTTTGGAGGAGCTCCGGACATATAATCATTTTAAAATTTATTGTTTCGGCACTTCCGCTTTGGGCACTTAGCTCCAGGGCACTTACTTTCCGACCGGGGGAACGGCTACACAAACGCCCCCCTAATAAATACTTTTGAATTGAAGCCATAACATTTGGGCCATGCCTAGCCTTTACACATCCAATAGGCCCATGTAGATCATGTGGGCCCACGTGCCCAAATGGGTAAAATAGGAAAGTCAACCATTTGGTTGCAAACTTACCTTCTTGTGAATGTAACTCAGATTTAAAAGGATCAGCAGCAATCTACTCAAGCAATCAAGGAGATTATTGCTTCATACCTACGCTAAAATATGATAAAGGTTGATCTCTTCCTATACACCTTTTTCTCCCACTTCCTTTGCATGTAGTTGCTTGTATCTTTCGTATATTTTATTTCTTTACAATATTGCAGATGGTTTAGGCTTTGGAGCCTGTGGCAAGCTTCTACAGACCACAAGGGAAAATTGGTTCCAGTCTAAAAACATATTCTACATGATAGGAATTATAAGAACTAATGTCAAAATAAATTTCTTTAGAAGTAATTTAGAACTATAGATGACTCATGAATGAGGAGGATGTCAGCATTGTGTATCTCACACTCACACGTGCACATGCACGCATGAGCACTTGCAAACCCAGCTGGTGAGGGTACCACTTGTGTCAAAGGACTTTTTGTTTTTGCTTAGCAACCAAGCATCAAGTTCATAGCCTTTATTTAGTAAAGTAACCAAAAGGGGTTCCAAATGGACCTGAACAACCATTACATGTTTAGAGGATGGAGAATTTGTTTGCATCCGAGAAATGAATCCGGCATTCCTCCCCTCTCGCATAGAAAATCTAAAGGCACATTTGTGTAATGTCATTTCCGCTAAATAGACCGCTTTTCTTTGTTTTTATTTGAATATTGAGTTTGGTGAAAATTGGTTGCCACTTGCCGCAGAGAATCTAAAAAAAAAAATAGCCTTTTTTTTTTTTTTTCCTTTTTTGCTGAAACTAGACTCCAACCCTCCCTTTTGTGAAATGAGATTCTGTAGAAGAGGAAGCTCGGATTTCCTCTTCAACACACGTATATAAACATGCCCTAAATATTTTTATTGAGGAAAACTAATTCAACTAATTCATTCTTTCCTTTGTCACAGGAAAGGTGTCACAATATACAATGAAACAGTAGGCTATATTCAAACTTAGAACAATTTTTCATCCCTAAAGCAGAACTCTCATCGCACAAATGCACTCTAAACAATCCCAGTGTACCCACTTTATTATGTTTTTTGTTATTTTTTTCTCCTCAAAAGACGACCATCAAACATTTTTATTTTTTTGAAATGTGAGTAAGCTTTTATTTTAATAAACATTGAAAAAAAAAAAGAAAGCTTACTCACCTTTCAATTTTTTTTTATTTTTATTTTTATTTTTTTTTATGGTTGTCTTTTGAGGGGAAAAACCATCAAACAATTTCTTGTAAAAAGAATGCAAGATTTGCAAATATTCCATCATCATCATTAAAGCCATGTCCCAACTATATTGGATTTGCAAGCATTCCATGTCAAACCTTAAATCCTTACTTATGATGGGTAAAGGATTTGGCGCCTGTAGCCAACAACTATAGAAATCCAACGGTCCTAGTCAATCAATAATAAACCCTAATAGCATAGCTTATATTGATGCCTTTTGTGGCCATAACATTATTTAGTTTCACTCCTAAACTGATTGGCTTTGCTGATCTAGACAGGATTCTGTATTGTCTTTTTGCTTTTGTTTCCTTCAAATGAAGTTCATTCTTTCTACCAAAAAGTAAATAAAAAAAAAAGGGTAGATGGTTGGACAAAATGGTTCCAACTACATTAATTTCATTAAATTTGACAAGAAATTAAGCTGCCGACACCACCCAACTATGAGTGTGTTGACAATTACTTAAACATGTTTGTTTGCATTAGAATATGTAGGAATTGAAAACACGGGGTGGTGAAAAATGATAATCAAAGGTGAATTTCAAAAAATGAACATCAAATACCATTTTCTTTTATGGAAGTAGAATCAAAGTAAGATGTTATTTGATGCTCATTTTTTAAATTCACTTTTGATCTCCATTTGTAACTACTCTGTGTATTCAATTCTTATATAAATATTTTTTTTGAAAGGTAAGAGTTTGTATTTCCTAAGAGAGATTACAAAGAACAAAAGAATGAGAGAGAGTTTGTATTCAAGTCTTATGTATTTTATTGCAAACAAACAGGGTCGAAACTTTTTAATTGATAGAGAAAGAATTTCAAAAATTAAGTTATAAGAAAGTGGCTAAAAGAGCATTTGGAGTGCTCCGAATTTTAAATATACAAAAAAAATTAATGGACATGAGCATATGAGGATTCTAGTAATAAATTTTCTGACAAAAATTTGAGGGCATTTGAAAACTTCTAGCCAATAACTTCTCAAATTCTTGCTATCAAACAGGCCTGTAGTTCAGTTCATACTGTCTTAAGGGCTTTAGCAAATTCCATTGGATAACAGCCAAAATTATTATGAAAACAATGGATGAGGTTAAACAGTAACTTCCATAGCACCAGCTTTGAAGGTTTGGAATGGGTACGAGTTCATGCATTGCAACCTTTGTAAGGTTTAGGGTTTTTCCACAACTCTCACCCTTTTACCCCCTTTATTAACTGATATTATTCATGAAATAATAAAAAAAATAACCCCAATTTTTTCATATATGGCCTGCGCAAGGATTTTTTTTCTTTTATATAGTGGCCCCTGAAGGAAAATTTCCTGGATCCACCACTGGTTGTATCAGTCATGGGTGGGCTTAGCATTTGCACATTCTAAATCGAACAGAGGCCAAGTTGGGTGTTGGATGGTTGGTGGGGTGGGTCTAAGTCAAGGAAGTTATGGATTTACCCCAACTCATGCACATCAAACCTTGCCCAACACCATCTCTCTGCTATTTAGAACTATGATTAATCTAGCCATGGTTGACGGCTCAGCATTTAAGAAACAAATATTAGTGTGATCTTTGCCTTTCACTTCACTCTGCAGTAGGATCTGCAATTTGGACAATTTGGGTTCATAAGACATCAATTATGTTCAATACATGGCACTATTAAATCAGTCCTGAAATTTACAAGTGTTAGCATTCAATTCATGGTACTGTGTAAACAGGTTTTCACTTATCAAATCACTCATAGATGTATTATTAAAAGCATGTTTGGTGCACAGAGACTCACACTTTAAAATAGAAGAGGGAGAAAGTGCAAAAACAAAATCTGACTCTCTCTCATATTACCTGAACAATTGATGGCACATTCATTGCTTTTAATAACAGGGGGTTCTTAGTCATTATAGCTCTTTAATTACATTCAACCATCTCCTTGAGTCAAACTCAAGGGCAGAGTTGAGTCCAACTAGGATAAGGGTTTTAGCTGCCCCATTGCTATATCAAGGTTTTAAAACTAAGCCCAAATCAAGTTGCTTCTGATCTTATACTTATCAAAGAGATTTCAACAGAAGTATTATGTTTCGAGTTTGATAAATAAAAATTATTTATGAAGTACATTTGAGATTAAAAAAATAGATAATAAGCAATGAGACAAATTTAGATCTGTTTATTAACAACCAGAAGATCACACTTATTTTCCTAACCACCCCATTAAATCATGGTTGGAAAACTCGTGACTCGATCTCGATGTGTCCTATGAAAAAAAATGAACTCGTATAGAGTCAATTCGAAGACTCCATAAACTCTTTTTTTTTTAATCTTTAAAATATTTAAAAATGAGTAAAGTACTGATAATATATATTTACATGCATTCATGATTACCAGTTCACATTATAATTAATTTTTATATGCAAGAACAATATTATTATAAGGAAAATAAAAGAAAAAATATTGCATATTACATAATTTGTTGGTACAAATATCGAATGTAAAAGAACAAATATGAGTTTCAAATTATATTCCATCTACCATTTTTAAATTGATGACTTCAAACTTTGTGCATAATTACTTAAAAACTTGCATTATTTGTTTAAAATTAGATCTACCTCTGAATTATGGTTCAAACTACAAACAACTTATTAAAATAAGGTGGCTCGGCCGAATCTTCCCAATATTTGACTCCACCATTTCGCAAAACGAGACAACTCAAGAGAGTCATGAGTCAATTCAGGGTGTTTTCCAAGGTTGCAATTAAAATTATTATATTGATTCTTTTTTGGCATTTTTACCAACTAGAGTCACACTAAAGGACAGTGCATGATTTTTAATTCCTACCGTCCGCAAAAGCGGAAGCACCCTTGATTTAAAGGTTTTTAACGAAAGGTCTTCACAAAGTTGTGTAGGACTCTCATAAGAGAAAGTTTCCCTTACCATACTATCATCATAACCCAGCTAAACGCCCAACAATATCTCCCAATACTTAAAAAGGGTTTACAGGACGAAGGCATGAATTCTTATCAGTACATTATAAATTAAAGCTGTACTGAAATTCTATTTTCACGACCTTTATATTTATATTGTTGTTTTGTACACTAAACTACCCATATTGTTTCAAAATGAAGATTTGTAATCTTCTTTTTCTTAATCTGATTATATTTAGAAACTCTGTGAAAAAGAATGGCCCAAACAATTTGGATGTTAGTTGAGCTAGTTTGGTTGGATTCGGTAGACCAAAAAAAAAAAAAAAAACCATGGTCTTGGTAGCGAATCTTGCAGAGCCATGGAAGGTTTTTTTTTTTTTTTTCTTCTTTCCATCTTCTTTATTGTTTCGTTCTTAATTAGTCTTTAATATATTTTACCGTGACCGATAAAAAAAAAAAAATGAACCGAGATGAAAACTAATCTAGGCTTAAATTTGGCCTTTCAGCCCAACCCATTTTCCTAACTGCTCTAGATGATTTGAGCCATAGGCCACCCCGGTCCATTGCCTAAAAACCTTGAAAACCCAGGCAGGTTCGTTGTCGATCATTTTCTTTTTTACCATCAATTTTTTTTCACATACATGAATGGCCCATTTATGAATAAACAGCTTTGTTTCTACAGCTACTTCACATGAGAACCTGCTTTCATGGGTCCGGATTGCATAATGTAACCAATGTTGGAATGTGTTGTGCTGCAACGATTCATAGGTTCCATATTTTTTAGGTAGTGAAGATGGATGTCCAACTCATTTATTAAAACGAGAGGTTGCCGAGTTGGTTGGAAACCTTGCCTTCACTTGGGTGACCAATGATTGATCCCTGGGTCTCTCCCTCCTCTCATGCGAGTCATGTTTTTCATATTTTTCTTCTCGTATGTGTGAGTCTGTTCTCCTCACATATGCGATTGTTCATACAAGTGCTCTCTCTCCACGTATGCGGGTGCTCTAATGGGTCCCGGCCCTTCTGGTGGGATAAAAAAACTATTATTTAATATAAAGAAAAAAAACATAAAAATTGGACGGATAGGATCTGTCTTTCTCAAAGGTATGTGTTCTCCTGATCAGGCCATCCATGGTGGGATCAATCAGTTGTGAACCACCTACGTGAATATCGTGCAAGGCAGGATTGTGTGTGGAAAAGGATCCTTGTTTTCAAATAACAGAATCGGCAACTGTCCACAACCTTGTACAATTTTCTAGAATGTTTGAAGAAAGATGCATTACTCTTCAATTAGAAACAGATGACATGCTTTAGTACAATGAATGAAAGAAAAAAGATTTGAAGACTTTCTAGAATATACACATTAATCATTTGAGAGATGAATTTAGAAAGATAATGGCTTTTTTTTTTTTTTTTTTTTATCTCTCTTATCACCGGCCAAGGTATGAGAAAATATCTGAAGACTTTGTAGAACATACACGTCAGTCATTTGAGAGATCAATTTAGAATGATATTGTTAAGGTGGCAGGACCCTTGGGAGATCCATTTAACGCTGGACTGAAATCTTAACATATGCGGGGAAGAAGACCATGTGTACAAGAGAGTATTGTATAGGGACCAAACTCTTGGTAGCTGGGTAAGAATGCAAAGCCCAACCATGGGCTATCCCTTAATTCTCAATTTCAAAAGATTAGTGCTAGTGGTGGCACTTCACAAAGGAAAAAATCGAAGGCATTAAAGTTGTAAATGTAAGTTCTCTTAATCAAATTTACTTTTAGGGTGTGTTTGTACATGGGGTGTAGCAAAAACGAGGAGGAAAAAGACGCTCCGTGGTTGTTTGGCGCAGTGAATAGTAACAACGGAAAGCTCTATCTTTAGCCTTTTTCTAAGAGGATCTAGAATTCTGATGTTAGGGGCGAAATTTGTGTTGCCACGGGATAGGAAACGGCGGCATGTTTGTTTGTTCTATATTGAACTCCTAAGAATTCACGATAAACTAAGTTTTCAAGAAGAAAAATGAAAGGGGTGAAAAGTGAAGCTTTTAGACTTTGTAGATGGAACCGTCATATTTCAAAGACTTGATTTATTAAGGGGATACCATTTGATGGCTGTTGGTAAGCTTTCACATTTCCTTTGTCAATTGACCCTCTCTGGTTGCAGGGCATTGTTTAGAATTTGTTTAAATTTTTTTACACATGTGCTGTCATTCTTGAAAGGTAAGGCGTGTGGAAAAGTACAGCAGTTTCCTAATAATCCAATGACATACTATTAACAACCTCTAGAACTTTCTAGGATAGCTGATGAAACGAGATATGCAATGGATTACTCATCAATATGAAAATAGATTGCATGCTATTATTACTATGAATGAAAAAGATATGCAGGGGCGGATTCAGGACTTCTAATCTGAGGGGGCTGCACTTAAGTTACACTAAAAAAATAGCAATAATGTCTCACCAAAAACTATAAAAAATAGCCACAATGTCCCACAAAAAACTATCTATGTACTATCTTCATAATTCATTTTCGACAAGCATCATACCAAAAGAATGATCATTTTTATTATACTGCTCAAAATCAACAAAAAAATGTCTTCACAATAGATCTTAACAAGTATGACAAAAAACAAACAAAAGTTAAAACATGACACTAGTGAAATCTTGACTTGCGTGGCTTCTTATTAAATTCATCTATTACCAACTCTATGTCGACTTCATTAGCAAACTCTCTTTCGATGTAAATAACCATGCAATCCACGAGAAATTCGTCATCCATCTTGTTACGGAGTCGTGTTTTGACAAATTTCATAGCTGAGAAGGCTCGTTCGGCAGTAGCCGTGGAAAGAAGAAGAGTCAAGACAAGACGAATCAATCTATCAATCAAATGATAAATAGTTGACTTTTCTGTTTCAATTAAAGCTCGACATAACTCAGAAATGGTAGACAATTTCTAAAAACGAGGATGATGATGCACATCAAGCTTATAATGTTGCAATTGGCTTCTCAAAATATGTATCTCTTACTCCGTGAAGTCTTCACACTAAAACTTCTCAGCGAGCTTGCAAATATCATCAATATGAAAGTACTTAAAAGCATCTTTCGGGTCCAAAGCTGAACTAAGAGAAAGAAGCTCAATGTCAAAATGGGTGATATGGGTGGGACTGAGAGAGTGAGAGGTAACAGTGAGAGAGACAAAGAATAAGAAAAGGGTTTTAACTTTTGAGACTTGAGTTGTGACTTGTGAGACCGGACCCCAAGATTAGAAGTCTCTGTTTAGTGATTAGAAGTCTCTATTCTTGTTTAGAGACTTCTAATCTGTATCTGAGGGGGCTGCACTCAATGTCAAATTTGTGACTTGAATTTTTTTTTTTTTTTTGGGCTGAAAGCTTGGGTGGGCTGCAGCCACCCCCGGCCCCCCCCCTTCATCCGCCCCTGAAGATATGAAGACTTTCTAGATTCTACATATTAGTCATTTTAGAGATCAAACTTGAAAAGGATATGTATTTCAAGAAACTGGATGTTAGACCTTTATCACTATGGATCTTCTCAACAACGCTAGTTACAGATGGGGTTGATAGGGCCCCATAGTAGATGGCCCACACGGTTTCTAACAATCAAGACATAGCACATCTGCATTATAAGGGCCCATTGGCTATCCATTGAGAAGTTGGAGTGTTTTGATATCCTCTCTCACTTCTAAAATGAAATGGCATTTAGTTAGGGATAATGTTCTCCTACCAACAAACTCCATATAAGCTGAGCTATATGCAGTCCAACTCATGTGGCCCACTTAAATGTAAGTTTAACGATGGGAGGACGGCAAATGGAAAGGTCTCCCCATTGACAAGAGGAGTCCGAAAAACGCAAGACCACCATATTAGCTAAGCTATTGATTTAATAATCTTAAAGTTTAACGGCATCTTAATTGTAGATTTAATTAAAATTCAACTCAACGGCAAGTAAAGATTCAATGAGGATAAAATTAAGCTCATGCCCGATGATGCTTAAAACAGATCTCTTCCTTACGAACTCAGTATCTTAAATAAAAAATAAAAAAAAGAAGAAAAGAAGGAAAAGAAGAAGAGACAATCTATATGATTACATCCAAAATTAGAGTCAAATAATCTTTTTTTCATCTTACTTTGTTACACTTGGGATAAACAAGATACCCTAATGATCCTAACTAATAATCTGTACAGGTAGAGGCATCTTCCCAGCAATCATCAAGAGAGAGAGCTTTCATTGACAATGACGAAATCAAACACAAAGAAAGCGAGTTTTCAAACATGGCAGGAACCACCACGGGTCAAATAAATACAAAACAATTGAAAGTACAAAACAGACCAGAGACTTCACTTTTCCGTTTCAAACAAGGTTGCAAGTTGTGGCATACACATGACATTCAATTGAACCAATCCAAGCCATCCAAATCATTCCACTTCTTTAACGGCCCATAACCTAAAATCCGCGTTGGTCACATGGTCTCTTTGCCCCTTACTTGGTCTTTTAATGACCACTGATTGGATTAAAACGTCATGATCATTCAATTTAATGTGAAATGATCCTCCATGTATAAGGCCTTTAATTGGGCCTAATCGCCCGGTGACCCACCCGAAAAATGTGGGTCAGACCTTAGGTCAAGTTTGGTCTAGGCCCCAATACCCATTTACCTTAAATATGAGTTTTATATGAGAATTCATGTACATGCATTAATTAACATTATTATAATCTATTTAGCAACAATCAGTAAAAGTTAATTGGGTCTATTAGTTTGAGTCTAATATATAATCACCCCCCATTAATAAACGGATCAGGTTCGGGTCAACCATATGAACCAACGTAGACGGAACCGTTAGCGTTTAACGGACTTTTAACTGTAGACCGTGACCAATGATATTGACGTCAACGTTGGCGTGTCATGAATGGTAGACTTGCCACAGATTAGGGAGTAGTGGTAAACGCACATCTCAAAGAAGGAGTTGATATTAGACCTCCTTGTTCTTTTGTCGTACATGATATGCTTCTTTTTCCTTCTCATGAATGTGAATGAGCGAAAGAACTCTGTTCACAATCAAGACCTTTGTAATCATCGTTATGTATTGGATTTAATATCAAAATGGGCCCTACATCAGGAATAGAAGGTTTAAAATATTAAAAAGTTAATTCATATTAACCTAAAAATAAAGGTGAAAATCCAAAACAATCGGCAATTGACCGAGAACCATTTTTTCATCATAAATTTCTATGAATTCAATACAAAGAAACACGAGCCTTTAGTCTTTCCAAATATTTACAGATTAATTATCTTTACTTTTGATTCTTATAGGCACTCACTTATATTTCTGTACAAAAAAATATCAATCCACCCCTTTGAAAAGGGATTATAATTCTTTTTCCATTATGTTGAACTAAATTAGCTAAACTTTATAAATGACAAAAACACCTTCATCTTAAACTAAATCTTAGAAAAATTTTTGTTTTTGGAAAAAGTCTAAATCAAAATATCTTTTATTGTGATAATTTTACTATAAAGATATATTTAACCAAAGGTACACAACGGGAGCTAAATGTATTAGAAAGTCAATTTTATCCTTTCAAATTAGTTTTTAATCTAAATATAATTCTATAAGAATTCTGGCTTTTTATAACCAATCAACATAGCTAATCATAAAAGTAACATTTTTTTTTCATTTTATAGGGAGTGTGGGTGGTTGTGTATAAAGGTAATAATGTATTATTATACAAATGATAGAAAAATCAGCTGTACATGTAAAACTCTTACAAACTCGAGTTTTCTTTTCCATAGTTTGATTTTAGGGCTTTAAAGTTGAATAATTCTATAAGAGCATTATCATTGAATCTTGCTCAGCTCTTGATATCCACTTAAGATAGTTGATTGTGAAAAAGTAAAAAATTATCGTTATTCTCGAGAAAAGTAGCTGATTGTTTATTATAAAAGCAATAAACTTGTTTATAAAAGCAATAATTCATCGTTTTGTATATACTAAAGAGCAATCAAGTACGTTTAATTCCTAAACTCCTAAGTTTACTTTTCAACTTTTGATTTTAGGGGCCTCCAAGTTTAATGATGTTATAAGAGCAATAATCGGTGTAAATACCTGATCATAAAAGTTAAAAGTTGTCGTTTTGTCATAGATGTATATGTGATTGTCTATTTAAGTAATAATCTACCGTTTTATAAATACTATAAAAAGGTAGTTACAAGCCTAAAATTCTTCCAAACTCGAGTTTGCTTTTCTCTGGGACATCGAAGTTTAATGACTCTGATAAATGCGTCGATCATTGTGTCTTACCTAGCTTCGATTGCCGATCATTGAAGCTGTCCATAAAATTAAACGTTCATTGTTCCACAAAAAAAATATATAGGTGACTGACTGAAAATTTATAATTTTTCGTTTCATAAATAATAAAAATAAAGAAAAATCTTGTATGTAAAATTCTTACAAATCCGAGTTCACATTTAACATTTTAGGACCTCAAAATTAAATGATTTCTTAAGAGCAGAAATCATTGTAACTTCCTCTAGAGTTCAATTCAGGTGTTTTGTTTGAGGTAGGATTTGGACTGATCATGGATGACCGGCCCTAGGTAGCAAATAAGGAGGGTATGACTTTCTAAAATGAAAAGTAAACTTAGGGGTTTAAGTACCCCTTGGGGTATGACTTCCTACAAGGCAAACTGCAATTCTTTTTTCCTCGGTGTTTAAGTACCCAAGATGAAGGGGGGGGTGTAAATATCAATATTTCAAAGAGAAGACAGCCTTGTGAGTTCAGACATTGTAACAAATAGAAATAGAATCCTTCTAGAAATCCAATCCCCTCTCTCTTTCTTTCAAAGACTTTTCATTGGTGGCTGCTTCCATGAGCCCCTTCCCCTCGCACATTTCTCGCAATCGCCGCCCATTCCTGTCGTTTGACTATGTCTCTCTTCTCTCTCTCTTCTTCTTCCTCCTCCTTGGCATAGTCCATAGAGCCTTTAAACCCTGTTTCCTCATCTCTAATCCACAGCAGAAAAATCCCTCTCTCAAGGCTTCCCCACAAGTAAGTTTCAAAAATCTCATCTTTTCTCTTCCTTCTTCTTTGCAAGTCACAGCTTCTGCACCCATCAAGTGAAACAGACAAAAAAGCTAAAAAGCTCAAGTCTTTGCAAGGGATTCCAGACATATTTCATCATTTTGGAGTGAGATTTGAGTTCAGATCGAGAATTGGTTTCTGGGTCTTCCATAAACATCCATAAACCCAAAGATTGTATGCTCACAGGCCATCTAGACCCATTTCTTGGCAAGGGATTCTAGATATATTTTTGTCATTTGAACTGAGTCTTGTGTTCAGATCAGGAATTTATTTCTGGGTTTTTTCATGAACATCCATAAATCCAAGGCTTGTATGCTCACGGGCCATCTGATCTTCGGATCATGGCCTCTGAGCGCCCGTTTTTGAACCTTTCTCATCTAACACCGACCAATCCACACCATCCATCTTCCACTCCACAGACACAGATCAGTAATCTCTCTTCTAGGATGAATCCTCATTTCACTGTGAGTGAAACTTATGCTTCTACCTCTGGTCCCCCACTACCCCATTCATCTTCTACTCGGCGCAGCGCGTCTGCAAGGTCGAGACACGTTTCTGACCGGATTTCCATTGATGGGTCTGATTCTTCTGCTAATTTTGGGAATTCAGCAGCTGGGTTTACAGTAGAAGGGCTAGGAGGCGCCTCCTCGTCCACCCGCCGGCGATTAGGCTCAAGGGGTATTGATTCTTCGTCATCTTTGAGAGAAATCAGTGATGAGAATGCTCGGATTGTCTATGTAGATGAACCTGAAAGGACCAATGAGAGGTTTGAATTCGCAGGCAATTCAATTCGCACTAGCAAGTACTCAATCCTGACCTTCCTCCCCCGAAACTTGTTTGAGCAATTCCACCGCGTTGCCTACATCTATTTTCTCATAATCGCGATCTTGAACCAGCTCCCACAACTTGCGGTGTTTGGCCGCACTGCATCCATTCTTCCTCTGGCGTTTGTTCTGCTTGTCACTGCAGTGAAAGACGCCTATGAGGACTGGCGGCGGCACCGATCAGATCGAATGGAGAATAATCGGTCAGCGAATGTATTAGTGAATGGCCAGTTTGAACCAAAGCGATGGAAAGATATTCATGTCGGTGAAATTATTAGAGTTCAATCTGATGGAGCGATCCCTTGTGACATAGTCTTGCTTTCAACAAGTGATCCAACTGGGGTAGCCTATATCCAGACGATCAATCTCGATGGGGAGTCGAATTTGAAGACTCGTTATGCGAAACAGGAGACTCTCTTGAGGTCGCCTGAGAAGGAGGGAATGAAAGGTGTATCGATTCGGTGCGAACGCCCAAATAGAAACATATATGGATTCATGGCAAATATGGAAGTGGATGGAAAACGTGTGTCACTTGGACCTTCGAATATCATCCTCCGTGGGTGTGAGCTCAAGAACACTGCTTGGGCTGTTGGTGTTGCGGTCTACACTGGCAGAGAGACAAAGGTAATGCTTAATAGCTCTGGTGCCCCATCAAAGAGAAGCCGGTTAGAATCGCATATGAACAGAGAAACTATACTACTCTCGCTGTTTCTCATCACCTTGTGTACAATAGTCTCCACCTTGGCTGGTATCTGGCTGCGGCAACACCGTGATGAGCTAGACACTTCACCATACTACCGCAAGAAGGACTACTCTGGGGAGGAGGAGGACAATTACAATTATTATGGTATTGGGATGGAGATCTTTTTCGCGTTTCTCATGTCTGTGATAGTTTTCCAAATCATGATCCCCATATCACTTTATATATCAATGGAATTGGTGCGTCTTGGACAGGCCTACTTAATGATCCGAGATGCCAATCTGTATGATGAGACATCCAATTCGAGATTTCAATGCAGAGCATTGAATATAAATGAGGATCTTGGGCAGATTAAATATATTTTCTCAGATAAAACCGGGACGCTGACAGAGAATAAGATGGAGTTTCAGTGCGCAAGTGTGCTGGGAGTGGATTACAGAGGAGGAAAGTCACCTCCGAATGGAGAGCAAGATGATTGCTTTGTCATAGGTAGTGTAGCTTCTCTCTGTGTGAGTTTTAGGAGGCATTTGGCTGTAACAGAAAAATGCTTTCACTTTGAATATGAAATGGATGGTTATTCTTTCCACTTTACACTTAAGGCAGTATGGAGATTATAAATCACATGAAGGGGGATACTGTTTTCTCTGACTTACAACATGGTCCATATCAGGAGTGCAAGAAAACAGTGTGGAAAAGACAGCACCCCTTACCTGATGTTGTTTCTAATTTTTCTCTCCTTCACTGCTTAGTGGGTTGGATGCCTAATGTTTCTTCCCACAAGTCAATGTGATTACCATTTTGTGTACATCCAAAGCTCCAATTCTTGCCCTTATGTTTAGATGTTATTTTAACCATCCAAAGTATTCAAACCTCTAGCAATTTGGGTAGATGCAATAACTTCCTTAATTACTGGTACCCTACAAATCTTTGATTGCATGTATCACTGATATGGATTATTTTGTGTTTGGATCAGTCAATGGGCAGGTTTGGAGGCCGAAGATGAAGGTGAAGACAGACCCTGAGCTCCTGCGAATTTTGAAAAGTGGGAGTGAAACATATGGAAGGCATGTTAGTGATTTCTTCCTTGCACTTGCTGCCTGCAATACGATTGTTCCTATAATTGTGGATACACCAGACCCTTCACAGAAGTTGATAGATTATCAGGGCGAGTCTCCTGATGAGCAGGCATTGGCTTATGCAGCTGCCACATATGGATTTGTGCTAGTCGAACGGACCTCAGGGCACGTTGTCATTGACATTCAGGGTGATAGACAAAGGTAACTTTTATTTAGCTTTGCTTATTTCTTTCTGTTCTTTCTTTGCAGCCCTCTTTTATTGTGTAGATGATACTATCTGATTTTAGTAGTTGCAACAGTAACATTTGCAGAAATAATTGCAGCAGTAACATTTGCGGAAATAATTGCAACAATAGTCGTAGACTCGTAGTCTTTTATCCTAAGTTTAGGAGTTTGCTCCTCAAATGATGAGAGTTTGTAAAAATAGCATCGCTTATATACAAATGGTTGAACTATTAATAGGAATTGTGGAAATGAGTGATTCTGAAAAACTCAATGAAGTACTTGCACAACTTTAATAAAGAACTAAAAAGCATACGTGTATATAGAGTCACATATTTACAGCACATGCCTTTTCAGTTAGAGGTGGCCACTTCTCGGTACAAACCAAGTATTTTGGTTCGGGAGTGCATGTAATTAGCTATACTTGTTTTAAAATTAAAAGAAAAATTGGACTAAGTGTCAAGTACCCAAGTTGATTTTGATTACAGGCCTTTCTATTAGAGTTGAGTCTCATTTTTCAGTTCTGAAACCCTTTTGATTTTTTTTTTTTATTTTATTTTATACTTTTCAAAGGGTCTTGTTTAATATACTAAGCTTGCATTTTTTATTAATCCCAATTTTTTGGGCAGTGCAGGTTTGATGTTTTAGGTATGCATGAATTTGACAGTGACCGAAAGAGGATGTCAGTTATAGTTGGTTGTCCAGATAAAACTGTGAAACTATTTGTGAAAGGTGCAGACAGTTCGATGTTTGGTGTCATCAATAAATCTTTAAATTCTGACATGATTCGTGCAACGGAGGCCCATCTGTACGCGTACTCATCGTTGGGACTAAGAACATTGGTTATTGGCATGCGGGAATTGGATGGTTTGGATTTTCAGCGATGGCAATCGGCATATGAAAGAGCAAACAGTGCATTGACAGGAAGGGCAAAACAACTACGAGAAGTTGCACTCAGTATCGAAAGTGATATAAGCATATTGGGAGCCACTGGAATTGAAGATAAACTGCAACAGGGTGTGCCAGAGGCTATAGAATCACTGAGGCAAGCAGGAATTAAAGTGTGGGTTTTGACAGGGGATAAACAAGAAACAGCCATTTCCATCGGCTACTCCTGTAAGCTCTTGACTAATGAAATGACCCAAATCATAATAAACAGCAATTCTATGGAATCTTGTAGAAGGAGTCTAGAAGATGCAAAGATCATGTCTCAGAAACTTATGACAATGTCTGCTGCTACCCAGAATATTGAGCAAAATGTGGGATCCACTGGGGTTCCACTTGCTTTGATCATCGATGGCACAAGCCTCGTCTATATTTTTGAAACTGAATTGGAAGAAAAGGTATGTGTTCATAGTGCACCCAATTCCCAAGCAGCTTGAGTATTTTACCATAATGGATCCTGAGACTGTTTCCTGCATATTGTTTGAGGTGGCATGAAAATTAGAAACTGCATGGATGGAATAGCTATTCTCTGCCTTTTCAGCCGCAAAATGTTGTAAGCACTGATGGTTGTTTTGAATGAATTGGGCAGAAAAATAAGGAAATTGTACAGCATATGGATAAATACCTATTTTCCACAAAAAAAAGAAAAAAAAAAAAACTGATCGCAGTTTAGGATCATCCTGATGCAACCTATTTTTATTCTTTGCAAGAATGATCTTTTTTCTGTTATGTTAATGATTTATAAGCATATTTGAATTCTTTCCTCTTGAATGGTTGCAGCTGTTTGAATTAGCAACTACATGTACTGTGGTCCTTTGTTGCCGGGTGGCTCCACTGCAGAAGGCTGGCATTGTTGCACTTATAAAGAATAGGACGGATGACATGACTCTTGCCATTGGTGACGGTAATAATCTTCTTTCTCTTGTTTTCTTCATCGAATTTCAAACAATGATTAGAATATCATTGCTTCATATAGATGATAATTGAGAAGTCAATGAAAAATGTAAAATGATGAGAGAAACATCGATACTCTGTCAGATGTGAATTCGTACTCATGTACCCGGACATTGTACATGATGGTCCTATATTGAATTAATTCTGTCCAAATCATGACCCTGGTTGTTTCCCTTCCATAGTGTGGTTTTCTTTTTGGACTTTAGATTATAGCATACATGTTGCTTGTATAATGGATGTGTGGCAACCGTGTGTATGGCTTGTACTCTGCCAGAATATGAATTAAGTTCCCAAAAGAAAGATGTTGGTTTTGTTTCTTCATACTGCATTTTCTGACAAGAAAATAATGTATTTTTCTTGCATTATTGCTAAGTTAATGAACTTTTTATACTTTGTAATGACCAGGTGCAAATGATGTTTCAATGATTCAAATGGCCGACGTGGGCATTGGCATTAGTGGGCAAGAGGGCCGGCAGGCTGTAATGGCCTCAGATTTTGCCATGGGGCAGTTCAGATTCCTTGTCCCACTTTTATTGGTCCATGGCCATTGGAACTACCATCGAATGGGCTACATGATACTATACAACTTTTACAGGAATGCCGTGTTTGTGCTCGTTCTTTTTTGGTGAGTACTTCTTCCGCAGTTCAGTTTGATAGTGCAGTAATTGTATGATCTTTTAGATAGATCAAGAGATGGTCTTTTACCAATAAAAGAAGAAGAGATGGTATTTACTTTTTCTTTGTTCAACTGGCAATTTTACTGGGCCTCACCCTCCATTAATCTAAGCCATCCATCTAGCAGGCCCCATCCACCCTTTAACCATCCCCTCCTGCCATTCAAAAAAAAGAAGAAAAAAAAAAGAAAAACCCATCCCCTCCCCTCCTTGTGTCATCCTATGACTAATTGTCTTGCTAGCAGGCAGTTGCATCAAATAGTCTGCATCTAAAAAGGCAAAACTGGATGGTTTGGAATATCCAACATCTACGATAGAGTGGTAATATTAACAGTTTGATTACCAAAATGTGGGTTCCAAAAAAGCATTTTATTGGACAAAGAACCATAAATGATTTCACTGAACATCAAATATTTCTGTGGACTCTTTTCGTCTTTGTCTTACTCATAAATTGCTATCTGTTTTGTTTGGGGTAAGCATTAGAGAAAAGTGCATCTCAAATGGACTGGAAACTGAGGGCAGGTGGGGTGTTTTTTTTAGCTGAGTACTAATTTGGACTTGTTTTGGCTGGAGCTGAAACACAGCCAAATTTGATTTGGATGCAAATTATTGGAAACCACATGCCTTTTCCATGTGGTTACCTTCTATTGGTGCCATCCCAAAACATGGAACAACTGTGATAATTTTTCACAGGAATCACCTAGTCACTTGGGTCTTGGTCAACATCCAATTGTGCCTAAATGTTAATGCTTTGGTTGTTGTAGGTATGTTCTTTACACAGCCTTCAGTTTGACAACTGCGGTCACCGAATGGAGTAGCGTTTTATATTCTGTGATATATACTTCGTTGCCGACAATCATTGTTGGGATTTTAGACAAGGATTTGAGTAGACGAACTCTGCTCCAGTATCCGCAACTGTATGGGGCCGGGCAACGAGAAGAATGCTACAATACAAAACTGTTCTGGCTGACCATGATAGATACTTTATGGCAAAGTGCAGTTATTTTCTTCATCCCTTTTCTAGCATATAGGCATAGTACTGTCTCTGGGTCCGCTATTGGAGATCTGTGGACACTTGCAGTAGTGATATTGGTTAACATTCATTTGGCTATGGACATCATTCGGTGGACGTGGATTACACATGCAGTTATATGGGGCTCTATAGTTGCAACATTCATTTGTGTAATGATCATTGATGCTTTTCCTGGGCTGCCTGGCTACTGGTATGCACTTTCTTTACCTTCTACATTTCTATGTATAAATAGGAGTAAATGTATGTAGCTAAGCATGTTTAATGAGTTACATGATTCTCGATAAGTTCATGTGATAATGGTACTTTATCTTGGCCATGTGGGGCTCATAGTTCACTGTGCTAAACTGTTGATACTTGATATAATGGTTGCCAGAAAAGTCCCCCAGTGGAATCATAATACGTTGATCAACTGCCTTTAAATGAACAGTTAAAAAACAATGCAGCAGTTGAATTCAAATTACAAAGAGCCAAACACCTGGTAGTGTTAGGTCTTGACAACTATATGTTATTTGTGGGTGCATGGTTGGTTGTCAGTGTGGCCCACCTGATAATGGCCATGGGCCCATAAAATAGGCATAACTTGACAGCTTATAAAATTTCTCATACATGTGTGTGGTCTTGTCTATCTATTTGCAGTTTAAATGTATAGTAAGAGGCCATTCCAAAAAAAATAGTAGGTTTGATGAGAGCAAATGCTCTAATGTCATCTTCTTTTCCCTTGTATGGTTATCTTTATTGGGGAAAGGCAGGAATCACACCATTCAAAGGAAAAAAAAAAAAAAAAAAAAGCAGGGATCACTTGGTAGGAAAACAAAACCACCATCAAGGGGCAGAAACACAAATTTCTCGCTGCTAACCGCTAGGAGTACTTTCTCTACATAAATTTTGTTCCTGCACTATCCCTATACTGTCCATTGACTTCTTTTATATTTGAGTGTTAAAATAAAAAAACTATAGTACATGTCATAATTGGACAATCTTGGACTCATTAGATAGATACCGAAATAACCCATCAAGCACACCTAGTTTTGCGTCAGTCGGACATCGTTATACACAAGAAATATGCCATCTCTGAAAATCACAAAAATATTACTGATAAACAAATAAAAGGATTTTATATGTTTGCCACATTTGAGACTCTTTGTTGAGCGGATGTGACAACTCACCCATCCCTGGCCTACGCTTTTAGATCTTCCAAAGCCTTTGTTTTGCATCAAACAGGGCCAAATGCTTTCTTAATTCTAGAAATAAACACAGAGGATGCAATTCAAGGCCCACCACATCAACACAACTTAGAACTTCCATGCATTTGTATGTACAGGTAAGATTTTTCTTCATTTCCATGATCTGAAGAAGTCAGTCCTGAGCTCTGCTACAAGGAAATACCAGATGACCATAAAATCCTACCATGTGCAGTAATGTATTTTTATGAGCTAAAACTCTGTGTATCTACACTTGCACATGAAAGTGTATGCTATTAGTTGAAAAACAAAAACATATTAAAATAAAAATGTACAAACTCATGGATGCACATGTGTGCAATGAACAAATATCCGCATTATACTTGAAGAAAATTCTGACATTCTTTGAAATTGTATGTTTGACAGGGCCTTCTTTCACATCGCATCATCTAGATTATTTTGGGCTTGCTTATTCGCCATTCTTGTAACAGCAATGATTCCGCGATTTGTCATCACAGTTTTCAATCAGTATTTATGGCCTTCTGATGTTCAGATCAGTAAAGAAATGGAAAAGTATGGCAGTTCAAGTGAGACTGCTAGATCAGTAGAAATGATCCCAGTCTCCAGCTCCCCCCGGGCCATGACGCGGTAAATTTTTGTTTCTTTGTCAGTTTTTGTGTGTATATTATTATCCCTTATTCTTTCAGCTGCATGGAGTGTCTTTCCAGTAAGCAAGCTTTGTACCTATCCAAAGGGATAGATTTGTAATCCATAGAGATATGTACTTTAATTGTTTATTAATTAAATTAAAGGGAAGATTTTCATTATAGAACATGACCATTGCAGATTGATAACTGAACGATTGTTTTCACTTGGTTCCATCACATACCAAACCAGCACCACG
This sequence comes from Camphora micrantha, assembly GCA_003546025.1. NCBI lineage: Eukaryota > Viridiplantae > Streptophyta > Magnoliopsida > Laurales > Lauraceae > Camphora > Camphora micrantha. The sequence goes on from QPKB01000002.1 coordinate 12,637,728, forward strand.
ACCTTAGATTCACAAAAGGTTCACAATTCAAAACAAATAGGGACCCATAAAATCCGGTTTTCCAAACATTGATCTGGCAGCCCAGAATTTGGATAGGAGGTGCCTCAAATAAATTTAAGGATGATTCATGGAAGCCAGTATTGGGGTCCATATTTGTAGTTGGGATGTGTATCCAATTCAAAACAACTGCGGCCCACAGAATTTGGTGGTCTACTTGGTTGATCTGATGACCCAGAATTGGATTGGAAATAAGTCAGTTTCTGCTGGATTGGGAGATTCAAACCTTTAATAATAAATAGTTCAAATAACAAACCAAAAAAAAAAAGAAGGAAGGATGATTCATGAAAGAAGGATTAAAATGCCAAAAAAACAAAAAAGAAGAAAAGATCAACTTTCTGCTACATGATCTACATGTGACTACAAGAAAAATGATTGGATTCATACAATCTTGTCACCCCAAAACATGTTTGGGCCGTCCCATCTGTATGAGTGCCATTAAGCAATATATGGTTGGATCTTTTTGATGTTTTCTTGCCGAGACTTCTCACTATCTTGGCCTGCTGCTCTTCTTGTCTCTTGTGTTGTCATGGCTGGGGCCAGGTGTTGTCATGGCTGGGGCCTGGGGTTAGTGGGGTGACAAATTGCAGCCTTAGCCCTATTTTCTTGGATTGTAGGGTCTATCTGCTGTTGTCCAGTGTATTCTCACTTTCTTTTGACATCAAGAGATTCCTTTTTGGCAGCAGCTACTTGGTGCTATCGACTTCTTCTCCTCTGATCCAGTCCAACCCCAATGACATCATGGAACATGAGAGGATTTCTTTTTCATGGGCCGCACCTTCCTTTTAGAAAGGTGTTCCAATTTGGTAGTCCATACGACCACACCACCTCTGGTGGTGAGATCTCCACAGACCAACATCAGTACATTGTTCTTTGTGCCAATTGATTTGTTTATTGGTTTTTCCGTGGCTGGCAACGTATGGACTTGGTATGGGATTTAATTGCCATCTTTGCACCGTCACTGTCACTTTCTTAATATAGATGGCATGGGTTAGATCAAAGGACAGCTTTCATATTCATTCCCAGCTGTTCCATTTTGCCTGTTGTAATCAACTGATGACAATGTATAATATGGCTTGGATCATCTGTTGACTGACCCACAACTTCTGGGCCTTACCCCATCTAGTAAAAGACTAAGGTGTATTAGTTATCATGTACTTTATTCTAGGCTAAGTTCGACAGGACCATTCAGGAGTACTCGTGGGTCAGGTTGGACCATGTCCAGGATGTATTGTGCTGGATGGATGGAAAGTACTCATATAATTATCTGGTCTAGTAGTTAAATGAGCTTTCTCTAAGCCTATTAAAGAGGCCCAATCAAGCCCATCGTTTTGTACCAAGTCCGAGGATGTTTATATCTGAGCCTGAATATTAGGCCCAATAACTAAACAGCTTGGTTGTCTTCGACGAACTTTGGCCTGGCCCATGAACACTAAGGGCTTGTTTGGAAAGGCCAAAAATGGAGTTGAGTGAAGTTAAATGGGCCATAACAGTCTAAAATGGAGTCTGGCTTGCTCCGTTTGGATGAGTCTGGCCCGATAGATAAAATAATGTTGTAAGTATTTCACTTCAACTCTAAATACTTCAATTTTCTTGAGTAAAAGTGGATTCTACTCAAAGCCTTAACTTCAAAATAAGCATCCAAATGGAGTAAAGTGAAGTACTCTACGTTAACTTCAACTTACTTCTCTTCACTCCACTGTACATGTGAAATCCACTTCATTTTACTCCACTTCTCATTTATTCAAACAAGCCCTAGAGGCCAACTTGTTTATTGAATGGTTCCCATCATTTTTAGTGGGTAGTTCAGCCTTGTGGGACCCACTAATTGAATGGAGTAGGAAAGCACTTCAATGCTCCTACAGTGCATGACTATCTTTCAGAGCATGATAAGCCAAATCTAAAAGGTGAGATTGAAGGATAGAGGTGAATGGGCACTGCCATGGAGTCCGGACTCTTTATCATGTCAGTGGTGACAACGAGAGAGAGAGAGAGAGAGAGAGAGAGAGAGAGAGACCCAAAACTCCATGAGCTTGTGGTGGTGTCGTTTGTGTTTGTAGTTTTTGCTACTGGAGGAGAAAGAGACCCATCAATGTTCTTCTCAGACACTCAACCTCTACCTATAAATGTATGTGGGAAATAGGGAAAGGGAATGGGATTTTGTCTCACACTCAACTGCACCAATGTCGATCCCAACCACTTCTATTTCGTTTTCAAAATGTCCTTGTTGCATGCATCACATGCATGCTGATGTTGCTCTTAGGACGATAGAAATTAATATCCACACACCAACTGCCACCATCTATTGCTTCAAATATCACTACTCAACACAAATAAAGTAATCTTGATGCATAGTATCACTGTATCAGTAATGAAGATGTATCTGAAAAGCTAAAATACCATCCAGTAATTTAGGGTTCGTGTTCTATAGTTGAAATGATTCAGGTTGACATTTCTAATCTAATAATCAAATCTATTGGGTCTACATAGAGTGCATTGTTGTTATTTGACCGGTCAATCTGACAACCCAAGCCTGACCCAATTGACTACTGCACTATGAAGGGATCAAGTTGGTTGTTTGAACTTCTAGGCTGGATTTGGGATGACACTTCTAGTGCAATTAAAATGGGTTGGATTAGGGTTTATAGTATACATATTACCTGCTGTTCTCAATCCAACCCAAACCTGAACCAACCCGAGCCATTGTTGCAGACAGAACTTTCAGGCCTATATTTTTTAACAACTCAGGTTGATCCAACTTTCATGCACCCTTATCCATTGGGCCCAACTAGTTGCACTATCAATTTGATGAGTTGTTTAATTGGTCGTATAATGATGATCACTCTGAATCAAATAGGAGCTGAATTTTGAAGGCCTCAAAGTGTCAGAATATCTTCAAATTTGGAACTTTTCTAAGGTTGTTTTCCCAGCAAGGTTTTACAAAGAAAGAAACTACCATGATATTGCATGATTAAAATATATATATATATATATATATGTAAATATGTACAGTAGAAAATTTTAGAATAATTTTTTCCCCTACTTCTTCTATTTTTATTGTGGTATTGTCATAACTTGATCATAATTCTTTTAAGAAAATATGAAAATAAGATCAAGAAATAATATTTTAGATAAATATCACAATAGTCTCACAATTCCGCTGGTAATTAGGGAATGGTTGAAACTCTATTAAATTAGAAACAGATGTGGAACTGGGCAATTTTTTTTTTTTTTTTTTGGTAAAAGGAAAATCATCGAACAGTCCACAAGCCACAAAAACAAATAAACCCCCTTCCCCTTAGCCAATCATATCCCTATCACAAGAAAAGCTTTAGTTGAAGGAGTAGCTCATTTTTCCAACAAATGAGCAACTTCATTCAATGACCTAAGGATAAATTTAAAGCCGACATACCTAATATTAGAAGCTAGGGAGTTAATGTCCAAAACAATTGAGTTTATAGTTTAGCCATATGCCTCATTAATATCTTGAACTACCGCTTTGACATTCGACAAAATGCAAGTCCTACAAAAGAGCCACTTTTTTCACCTTTATCAAAGATCACCCTAGCTTCGGCCTCCTTGAAAGAAAAGACCTTCCTTCCTTCGGTTCTTCAATAACTTTTGCACAAAGATTGTCATCTGTTGTCCTAAATGCAACATCTAAGAAAGAAAAACATAAAACTTATTGTTACAATAGAAGGTTTTCCCTGGTTTTTAGGGTTGGCGGCCATGAGAAAGAAAAACATAAAACTTATTGTTACATATATAGAAGGAATTTTCATGTGCATCTATCCTTCACCACAGGGTTGGCGACATAAAGACAAGGATGTGTACCTCACCTTATATACTTAAAAATTCACTTTTGTACTTGAAAATCCCCATTTATGGAAGTATCCCTCACCCTATGGTGAGGGATAGATGCACATGAATGCTCACCAAAATGCAACAGTCTCTAGTTTGAAAGTAGCGTTAGACTTTACACATAATATTTCAAGCTATTAATATGAGGGGCTCATGTCTTGATCCTAGTAAATCAATAATCTGGATATTAAAATTATGAAAGCTTTGATCCTGATTTAAGAGACTGAAGTTTTCAACCCTTGGACAAAATAAAATTGAACCAAGATAATGTAGATTGTTTCCTTTTCTATCCATGAGGATCCCAATATAGCGCCTTCAACTTCCAACAGACTATGAACTACAGATAAGAATCATTCTCAACAAGTCCATAAGAAGTGATCCAATTCTTTTCATCGGGTCCAGGTAGAGACCAAAGAGCTTGAGTGACTGATCCCATAGAACAACTCAAAAGATAAAGAAGTATCACTGATTTCTTCGTGTTGGTTTCAAATTCGAAGTACCATTTGTACAAATAAAAATTCCCTTCCTTACCTGATTCCTTCTTGATCCTACCAATTCATATCATAGTTATTAATCTAATACTGTTTCGGCCGAAATTTTTCATTTCGATCAAGTGATCAAAATAAAATTTCAGTAAAAACTTTTCACTTTGAATTTCGGTAAATTTAGACTGAAATCCGAGATTTCAGCCGAAATGTGATTTTTCGACCGAAATGGCATTTTATAGAATTGGATTTTTTTTTTTATCAAATTGTGATAAAATGTAGGACTGGTGCCAATAGTTCATCACGAACAAAAGGACTCATCGAGCCAGGTTCACTTACTAATACTAACAAAATACAAAACGAACTGTCTTTTCTTATCATATGGATATCCCTTCAAAGTCTTGTGACCCATAGAAAACTACCCATGATTTGTTTGATATGACCCAAATCGCAGATCGTGGAGTGGGATAGCAAATCTTGTGACCCTGATCATCCACATCATCATCATCAACAACAACAACAACTTCTTGGCCTCACCCTTTGTATAATGGGTAGTTGGCTTCAGCCTCTGTAATTTGGGTCTGCTCAGTGAATTCTACTACATTACTAGAATGATGTGTCAGTGTCACACTGTCACCTGTGATCTACTCAGCACTTAACGCTGCAATGAAATCCTGAAATTTCATAGCCACCGGCCTGTAATGAACTCCAAACAAAATTGGGTCCATTGACAAAGCTATCTTCAATATATGTAAGGTTACACATGGCCCTGGGTCAAGCTAGTCCAAGCCTAGCAGATCTGGTTATTAGTTCACTAGTGTGAAATTTGGAAGTTTCATAGTATATGAATGCAAATTGGGTAGTCTGGGTTGGATATTGGCTCCATTCAAGCCCAACCTGATTTTTATGTAGCCAAATCCAAGCCCAAAGCCTAACTGAATGAAACCCAAACATAACGACACCCTTCCAAAATCTTTTAGAGTCTCCACCCTAGTGTAAGTCAGGTCAAGTTGGTTTATCTGATCAGGTCAGGTAATCAAGATTTTTGGTTTGGTTTGCTTCTCAAAGGGCGTTAAAACCTGGAAATGCCAACCTGAATTGAATGTAGGCCAATCCAAACCTGAAGCTTACCCGAATGAAACCCAAACATGTCTGAGCCCAGCCAAAATAGTAAACTCTCTACACTAGTGCAAGCCAGGTCAATTTGGGTTCACTTGCAATGGGTTGGTACCCAAAATTCTGGGTTTGGTTTGCTTTTCAAAGGGCATAAAAGTTTGGAAAATGTATATATATCATATATATATAATGTGTATTTAATATGCATTATACAATAAATATACATATGTTTATAGATAAGTTGGGTACTCTGGTCGAATTTGGGTACTAACGCCCAAACTCAAAGCTGGCCCAAATCCCATTCGGGTTTCAAAATCCAGACCCTAGACATACCAGTACGTGAACAAGCCCAGCCCAAATTTTGCATTAGGCCAGGTTGGGTCATCTAATTTTAAGTTCATCCTGGGCCAAGTTGCACCCCTGGCTCAAAGCCAGACTAGTGTAATTTTACAAGAGCTGCACCCTTTAATCAATGGAAAATTAAATGCCTATTCAAATATTGTGACCCATGAAGTGACTAAAAGACCCTACCTGCATCTGTGCAGATTCTCAAAAAGCCATTATAATCTAGTATTCCTCTAAAAGTTGAAATCATGAGCTGTGGCCTCTGAAAGTTTTTGGGTCTAGCCCATAGTGCACCTAAACCTGAGCTCGAATTAGTCTACCGACTAGGGTCCAGGTTGCACAGATAATTTAAATTAAAGGTCAAAAACCCAGACCCAATTAAAGGGCCTGGGCCCATGCTCAAATCAAGGCCAGAATATTGATACATTGATATTAAATATTTATACATTGATATCATATACTTAACAGACAATTACAATTTATAATATATGGCCACGGAATCATGTATTCGGGTCCTCGGATATGAAATGCATTGACCCATACACTGACCCATGTTACAAAAAGGTCCAGATAAGGACCCATTTCTGGTATTTTCAATTCGTGTTCTTGGGATGTTTGGACCCACTTTCCTCAGTAAAATGTAGTAAGATTCACATAAACCACGGTTTGCACAGTTGGCCTAAGACCACGGTTTGCATCTGGAGGTTGTGGGTTCGAAACTGCACTACCACATTGGGGCTACAGGGGAGTTTACCCGACTTCCCTCTGGGCCCGAAGGGATTAGTCCAGCGCAAATGGTTGAGAACTCTCCGATAATAATAATAAATAATAATAATAATAAAATATAATGAAAAGAAGAAAAAAAAAACGTATAATTGCATGAAGGGTGAAATGTGGTAAAGAAACATCACTAGTTATCTCATTAGGATATTAAAATCCCTGGCTGTATAGTTTGTGTGACTGGAACAATGAGAAATTCTTAATAGGATATGGCTTTATAGTCATTAGGATATGACTGTAACTTTCCTCAGATGTTTTAACTTGACGCCAGAGGTTTGGGCTTTGTCTTTCCTTTTTGGCTTGTTTCCAGGCTGTGGGATTTTTAGTTCTTTATTCTTTTGCTTGTTGACGGGGCTGTGAGATCATTATTGCTAATTACCTTTTGGATCCAAGCTCAAGCTATATACTGTTCAGCAGCTAGACTTGGCTTGAGCTTGGGTGAGAAATGGTCTCACAGCTGATTCAAGCTTGACTCGTTTTTTACCCAAAAAAAAAAAAAAAAAAGCCTGACTCGTTAATGGGCTCGGCCTGTGATATTTAAAATACTCAATTGGTTAATAAACTCGTTAATCGGAATCAATCCAATACTTAAAATTGCACCATAAGTAACTTAAATCTTTTTAATTTTTGTCCTTCAACGAGAACTTTAATGATAATAAATTGGCCAGTACCACTAGCTAGGGTTTTATTCTGTGGAGCCCTAGAGACAGGTGTTCTTTGAAACGTGATTAGAGGTGTGGATGGGAAGGAAGGCTTGAATTTGCTATTTGGATTGATGGTTCTTGGGTGCATGCAAGATCACTCGATGGTTTTTAGGTTTTTTCTCCAAATGAAGTCAAGGTAAGGACTATCTTACGAGCGTTGAAGGAAACTTCTTTGCGGGGATTTCATAAGATCCACCTTTTGTCCGATGCCTTCTAGGTAGTTCGAGCCATTAATGGGCTGTCAGATGGATCCATCCATCCTATTTTGCTGGACATCTAAGGTTTGAGCACGACCTCTTAACAATTTTACTCATAAACTAGCCAAGAACTCTTACAAGTTAGGTAACTTTATGGGATTGGAAGGGGGTTTGTCTTTTTGTAACTTACGTAGGTTCAGTTTGGCATCTCTACTTTCCGCCTTTTATTGTCTTAAAACTGTTTCAATCCTGTTTTAGAATGTTTGGTAATTGCTTTTATTGCGTCCATTGCAAATGATCTCAAGATATGATATGTCCGTTTCAGCCGGTCACCAAAAGGCCTAGAATCCAATCAAATAAATGTGTCTGAATCAGGAAGACCTTAGGATGAAACAACGAATCTGACATGACCAAGGTAGTCCGGTTTTTCTTTTCTTTTTTCAATTATAGCCCCCAAAATCAAGTTCCAGACTGTTGAGTAGATTCAAAAGGTCAACACAGCTATGCATTCAAATTTCAGCCATTGGATGATCTTAAATTATTAGATGTTTGTAAAAAAAGAACCTAGACACTTAGATCTACATTTTTGACGTCTGTGTGGCCCAAAAGAGAGATCAGAACCATTAATATTCTTCAAAGCACGAAACATGGTTATGATGTCAAGTCTCACTATTTGATTCCTTGTGGATCTCGAAAAATTGAAGAAAGACTCTCAACCGTTGATGTGCCGCCCATCACTTGACTGGGTTTGGACTTGTATTCATACAGCTTTTTTTTCTTTTTTCATTTTCTTCCAGTTGTGGGACCCTCTAATAAATTTGAGCCGTATAAATGCTTAAGATGACTAAGAATGGCCACCACACCAAATATCAACCATTGATCATTCACCAATCTCTAGATATTTGCAAATCAACGTGAACCATTTTACCTTAATTTCTAGACTTTGTGGGATCCTATATCAAGATCTGAACCGTTGATTATCTTAAGAATACTACAAATAACCATGTGGTCAAGTGTCAGCCAATGCTTCACTGCATATACCAATAAATTTATAGAAAAGAATCCGACTGTTGAATTAAAAGAGTATGTTTCAATCAGTTTTTTTTTTAAGTGTTGCCAATTACCAAATGGCCTAATTCTTCAATAAAGGCCATTTAAAATATATCTATTTGATGCAGATCTGTTTCATACAGATAAGAGTTGCGGAGGAAGTGCATAGTTTCTTTGGTTTTATTTTGGTCTTTGTTACAGGTTTGTAGTTTCCTTTTTCTTCCAATGAAATCCTCTTTCTACGAAAAAAAAGATTTTCTTACTCAAGCCCTCAGTATGGCCAACCATTGTGGGGTCTACCCCTAACATGCTGACGCCTGACATGGCCATACTACAGACCTTAACTTCTTTTAGGGTTGGAGCACCCTTGTGCCAACCTTAAATCCTTCTCTGAACAGCTTCCTTTCTTCGGTAGAAGAAAGTTTTGCGAACAGCTTCTTTTCTTCAGGAAAAGAAAATTTTAATACTCAAAACGCGCAACAAATAAGGGATGGCCAACCTCCGTGCAAGGGCTCGCCCACTTGCACCATACCACAACAGAAGACCCACACTCGAACTAGTCTATTCATGCATGATATTATCCACTTTCGTCCACGGACCTCACGATTTTATTTCTAAACCCATCAAAATGCCTCATATTAAGTGAGGGTATAAGCTCTGTATATAATCTCTTTCACTTTTTCCTTTATAGTTGTTATCTATAGTTGTTGTGGGACTCAGGACACAGCTTAGGGCACACTCTCTGATCAATTAGGGCACAGTTTCAGGGTGTCAACAAAGAGCCAAAGTACAGATATGACGTAACACTCTAATCAATTAGGGCACATCTTCTTGAGCATATCTTTGGATTATATTCCTTTGCAATATTCCCTTCTTTACAGAAAGAGTGAAAGACTCACCTCCCTATGCATGAAATCACATGCAATCCCATCCCAACTCTACCTTATTTGGCCTTCTTTCACGTGTAATGAAACTACTACAATAATAGCATTGTCCTATCATTTTACCATATGCACTGAACAATAAGTAAAAATAAACCTACTCTAATATACCATCATAATGTTGTTTCTATATCTTTGATCTTGACACCCCCACAAAATCATCTGTGACCTGTCCTACATTACATTGTAGCAAGTTCCTATATGGTAAAGCTGGAAGGATCATTGAAAAAGGGTTCTCAATTCCATTGTTCATATATTTTACACTGATGAGGTTTGTGAAGATCGATGGATACATGAAGGTCACCATGTTAAGCATGGATTGATCGCCATTTAGCACAGAAAGTGGCGAATAGAGAATATTAAGAAGGCTGGATATCTCATGATGAGAATGAGTTTGTTTCGTTTTAGATTAGAATTATAATAGATTAGATTACCATGAGACTAAGATTATATATATATATATATATATATTAGAGTTACTACGTAGTTAGGTTTCTTAAGAGTCCAAGTTTAAGTCAATGTTTTATTGTACTTCATAAATAGTCATTGGTTGATAGTTTAAGCCATATGTTGTGAGACATATATACTGGTTGTTAGAGAAGTGGGCTTTGTCTGAGGAGGAATATTAAAAATTACATACGCTGCATCTTTGTTGAGTAATTGTTTGTGCAGTTTCCTATCACCAATTGGTTTTAAAATTACTGGCTAACAACTTTATCATGGTATAAGAGCCAAATGTGAGTTTTGGGATTACTGGCTAACAACTTTATCAAACACCTAAAGCTTTTGGTATAAATGGTTAGCTAAGGAAACTTAATATGATATCAGAGCCTACCGGTCGTAAGCTCAAATCCTAGGAGGAGCAGTTCGGTGCTCAAATGTGTGTCACCGAAAGTTTGCTAACCGAGCTCCGTTTAAGTGGTGGTATTAGAGAAGCGGGCTCCGCCGGAGGGGTACTTCACTAGCCACCTAGTAAGGAGATTTAATACCAGCCAGCCAGTAAGCTTCCCTTTGTTCTCCACTGAAATCCGGCTCGAGGGGTACTTTGATGCCTCGACTGTTCTTATCCTGACGGGCTCCACAAGGTCATATCGAACGTCCCCCTCGTGAGCTTCATTGCGATTGGACTGTTGGACAAAGGATTTTATGATGATTGTTTTATAGAACAATGCGAGGATGCAATTGATTACAGACCTGCTGTAGCACCTCTGGGAAAGCTTAGTTGAAGTGATAAACAAAATGTACACTTGTGTAAGTTAAAATCATATATAGCACGTTAGTTGATTTGGATGAACTTTTGGGATGTCTAAACAGACCCTTTCCATCAAAGGGGGCTAAAAGTGACAGCCAAAAAGGGCTAAAAGTTGATCATTAAAGGTGAAAACACACACAGGCATAAATAATCTTGCCTTTGATGGGAAGTGATTACCCGCCCATAATCGGAAATTGAACCTTGAGATGGTCATGGTTACATTTGCATCTCCATCTTTAGACACTTATCTCCTCACTTAAATAAACCAGTAGGCAAAGGGATGGATGAAAATGGAATTGAAATCCAAGAGTAGTTAGGTTATGTAACGGATAATTTATAAGTTCAGATTGCACACTTGCAATTAACATGTTAGTTCATGAACACCATTTCAACCTTATCCTATCAATCTCGCAGTTCACTTAATGTGATCTTAAGCCGTTAGTTACTATAAGCTGATTTTTAGTACATGGATGGGGGCATCCCCTTTCCTCTAATTGACTGTTGTGGACCTTCATGGTCATTCAAAAGGTTTATCATCCCTCTACCGCCATACAGTTGGTGCGTGTCATTTTTTCAAGACGCCTTGATGGCACTTGGTAACCTTTGAGGGCAATCCGGCCCACCGGAGGTCTGTGGACCCCAGTGTCTCACACATGAAATGTCCAAAACTTCCTGTTGAATAAAACTATAGTCTTCTCATCTCACCATTGCCAGTACAGAAGTGCCCCTTGTAGGGTCATTTTTGTAATTTGAAGGGCCTGAGGGTTGCACCCTCCTCCCCTTTATTTATATCCAACAGACACACATGCCATTCCATACGGTGTGTTATACATCTTGTTCATGTGATATCTTTCCCTGGTTGTTCCCATCTCTTTGACTTGGCCATACTTCATCAACCTCTCTTCAGCTATGGAGGAAGATCATGTCCATGAAAGCAGCAATGATCCTAGCCAAGAATTGGAGAGACCTGAACCAGTGAGGTCTAGGTGGACCCCAAAACCAGAACAGATAATGATCATGGAGTCCATCTTCAACACTGGACTTGTCAACCCATCCAAAGATGAGACTGTGAGGATAAGAAAGCAGCTTGAGAAATTCGGCTCAGTAGCAGATGCCAATGTGTTCTACTGGTTTCAAAATCGACGGTCACGATCGCGTCGCAGGCAACGTCAAATTAAGGCCTTGATGGCCAACAACCCACAAATTCTAAGTGGGGTCAGTGCAACTGGTGCAATTCCATATGAGCACACTCCACCTCTCTCTGTTGGATCCTTTGCTTCTTCTTCTTCTTCTTCACCTTGGGTCATGGCACCTTCTTCCTGTGAGGCTTTTGACAATAATGGCGGCAACAATCACTTTTCAGTCTCCCAGCAAATGGGTTCGCTAGAAATGGAGCAAATGCCAATGGTTTCTTCTATCATATTGCCTTCTAATAATGCCAATTTACATTACCAATCTGGTTAGTGCATGTGGGCCAATATACGTATTCCACTTAATTTTGGTTTCTCTAAGTACAATCAGATCTTCTTCTATGATAACATATATGGGCAGTTGTGTTCTAGTTTAAGTAAACGTTTTTTTCTCAAACACACATGTTTCATTCACCTTGATTTTGTTATTTAAAACCCTTTTTTCGAAAGATGTTGTTCGAGCATTGTGGTTTTTTTTTTTTTTTTTTTTTTTTTTTTTTTTTTTCAGTCTTGTTTTCTTGGATTTTATATTTTCCTTTAATGGGCCTGTGGTTACATATATCTTCCTCAGGTTAGCAGTTCAAGTGGAACTTCCATGTCTTTCTGATTTTCGATTCTGTTTCAGTGAAAATTTGATGTTATCCTCCAATACCCACATATTGAAATCTATTGCTGTTTTCGATGTTTATTCGGTTAATTTTACAAATTTGGTTTTGTGGGCTATAAACATCTGCATTGGCACTAACGGGCTTTGATGGAAACTTGATTATTTCTCAAGATTGAGAAACTACAAGTTCAAGCTTGTAGTTCAATCAAGCTTGATATTTTCTAGTGATTGGCTTTGGTGGAAGTAACATTTATTTCTATAGTAGCCACATATGAATATATGATTCTGTCAATTTTGTCATTACTCATTACAGTCCTTGTACCTTTGTTTTTTAGATTCTTTCTTCTTGAATGATTTAATAAACAAGTACTAGCAAAATCTTAATTTGATTTCCATAGAGAGAGTAGGATGATGATAACCATAAATATCACATGTTGACAGGACTTATAACTGTGTTCATCAATGGAGTTCCTTCAGAGGTTCCTAGAGGACCACTAGACATGAAAGCTATGTTTGGTCAAGATGTAATGCTGGTGCACTCCTCTGGAGAGCCTGTTCCTGTCAATGAAATTGGGATTTCATTGCAAAGCTTGCAGCCAGGAGAACACTATTTCTTGGTAAGTTTCGTGTGTCTTCTAATTAGGTAATCAGTTTCATTTTAATTAATATATTACACTGACCCAACTCAACTTGAAAATGAAATTCACCAATTCAGCTCAAAGAGTCGAATCAGTACTCTTCACTGGTCCTGCTAATCGAACGGACCTCACAGGGAACTCAATATAAAAATATAAAGAATGCAACGTAGTCTTAATGAGTCACTGAGTCTTGACAAAGTCGAATTGGGCTGTAACAGTACCAATTTTTTACTGAGTCAGTGCAAATCTGATTAATGATCAAGCAAGCCAACTCGGCAGAGTAGTCTTTTTATCCATAAGAAAAAATTGAAGTTTCTATATGGTGATTGCAGTTTCCAAATTGAGCTTCTTCTAGTTTCTAGACAGTGTGATTAGTTCTAGTCATAATTTTGAAAAGGAGTTTAAGTGCTGTTTCGACAAAAACCAAAACTTTTACATATTTGTGATGCAATTTGGACTTTAGACTAAAACAAAAGAAATCTAAAACAAATAGAAAAAATCAAAAATTGAAATTATCTTTATTTTTTTTGCTGTAAGCTGAATTAGTTGTAAATAAAATAACAAAACAAAATATAAAGGTGGAGAAAATGGATTTTCGATCACTTTCTAAATTTCAATTTAACACAATGAAAATCAATGCAAGTCATATATATATTAGTCAAAACCATCAAGTATCAACCGATTCGACTCAGTTTTCAGCCGAGTTGTGAAACAATTGTACTAGTACATAGTAATTTATTAATGTTAACTTATCAAACGGTTGGTATTGTGGGTCCATTTTTTGATGTCCCTCTCCCCAAAATCTCGAATGCAGAAAATTCCAACCTGCACAGAAAAAGAAAAAACCATAGAAATGAAAAGGATAGTGTCTTCCACTGAAGATGTAACACAGTCCTGTTTGAGTAATCTTTCTCTCTCTCAGACACACACAGACAATTTTATAAAAAACACATTTTCTATATATGAACAGTTCATGAAAAATGTCACATCTGCTTGCATTTCATCACTGTTTTGCAGGTTACAGGAGCCAATTATTAAGTTTGAAAATGCCCCAAGATGCACTGACAACAAGTGATCAATTCCTCTACATGCGTCCAATAAATGAGAGCTTGCTTTCTACTTTGAATTTTGAATACATCTTTCTTCTGTTTCTAAGACGTTAATAATCTCATTTTGTCACATACCATCATATTCACACACCCATCTCTGTACTTCTTGTCTTTCCTCTAGTGAGTGAAATGAGTGAAAACACATAATAAGCCTTTGCATACACTTTGTAAAGACAAGGCAATTTAGTTCCTACTTCCTAGTAAATATAAATTACCAATGCATGAATCCAAATCATGGGTGTTTTGTTTCACTTCTTGGAAATGAACAAGACCCATTTCTCTATTATGTCTCTGGAGTTTTCCATGGAATTGATGAGGGAAAAAGAAAAAAAGAAAGCCATGGATCAATCAATAGCTTGATTCTGATTAGAGGGATTTGGGTATGTGTCACTGAAATCGATGGTGAGATTCGCTGCTTGGCTTTTGCACCGTTCAACCATCCAATACAGAGGGGACGGACAAGAGGCTGCTTTTGTTTTTATTTCTACAGTGTAGTTGAGTGCACAAGTATTGAGAGAGTGATCATGTGGGGGTGAGGTGGAATGAATATAGGAATTCGTATGCTACACTAGTACATACACGTGCATTTTCATACTTTTAGATGCGATTTGCTAAGCACTGCTCCTTATCGTGAATCGTTTTGGGTTGAATTGGAATCGCCTCGAGTCAATTCAATTCATGTCTGTGCCCCACAAATCAATCAGGTCATCATTCATTTGATTCTTGTTTGAAAACATCCACAAAATGCAGAGATCGTTCCACCCCTTCAAGTTTCAAACAAGTCACACCAGACTCTCTGGAGCATTCTAATTGAGTGGCTCCCGGTTTTAATAGGTGGTCTTCACCGTAGAATTTCGGCCACATTCTTTTATAGGGCTTTCACTCGTGTTGTGGTTCGTATTTTAAGAACTTAAGCATATGAGCTAGTTATATATCAGTGATGTGGCATCTTCCTTTCCACATAAACAACAAGATCAAACCCAAACCCTTCCTTCATTGTTGCTCTATTTGCTAGGGATAGATGACGGTGATGACGACTACATCGACAATATGACAGTGACCTATCATACTATGTTTGGGAAGGGGAGAGGGGAGGGAAGGGAAGGGAAAATTTGAGAGGAAGGAAAATGAAGAGGAGGGGAGGGAAATTAATTTTACCTCCTCTTATTTGAATGGTCAAAAAGTAGGGAAAAGAAAAGTGAAAAAGTGTAATTTTGTTTGTTTATGAGGTAGAGAGACAATTATCATTTTATCATTACTTTTGTAAAAGCTTCAAAATTATATTTCACAAACAAAATGACAGTTTAGTAATTAGTCCAAAATTTCCCTCTTTCCCTCATATTTTTCCCCCAGTTTTGAAGGGAAAATTTTAAAGGCAAAATTCAAAAATTTTACCTCCAAATTTCCCTCCCTGACTTTCCCTCTTCCCCTTTCCAAACACCCTCAATTTCAACATTCCCTCCATTTTCTCCTCTCTTTTTTTCCTTCCCCTCATTTTACCTCCTTCCCAAACGTTACCTTAGGCATCAATGAATTAATTATATCTAATTCAATTATAATTAATTGGTAGGCATAGTAATCCAAAATGAGTAGAAATAGGCACAGATAATATCCTTGTCGGGAGCCACCACTTCGCTCTGTTAGTGAATCTCCACTGCATTTGGATTAGAATGAAGAGCCATTTTAGAAGCTATTCAGTACAATTACTAAAGTTAATATGCAGGATCAATCAGGTGAAATTCAATGGGCATAGAAATTCCATTGTTGCAGTCTGTTTCATATAAATGCTATAGATTGATCCAGGCATAGACATTATCTTTCCATTTAGATCTCCATAAATTGGGGGACAAGAAACTACATTTACGCATAAATGAAGGCTCATGCATTTGGATAACTGGACCTACCCGGAAGTCCGTTACATTTGCATATGCTCATGATACATTTGTGTAATAAGAGGACCATCCAACGGAGAATTTTATTCTGATTTTCA
Organism: Camphora micrantha; assembly: GCA_003546025.1. Lineage (NCBI taxonomy): Eukaryota > Viridiplantae > Streptophyta > Magnoliopsida > Laurales > Lauraceae > Camphora > Camphora micrantha. The sequence continues at coordinate 12,654,050 of QPKB01000002.1, forward strand.
GTAATTTCACTATTTTATTGTTTATTGAGACATTATATCCATGCGAAAAGGAAAAAGGCTGATTTTCCTTGAATGAGAGGATTCCGATCTCCTAAAAATGGTCGGAATGAAGGATGCCTCTTTCCCACTGTGAACACGGGCGAGGAATCATCTTATTACACGCACTCTCTAAGGATCAAAACAGGGCTTAAGACATTAGTCAACATCCTCCCACTTTAATGATAAAGATAGTATGACAAGAACAGTCCACAGAAAATGAATACAATTTGACAGCAAATATTCCAGAGGTTATTTTGCAAATGATGTTCTTCCCTGGCAAGTAACCTGAACCACAAAACCATTGACCCCACATGTACAAACTTAAGGCACAAGGTTACTGAGCAAAACCATGGGCCACAGGGAACAACCATTCAAATAAATATTCAGATGGCTTGTCATTTCAGGCTCACCTAAACTCAACCAGTACAACCCTGAAATCCCTGAACATGATAAATCTCTCCCAACTGAAATATAGTTTTCCAAATTTTGTATGGCTAAATGTCAACAACCTGAAATTCTTGAAGCCAAATGCTAAATGTCAACATATACTGTGTTTATGACAAAATCAAAGGTCTGATATTGGAATACTTTTGGGTATATTATTATAAGTGTTGAGTGTTTTTAATGACATTAATGTTTTTTCCACTCAAAAGTAACATAGTTTTGGGTTTACAATTTACATCCTCTCATTTGCATCAACAAGCATATAGTACATATGGAGTATACGGACATCAATTAATTCTGCCTGAACTGTGTGGGGCCCATTTTGAATGGATACAATTTCAGCCATCCATCTTTAGTAATCAAATCAGCAGTTAGGAGATTGGGATTTTTTTTTTTTTTTTTGTTTTTTTTTTTTGTTTTTTTTTTTTTTGGGTGGGGGGGTGGGGGGGGGCGGGGGGGGTGGAATTGGGGTTTGGGTATAAATTGATTGTGAAATAAAAACACTAACCAACAGAATGCATGGTCCCCTGTGCGTGAACTTGAGTCTTGCAAAGTCAAACAAATTGCCTGTATTTTTTACCATTATATTCCCCCTTACATTTTACCCCCCAAATCTCTTTCTTTCACTAAACTATTTATATCTAAACTTCTCCAAACATAACCTGATTATTTAAGAATCAATTTCAATGCCAAAATAGCTTCTTTGTACCATGCATTTCTGGCTTTCACCATCTAAACCTATAAACCCTTCATGAGAATAAATGAAGTAAAAAGATGGGAACTTTTACCGTAAGCAGACTACACACCCACCAATGCTGTCCGGCTCATGTGGCCCACCTAGATACGTGGTGGTGAAAAGAAAAGGCCTCGTCATGGATAAAAATTAGGCAAAAAAATAATCCCCATCCCCGTAACCCTTGTTTAATAGCCTCAAAGTTTAATGGTCTTTTAACTAAAATATTTTATTTTAAATTAAATCCAATGGTGGTAAGTAAAGGTCAAATTATTGTCAAATTGGAGGAAAAGAAATGTAAGATATATATATATATATATATATAGAGAGAGAGAGAGAGAAGCATCTGCTCTCTGTTTTGCTAAAGTGAAATTTTATGCAGATAATTAGTATGTATAACAAGATTGCAGCAAGGTGTTCTTTTAGTTGTGGGATTAGATAGAGACAGACCGCATTGTACTCTACTAATTGAACTCAAGGTTTACCTCCTTCTATAGCCCCAAACAGAAGTCATCAATTAGGTTCCCTAGAACACAGCTTCAACCAACATACGGACTAAATAAATTCATCTATGGTCATATGAAAACACATATACACAAAGAATAGATAAATAAATAAAGAAAAAGCACAAATTTATACAAACTTCGTATGCTAAGAATAAAGCACTGCGTAACCAAGGGCTGGACCTACTTACTCTGTCTTAGCCTTGGAGAAATATCAACTTTCGACCAAATAAAAATATATACAGAGCTTCCAAAACATAGACCAGATGAAATGGTTCCAAAAAGGGTAGATTTACCTAACTATTAATGGGGTATCTTCAATATGATATGGAACAAAAGAAAAAAGAAACGATTGCAAAAGGCAAAAAGCTAGATTTACCCAACAATATATGGAGTATGTTCAATATGACATGGAACAAAAAGATCAACTTGACACAGAATACTGAAATCAGTGATTCAATAGCTTCAATCAAATTAATGCCATATACTACGATCTCACTAAAATCATCTCCTTACCTCCTTGGGCATGTGTTGTCAAGCTAAATCACCGCCCTAATTCGAAAATTATTATAGCTTGTGGATGAAAAGGAAAAAATCTCCAGTGTACTCCATTCCTATACGTGGACAATTTTTCTATCACTAAAATGGAAGAGAATTAAGAGACCTTTCCTCACACAAAAAGAAGTGCCGTCTATAGATTTGCATATAGTTGGCATTCAAGGACTAAGAAGTTCTCTAAAATGGTTGGTTGTAATTTAAAATTATATGACTAACATAAAATCTCAATCTTGAGACCACCTTTTTCCGAGTGTTTTATGCAATTTGGTGTGCCCCCCAAACTAACATAAGAAAGAAACACTTGGTTAGCCACTTACCACATATCACATGGTCAATAAGGTTTCAGTAACAACCATACCGTTGGGATTTTTGGAATGTCAATGTTTTCTTGGATTTTTCCTTTTACCTCTCTATTTTTCTGGATTGTTGTTTGTTGAGGTTGACAACGAGATGTGTTGCAAGAAAGAGAGAGAGAGGTTACAAGGAAAGAGATGCCAATTAAGTTATGGGGAGTCACTTTGGAGAAAAGATAACTGTTGGGACAGAGAATTACTATGCAGAAAAATTTGCAAATGATGACTCTCTCACTTGGCATGCTGAGAGGCCAAAGAAAGGTAAATAAGATGGTATAGGTAGATAGTTTTTAAAAAAAAAAAAAAATACTCTGGTAGAACTTAACAAAGGTGTTCACAGCTTTTCAGCCTAGTTACTGATAGTGATAGTCATTACTGATAATAATTTTACACAGAAACAAAAGGCAGTACCACTCCTAAAAAGGTTTCAATTTCCACAGCACCCTAAGATTCACTGTTTTGCCAACCATATTTGCAAACTGCTTGCAAGTAGAGGCACAGGAAAATGCATCAAAAAGTTGTGCTATAAAAACAAAACAAAGTATCCGGAGAATGTTGAGGAGCATGGTTTATAGTTTCCAATGGTGAAACACGAAAAAGTCAGAAAAAGAAGAAGAAAGAAAGTAGGAAATGAAGTATTGATAAATAAGATGAGAATGAACATATATGATGGAAAAAACACTAGCAATTCAAAGATGAAGTTCGAATTCATACAAACTTGGGAACGGAAGTTCTTCAACAAGACGAGAGAAAATAACCTACCAAAACTCATAAGGATAGAGCTAGGGTTGAAAATTCAGATCAGCCACTGCCCACGAACCTTACCAGATTGTGAACATATTGAACTGAACTATATACCCTTTCTCTCTTGGGTTACCGAAAATGTGGTTGGTTCCAATCCACGATGAATGATAGAAACCACAAATTCAGAACAAAGATTCGGACCATCCATTGGTGTAGGAGCTATAAACAACTTGTCCATTTTCTATCTTTCTCCTCTACTATTTACAGCATAAACTTCAAAACAATCATTAACCTCAGGCAGATTTCCCCAGCAGCTGGAGAGAAAGCTCAAACAAGTGCTTTTGAACCTTCTCTAAACCAGGGGCTTAAATTAATGCTTCCATATTAGAGCCAGAAGCTAAAAGCTGCTCCCGCTATTTGCTTTACACAACAGAAATGGAAGCTAGATGGGGCTGTGGAGTAGAAGTCCTTTGATCTCTTACGTGCTTTCTTGAAAAGTCTGAGACCGGGACAATGCTGCAGGATTTGCTAGCAAGACCTGTTCAGCATCTGATGATTGACTCTTGTCTTCTGTCTTGGGCTGGAAAGCTTTGAAGATACCTCCTTTGGTTATGGGCTCGTTCTCATCAGGCTTAATGCCAAGTGTGGCCCATATAGAACTCTTTGCAGCCTCATCTGGGTCATCAATTCTCAGCGTCTTGGGAACCCAAAGACTCTTCTCTGTTTTCTCTTCTGCCTGAGAACTTGTATCTCTTGAGTGCTTACCTAAGGTTGGAGAGCCATTGCCTGAACAGCCACTATTGCTATTAGAGGATGTTGGTGAAGGGACACCATTGGATGTCAACCATGGTACATTCCATGCTCCAGGAGCCCATCCAGGCATGCAGCCCCAATAGGAGGCAGGCACAAACGGGAAAGGAATACTTGGTGTACAGAAGGCAGGGGCAGCCACCATCGGTGGTGAGTTCCACTGGACTGGATGATTAGGATTTCCATTCTCTGGTCCATGAGATAGTTCAGAGGAGCACCGGCCTGCCGCCATGGCAGCAATGTTGTTCCACGCTGGATTCCAAGGGTAAGCCCAAGGAGGCCCAGGATAACATGGCATATGATGCGCAGGAGGAAGCCCATTGCAGCATGACGCTGGAACACCTCCTTGCTCCATACGGGCTGCACTTTCAGGCAATTCATTTTCAATTGTGGTAGAGGCAGTCAAAGACGACCCACATGAAGGTTCCTCTACAGTTTCAGAAATCTCAACATTTCTCTTCTGGTCCCCAAGATTCAGCACGTTTGCCATGGACTCACAGAGGGGTGCATCTGGTCCAAACTTTAGGACAGTCCCATTCCCCTTCAGAGGGTGGGTAGCAGTAGGGATTCCACATGAGAGAACCTGGTGATGGGCACAATCAGAGTTCTCAATCCGAGAAGCAGGCATCCCATCAGAGGACATCATTATGTGACGATAGTGTGAGGCTGAGTGTTTATTTTTTCTCCGGCCTGCACCCACAGGGACATTCCTCATAGTACCCCCAGCAGTCCAGTATCTCTGACAGTTCTTGCAGAAGTGCCGAGGCTGGTTAACATTGTAATTGTTGTAGTAACAGAACTTGGTGTCTAAACTATTGCATCGAGGGCATGGGAGGACCTTGGTCGGCTTCTTGAGAACCTTTTCTTGGCCACCACCATCATCGGTTTCTGCCTCCTCTTCCTCTGTCTTGGGATCTGTTGCTGCCTTGTTTTTCTCTGGTGTTTCAACTTCCTTGTCTTCCTTCATAGCAGATGAGCAATCAGGCTCAGCTGGCTCTTCTGAAGGACCTGGTATCGGATCTTCAACATCTTCATGAGTTGTTTCACAACAAGCATCCTGAAATTAGAATTAAAACCATATGATTGACCCAAAAGATACGATAAAAAGAAAATGAGCATGCATCAAGTCCTCCAATGTACAAGAAATTGCAAGAGGCTAAGGGTCCAGCAGTTATTTTGATACAGTACAGAAAATGAAAACCACAACAGGTTGGATACTTATTTTTTCTGCATTATAGAGCCCAAATAATTATCTGTGCTAGTGGCTGTGGTCTCTCCAGAAGAGAATGATAAACAGTATTGCCACCGGTTTGGAAGAACTATGAATTGAAGTAAAGTGAGGTGAAGCATCAAGTCAACGGAGAATAAAATATAAGGGATTATGATGGTATTTTATTTTTAGTGGCTTGATATGTAATCTTTTTGACTTTTTGTGTAAAAGAGGATTTTTTTTTTTACCATTTAGTCGAGAAAAGAGGTTGCTTTTTTATATTTTTTTGAAAAAAACAAAAAAGGAAATTTTGAATTTGTGTACTTTTAATAAGATAGGTGGTCTTTTCATGTTCGGATAACGGAGGCTTTGCCTCACCTCAATTCATTTCACCACCTATCCAAACACGAGAAATCTGTATCTTCTTTCTCGCACTGCCTCAAGTAGAAAAGGTTGGATAACCATCCATTCAGCCATCGATTCGGTCAAATATTCAAACCCAATCGCAAATTGGGAAGCTATATGAATTATGTTCTCATTTCCGGCTATCCTGAGTTAAATCATCGGATAGGACCAATTAAACTATGAATAATTTAAAAAAGATTTATGAAAGTTGAGCTTTTCATGATCATTCTAAAGTTGATATCATTCAAAAAAAAAAAAAGAACATAATAAAAACCAACTAACAAACATACGAATTATCCTTTTGAAATAATTCAAGAAAATCATAAAGATGAGCATTTTTAATTTCCATTCTAAAGTTGATATCGCCTCCCACCCCCAAAATAATAATAATATTCAAAAGCCAGCTAAAGAAACTTTTTTTTTTAAATAATCACTGTATTATATATAAAGAACATAATTATCCTATGAATAATGTAAAAATTTTAAAAACATAAACTTTTTTAATGTTCATTCTCCTTACAACCACCAAGCTAATCCATTGATCCAAAATAACAGAAATGACCTCAATAGGTCCATAAATTACAAACTTCAGACCACAAAGGGCCTATCTGAATTCTCGGTTTTGAAGACATAGGAATTCATAATAAGCTGGGTTATCCCCAAAAAAAAGTACTAAAGAAGCGAGTAGTGAAGGATACAAGAAGAAGATTTAGATAGGAACCTCATTATCCAAGGATTTTACTTATGAGGGGGTGATGACTGGATGATCATTCCCTACCAAAAGAAAGGCTATGTGACAGCCATTTGTGGATCTTTTCACCATTGCTCGCTCCAATTTTATCCCCTTTGATTGTAAGGGAATATCAACACCGACCCAAAAAGGGGTCGGTACTATTCTATCCTTATTAAAAATGCAATCACAAAAACAAATACACCAGGGTTTAGGGTTTAGCCCCACAATTCTGGAGTCTCTTCCTAAATATAACAAATCCAACTCAGAATAAGAGGAAGTTTCAAGAATTTAGGGTTCTGATTCCATGGAAGCTTACAAAAATGAATTGCTCATGCTTCTGAATAACCCAACAAACGCAAAATAATATCAATAAATACTAATCAATTTCAAAATCTTAGGCTTCCAAGTAACTAACAAAAGAAGAACTTTTTTGAATGATGAAAGCACAGAAAGAAAAGATCTTTTTAGGCTTAAATAACAAAACAAAACCAAATTTCAAGATGATAAAGAGAAAACCCTAATCCCTTACAAGATTATAAGAAGAAACCCCAAGTAATTCAAAAGAAACGACAAAATCTCGTTTTTCCCCTAAAAATAAGAAAACAATGAACAAAACTCCTAAAAACCAACACAATCCAAAACAGAAACCCTAGCATGCTTATTTCATCCAGAAAACTTCACCAGATAAGATAGAAACAGAAAGACGACAAGAAAAACACTCTAAAAACAGAAAGAATTAGAAGAAATCAAGAGAAGATTATCATTTCTTCATCAACATCAACAAATTCGAGTGCAAGGGAATCAAAGAACACACCTTTTCATCATCGGTCTCCACGACTATAACCGGATCGGACTTCCCTCCTCCCTCCGCCTTCGGCCGTCTCTCCGCCAACGGAATCGTCCTTCCGAAGAGCTTGATCGCCGGATCTCTGGCCTCAGACATTTCAGATTCTCCTCTTCACAACAACAGCAGAAGCTTTTTTGAAGATATCGAAGCAGAAGACCAAAAACATGGATAGAAGAAACAGAAGAAGAAGAAGAAGAAGACGAAGAAGGAAAAAGGGCAAAGAAAGAGAGAGATAAGAGAGAGAGAGAGAGGAAAGAAACGAAAAGCGAAAAACCCTTTTTCTGCAAAGGCATAAAGCGAGGGGCGATGGGTGACTGGCTGTTACCGGGAGTCGCCGGTTAGGGTTTTGGGGTGCCAGGTCAGCGTCCAGGTCAGCGACTGGGGCGATTCTCAGCCACGAATTCTCGTGGCTGAGGATTCGAAGAGAGGGTGACGTAGGAACGAAGGGAAAGAGGGGGGGTTGGTGTGGGGCCCACCAAAAAGAAGGCAAAGAGATAGAGAAAGGTCGCTTTTATGCTGTGTGTGTGGGGGGGTCCTTTTCTTTTAAATTTCTTTCTTTGATTGACCTGATTAGGGGCCCATGTTGGTCTTGATTGGGTCTGGAAAATTTTGCTCTGTTTTTGCCATTTATGATTGGATTGATCCTGGCCGTTGATTCTGTTATGGGGATGTAAAGAAATGGGAGTTGTTTCTAGCCGTCCACGTGTTCAGGTATTGTATTCGTACGGTTGGAGAGAATCTCAATGGGTATGGGATCCGTACTTTGATTTTACAGCCGGGTGCAACTAGGACGAATTGGGTTGGGTTGGGTTGGTTTTGGGTCAACCCGATCTTGGCTTTTGACATCTTGAGGCTTGAATATTTTGCTCAGCTTGAGTTAAGCTTGACTTACATGATATTTATATATATTGTGTCATGATGATATGTGTATTTGACTCATTTGGCCAAATAAAGTCTAACCTAACTTAGTTGTGAGTAGACTGAAACTCAAATTATGTCAAAATTACACCCAAATGAGATAGATTATACATGAGCACTAGGTAAGTCTGCAGTGAGACAAGTAACATCAAATTGCACTAGGTTTAAAATAGGGATGTTAGAATTTTTGATAAAATGGATCTGTTACAAAAGTGATTTCGGCCTATAGAAATTAACGGTTAGAAAAATCCTTTTATTCCACATCCAATGTTGTAGTAATCATCGTCATAAAAGACTCATCCCAACTATGCTGGGTTCAACTACATACGTTTTAGTTTTTCCATTCTAATCACTCTTAGAGTTAACTCCTCAAATAATTTGCACTTCTTTATATCTACATTTATTATATTCATCCACATCCTCTTTGGCCTACCATATCCCTGTAGTAGGTCATCAACCTTTACAAAACACCATTGTTCGGCGGCTTGCGTTGTACATACCCAAACTATCTCAAACAAATGATATTAGTATATTGAGAAAATTTATGTCTGATAGCCTTTCAAGGGGGATCTTTCATCTAAGGGAGGGAGAGACCGAAAGAAGCCGTAGTTGATGGCACATAGGTCACATTATGTAGACTATGCACTTTTTCTCTCTGTTTTTTTTTTTTTTTTTTTTTTTTTTTTTTTTTTTTTTTTTTTTTCTTTTGGAAAGATAAGTTGTATATTTCCAAAAGGTAGAAGTGCAATGTAAAAAAGAATTTTGGAGAGAGCCCTCCCTCACTGCAACCCCAAAGATGGGCAATACAACTAGTGGGGAGCTTGCCCACGGATAAAAAAAAACACATGGGCCTCAAGCCAAACTAAGACAAAGAGAAGCTAAAACAAAGCAAATCCAAGGCAAAAGGAGAAAGCACCCCAACTAACAAAAGAAGAAAATGCAACACAATGAGCAAAATATGAAACGCATTAATGCAAGTAGGGATGTAAATGGTTCATCGATTCTCCAATTACCCGAAGGTTTCGACCAGTTAAAAATCTGGTCTGGGTCTTTCTTTAGGCCCCCGATAAGTAAATAGCTTCTGGTCAATTCCACCTTGATTCGGACTCGTGAACCCAAGACCCGACATATTATCTTGATTTTTGAAAACTTATCCTAAAAATCATATATATATATATTTTTTAATATCATTCTATCATTCTCTACCTAGATCCGGACCCGGAATTAGACTCGTCTCATATATGGTTCTGATTCCAGCTCCGGAGCCAATAAATCAGGTCCGAAACAGTTCCAGGTCCGGATCCAGTTCCACCTTCTCCTTAACTGACTCGAATTGGAACCGACCTGTTTACAACCCTAAATGCGAGGGAACCCATCGGAGTAGACACATTCAAATTTCTCATGTCTCCAGCAGCGCTGGACAAACGCAATGATCCAACAATAGCCATCTACAATGTGTTCATGAAGCTGATGAGTGGCTTCGATTTTGATAAAATATGCCCCCGCACCATACTATAATGCAGCGGCACTACATTGTAATTTGTAGCTGTACCCATCAATATATCTTTGTTGTAGACTTGTAGCATCAATTCTATGCTGCATAGAGCTAGTGGTGGTGTGTGTTGCCTTCATGTGTGGACGAGGGTAGAGGGAGAGATCGACATATTTAGACCTTCTTGGTTTTCTTTTTTGAAATATATGTTTTTTCTTCTAATAATTAAAACCAACACTCAAATGCTTGTGAGAAACTAAAACCATCCTTTCCAATTTCCACACATAAATTACGTCTATATCTCTGATGCTAAGTCATTTGCTCCACATTAGCAAGTCGAGGGCATCATATATGCAATTAGTACAAGCTGAAATAATTCAGTAGTTGCACTCGACCAAAATTTAATTTTGGGTTGGCATGTTAGAGTCCAAATAGGTTTGGCATGAAAACAAAAACAAAATTAAAATTTGTATAGTTTCAAGCTGAATTGAAATTAAACTTCAATTGTTTTTTTTAGTTGAAATGATACATTTAAAAAATATCATATAATCTAAGTCCCTGTTTGTTTCATATAATTGAAATTCTAGAGTTGTGTTTTTCATGTAAGTAGTCAAAAATGAATAAGCGAAGGTGAGTATCCAAACATGCCATCAAGTAACTTATAGGATGTGTTTAGATAAGTGGTGAATTGAATTGAGGTAGGGAAAAAGCATTCATCATCCAGACAAGAAAAGACCAAGGGTTATATTGAAAGTACATAAATTTAAGATTCTCTCCTCCTTTTAAAAAAATAGTAAAAATACAACTTCTTTCTCCACTAAATGATAAAAAATATATCATCTTTTTATATAAAAAGTCAAAAAGATTCTCTATTAAACCACTAAAAAATAAAAGACCATCATAACTCCCTCATCTTTTATTTGATCTTGATTTAATGCTTCACCTCACCTCAGTTCGATTTACCACTCATCCAAGATGTGTACCCAGCTATCAACCTAATAATTCAAATATCAGAAAAGTCAACATCTCATATAGATCTCTTTAACAATATCTTGTAGAATAAATTTGAATATGAATCTCCATGTATTCAATTTCTATCAAGATTTTCACCTATGTTTGGGTAATTCACTTATAAAGTAAATCCAAGTGAATGGTCATCTTAAGAGACAAGAAAGAGAAAAGAAGAGAGGCCTTAAAAGTACAAACTTTCAAAAATTACCTCTTTTTTTTTACTTAAAGACAAAAGGGCCTCTTCTTTTAATCCAAAAAAAAAAGTCAAAAAAAGTTTATTTCCGTGCCGCAAAATGGCAAAAAATCGAAAGGATAAATTTTAAAATTATATATATTTTTTTATAAAACCATTTTCTTTTCTTTTCTTTTAAAATTAACCTTCATTTGAATTTATGTTACGAGTGAATTACCCAAACAAATTAAGGTAATATTCACATACGAACATACTGATCTATCAGTCAAAAAGGCGTAGGGCTTGGAACTCTCTTAAATTTGCAGTGCCCTGACTGTAACAATGATGAAGATACTTATATTTAAAAAAAAAAAAAAAAAAAACAAATTTAGTAGCAGAAAATTGCCCTCAATTCTTATATATTCTATGCAAACAAACACATGCCCTAGGAATGCACCATTCCCCAGTCAGGTCAGGTCAGGTCAGGTCAGGTCGGTCTTACACCATCTTCACATTGGATCTAATGTCTGTGAGTCCAATTTTTTTTTTTTAGTTTTTGGGTCGAGTCCAGTTGAGATCATATTGGGTGAACCCAAAAAGTGGATGCCACCCTTCATCTGTATCTGTTCGTCACACGACCAATAAAGTTTAAAGTCGATGGATATGGAATTTATCGTACAACGTGTACCGTTGGCGTTTGGCGAACGAGGCTAGTGAGGAGAAACGCAACTGGCGATAGCCAGTCATGCATCTTACCGACACGTTCTTCCAAACTCCAAAGCAAATATATATGCTTTCTTCTACTTCCCGCTCCTCACGGATTGCGGCCCCACCCGTAAAAGGTAAAGTGAAAAGGCGTAGAGACTAGAGAGAGAGAGAAAGGGAGAGATGGATCTCTTTTTTCTTTGCTCTATCTTCGCGTCATTCATTGGACAGCTTTTCGTTTCCTTTCCTCTTTCTTTTCGTTTCGCCGGACCCCTTGCCGTCACGTGTGAATGGATTGATGGGGTTTCGTTCATTTTTGGGCCTACCCTTAAAACTTGGAAGTTGGAACTGCTAAAGAACACATTCCCACAGCTTTGTTAAAGCAAATCTACTGTAGAGACAATCATTTCATGGACGAACTTTATGGCCTGTTCTGTTATTAGCAGGCTTGACCGGAATTTGCTATATTGTTTTTTTTTTTTTATATGATGTGATATTTTATTTTTTTTGGTATTTAAAGTTTTGTATTTTTTTTTTACTAGAATTTTAAATTGTAGCCACCTGAAAGGTCTCAAATGATTTTTTGAAATTCCTGAGATTTCATTCTATATGTGTTTGGTTGGAATTTCAAATGCTTCACCAAGAGGAGCAATTTGAAATTCTGCCAATAGGGATAATTTTGGAGAATTTGAAATTACTTCATACATGAATTCTTGGAATTCTGATAAAACAATGGGCCCTTGGGTTTTTTTTCTGTTTGCACCTGAGGAAAGTGAAAGATGAGTGGAATTGGCCCCCCAATTGTAGAAAATTCTACATTTTTTATGTGCTTAGATGGCCGAGATACAAGAAGTAAAGATGTATGTTTGATTTGGATCCCTTTTTTATTCATCTTCACTCTACTCAAAGTTAATCTCACAATGAATCGAGATCCTTTGACTGGGTATACGCATGGTGACCGTGGGTAAACCAACCATGGTATGCCACGTCACCGAAGGCAACCCTGCCTTGGACAAGGGTAGCTGCCCACAGGCATAGCAGGCTGCCTCACGATGACGTGGCAAACAGTGGTTGGTCTAATCACGGTAGCTACGGGATTTTACCTTACTAGATCCGGAGATTCGGACTCTCCAACAATATGGAATAAAGTGTCTTTTATTCCATCGTATTCATCTAATACCTTTTACTTTTTTGCTTTACACCAATTATCCAAACACATGCATGGTAAGTCAGTATTCATTTTTATTTTTTTTTAACGCACGCTTCTTTTAACTTTATGCATAACGTGACACTTTACTCTTACTCGACCCTCTTGCAAATAAATAGGCCTTAGGGTGGAATGTAACAGGTGGAACCAGTTACATTTAATCCAATATTAGTAAGTAGGGAAAGTCATCTTGACTAGTGTGAGTTCCTATATAGATAGATTTTATAGGGTTGGCACTAGAGTATCTTAATTCTGGTGAGGATGTGTCTAATTAAAACTAGCTCAAGTCAGAACTCAGTCAACTATTCTTGATTTTTTATTTTCTATTATTATATTTTTAATAACATAAGTTTCCTAAGGTCTTTGACTTAATAGGATTATATCATGTGACTTTTACTAAACCCACATAAACGCACAACTGATAAATCTTGGAGAGTTTATAAAAAATAAGACATTGGGAGCAAACCAAGGCATTTTATACTCCACTGGCTTCCAAGGTGAGTAGTCAACAGCTGATGATTGTTATATTAGAGTAACATGGCTAAATTTCGTACCCCACCTTTATATAGTTAGACAGTTTGAGACGTGCCCCCTTTGAAAGATTCTTCAATTCATATGCACCCACCAAGGCATCCACGTTTATACAAAAATAATAATAATAATAATAATAATAATAATAATAATAATAATAACAACAGAACATGCACGAGCTGATGAAAGCAATATAATTTATAATATATTTAATTTTAAAACTTTATAAGAAATGAAAATATGATATTTTCTCTATTGATTATATATCGAGATGGAAGAAATTACAATTCAAATAATTAATAGGAATAAAAATCGATCGAGTCTGTTTCAAAGCGACTTCGGCCTCTTTTATTATTTATTTTTTTTTTGCTATCGGAGGGTGCCCAACCATTTGTGTTGAACTAATCCATTCGAATTTAGAGAAGAGCCGGGTAAACATCCTTGTGGCCCCAAGCTGGTAGCATTAGTGGACGCAATCTTCGATTCCTGAAAAAATGGGAACGGGGGTCGATACAAAAACCTCTAACTCCAAAAGAGGGAGGAACTGTGGTCCAAAAACCACTCGGCCAACCTCTGGGGTTAAAGGCGAGTTCAGCCTTGGATTGACTCACCCTGCACTTTTCATCTTTAACCTATATTATATATATATATATTACATAGTGAATCTTTTAATTTAAATTTTTAGTAGTAATGAATACCATTCTTTAGGCCATGGGCTTAATTTATATCCACCACATATAATATGGGTGATTTTTTTTTAACTTTAAAAATGAATAGAAAATCATCCATTTAGGACACCCAACCTAGTCCATACCAGTAGCGGGGGTCATGTATAGGCCATAGAAACTATCATTCGGGTCGGATGTGGGCCAACCTCGACATATTGTCATGTACCAATAACAAGGCGGGTAGAGTATGGGGCAGAGAAACTGACATATTAGGTAAAGTATAAATTATAATGGAATATCATAACAGTCAGCTTATCCCCTAAGCCCACTTCTGAAATATGACCACACAAAATCACTATCCTATCTTATTTTAGCTCTAACCTTAAGTAGCGTTTGGTTCGCTTGAATGGTTTTAGGCAGGATTGGAATGGAAAGTGGAATGAATATGGAATAGAATGAGACATAATAGTCATTTCCATTCAAACGTTTGGTTTTACTGAAGAATTAATCAAGTAATAGAATTCTTATTTCTATTCTTGCGTTTGGTACGCTAGAATGATGTCCGGAATGGAATAAAATTTACACAAAACTAACCAAAATATCCTTGTTAAAGTTTTTTATTTTTAAAAATTTTCTTATTTCAAGCTACCCAAAATATAATTATTTACCTATTTTGATAGATTATCATTAACACAACCACAAAATAGCACACCCAAAACATCATTTACAATAGCTTAACGTCATCAAAATATATAAATAACACATTTCTAAACTTAAACATCACTTAAATTAGCTAAATAAAATAATTAAGTCAACATTCATCCACAATTTTAAAAATAACATCCACATTTTGATGTGATAAAGGGGCATTTTGGTCTTAAGGAAAAATTATAAAGGAAATAGGAATGGAATGACCATTCCTCTACCTCCCCAGTTCAATGATGATTTCATTAAATAAAGGAATGGTGATTTCAGAAGTAATGGTCATTTCACCACTTTTTTGCGAACCAAACATAGAAATGATTATTTCGTTGGAATGATCATTCCA
This sequence comes from Camphora micrantha, assembly GCA_003546025.1. Taxonomy (NCBI): domain Eukaryota; kingdom Viridiplantae; phylum Streptophyta; class Magnoliopsida; order Laurales; family Lauraceae; genus Camphora; species Camphora micrantha. The sequence continues at coordinate 12,669,181 of QPKB01000002.1, forward strand.
TTCCGACCTCCCTAATTACAACGAACCAAAGGCTATCTTAGAGTTAGATCATCCACAGAGTCATCATATATAAACACATGATTTGACTTTTTTATAATCACGTGTGTTATAACGCCCCCTGTGGGTAAACTTATAATGAACTAAAATTTGGCTCCTTCAATCTCTTCTCTCAATGCACAGGAATTGGATGCATCATCATGAGTTCTGAAGGGACTGTTAGGATGGGTTTTGCAGGGAAGGTAACCGCGACAAACGCCCTTGAGGCTGAACTTCATGCTCTCCAAGAAGGGTTGGAGATCTGTAAAAAGCTAATCTCCAACACATACAATTAAGACTCGCAATTGTGAATTCGCTGGAAAAATATGGGAAACTCTCATAGTCATGCATGATTATTTGGAAAATGGTAATTCAGGCACTAATGAATGTCCAATGGTGGGAGGCCAAATATTGAAAACAATCAGCAAACAGGGGCAGATCTCTTATAAGTTATCACCAACTCTGTTCCAAGCTTCTCTTCCCTTTGCTGCTCAAGAACAGTAGCTCCAAGATTTGTAGGCTGCCTTAAAATTACTATCACCTATTCAAGGTCTCACAACAATGTGTCACATCCCGGTCCCAAATTACCCTGGCCAAGGGTAATCTCCGAGGTGTGTTACACGTACTCCAGCGTGCTGTATCTGTCTCGAGCCAAATACAACACACAAAGGAGAGAAAACAACTTTCCATACATGTATCAAAAGCAATTATTTATAACGGAAGCTGTATTTATTCATGTGAGGATATCAGTTCCCATTTAGTCCATTTAGTATTTCAAGTTTAATACAAAAGAGTTATATACATTGTTTACAAAAGAGGGTGTATAAAAGAACCCTATAAACAATACCAAAAGTATAACAAAAGATTAACTACACCTAAGTGTGGCCCACACTAAAGGGGGTTGACCACACAAACTACTCCAAAATATTTAACTCGAACTCCGAGGAAGATCACTAGACAGCTGGAGACTCAGGCCATTCCTCTAATCCTGAAGGTACCGCCTGGGTAACCTTCTCTCCCTCCTCGGCCTTCTCAGGGCCGGAGGTTGCACCTGCGACTTTGACACCAAGAGTAGTATCATTAATACGACAATTAAGCAAGCATATGTAATAATAAGGAAATACATAATGTATCAAATTGAAATTTAAGACGGATAATTTATAGATGTCACTGATAAGTATCAACTAGGCAACTTGTGCTCAATTAATGCTTATGGAATCAAGTATAATGAAAACATACTAAATTGCTACTATCTTAAGCTCATTCTCTCAGTTAGAAAGCAAATCTAGTTGGGATGTCACCAGCGGCCCGGCTAAAGGCTCACTGGCTACCCAGGTCTGGAGTTCCGGTGCTCCAGATGACTTACTGCAGTAGTCTCTCATAAATAAACCAAGTATAACCCCGTCGAGTATCACAAGGTTGAAGTTAAGTAGTGACGACTCAATCGAATCAAATACAAATCGAATCATGATTGGATTTGAGTGAGTTTCTATTTCTTTTATTCATAACCAATTCAAATTATAATCGCACATTACTCACTCAATCCATATATTCAATGAATACATATGTTCAACAATTACTGATTAGGTATACGTATTAAAGTTACGAATTTGAATATAATCAAATTGGACCTCAAGGAATTTCATAATGCAACAATTACAATAATTAAGATTGATATCAAAGGAGTTTGTATTCCAATATGAAATGCAATAATTATAGAGAATCAAGGTATTTTTACAAGCCAATACTAAACTATTAAATTTAGTCTTTCACCTTCCAATACAAGGTAACTTTGAAAATTATCAACGTACTACTATTTTGTTAGGTGTTGCTAATTATCAGAAATACGTTGAATTTCCAAACTAACATTCATGGCATAGTGTTAGACTAATATTTGTCCGTTGGTCCAATTACAATTCCACCTTTAAGGTCATGAAGTCTTAAACTTTCCTAGATTCCTATGGAAGTAAAGGTAAACACCTTAATTATCCACTAAAGTAGATTAAGGTGGGTTATAAAAAATTAAGGGTGATATTTCACCCAAAAATGGGTCAGAAAAAGAGCCAGGGTTTAGCTTCAGGTTCGCTCGAACGGACCCCATCCAGAATGTTGGCCGCTTGCGCAACCCAATTCGTTCGCTTGAGCGAGGTCTTCAGGGGGTGTGGTTGCTCGAGCGGACCCATGTTTGCTCGAGCAGACCCCATCCAGAAAGATGGGCGTTTGAGCGATCCTATTGTTCGCTTGACCAGAACTTCAGAAGGAGGTTCGCTCGAGCGACTACTCCAGTTCGCTCGAGCGATCTGTCCAGAATCCTTGATTTCAGAATTCTCCTCTGTTTCACTTTTCATTCACTTCCACCTCCTTCTATCATTTCACCTGCGGAAGAATGGAGTCTCCATACTCCCATTCACCACATAAACACCATCCAATCTATCATTAACAATCCCATTCATTAAGTACATAAAATATCTCATTCCATTCATTTATTAAGAACTTAAAGAATTGAGAAAGAGTTTCATTGAATCAAGAAAATTAACGAATACGTAAACCATATAATGCTTATAGTTGCCTCTAATAGTGCTTTCCACAACTTCTCACACACTTGACTCAAGGAATCCCAAAAACCCCAAATGACCAAACCCTAATATCAAATAACCATGGAAAACCGATGAATATAAATGCATGAACAATATAGGAGTTTCTTGACTCTAGGGAGATTCAAAAATATCAAATAAAAGTGTTGGAAGCCTACCTCTTACAATGATTTCGAATTTGGAAGAAATAGAGGAAAATGGAGATGGTTTCTTGACAATAGTGAAGGGAGGAAGATGAAGATGATGAAGGTGAGCTCCCTTCTTAGCTTCTAAGGCACATGTATTCACTCATGTAGTGGTTGGAGAAGAGAGAAAAAGAGAATGAGAAGAAGGATAAGGGAGAAGGAGATGAGAAGATACAAGAAGAAATAAGAAGGAATGAAGGGTTATATTTAAGGGATATGAACGTCATTTTGCAAAAAGGGCTCATTAAGATTGCATATTTCAATTTTGAGTCAAATGGAGGTTCATTAGTTCAATGATTGGCCAAATGAAGTAGGGCCCAATACAAAAATTGACGTGCTTGTCAAAATACACGCAATGATGCCAATATGACATGCAAATGATGCAAAATGTGAAAACTCATAATTACGAAAAAGCCCTTGACTCTACTCAATTGAGTCAATCATATTCCAACTCACCTATTCAAGGTTTATAACTCAACTAACTCAGTCTATGAAGACTATTAAATACTATTTACCATAATTAGTGACCAAGCATAATTAATTTAGCTAAAACTCACTTAATTACTACTAATCAAGGTTAAATTGGGTCGGGGTGTAACACAATGTGTTGAAGCTTCTTCTTAACTATTATCATCTGAATGTGTCAACAGAATGGACAACCCTTGGGTGAATGATACAGGGTCCACTTCCAAAGGACCTTCTGAATGGAACCTTTTGTAATGGTTGTCTGCTTAGTAGGCTTAATGCATGCATCTGAGGGGAGTTTTTAGTGGTATTTGGTCTACGTAGTTGTTGGATGGTCTGTGGGTTGTCATGTTTGTTCTGTTTTGTTCTGTATGTTGAATGTTTCAAGTTCTGGGTGTTGTCATGTTTGTTCTGTTTAGGGGCTCTACTGGGTTGTAATGTTTTGTTTTGTGCTTAATATACATCCCTCTTTTCCAGCAAAAAAAAAATTATATATGGTTTTATCTTAGGAGACGGAAATTTTGAGTGGTTTGGATCTCAAATGTGAGCTTCACATATGAAATTACAGAGACGTTGAGGTATGCATAAGATGCACGAGACTCCATAACCCACCTTCATCAATCTGATGGCTTGAGATGATGGACCATGCTAACAAATAACTAACTTGCAGGGCTAAGTCTTAAACTTAGGACATCTATAAAATCAGTGCATGCTATTTTATTTATTTTTTTAATTTGTATACTTCGTAGAAATGGTTTTCTTTTTGAATCGCGGATGGTGAGGCCTCTCTATGACTAAGCCACTCAAAATAAATGTCCTTTTTGTGTTTTTTATTTTCCCAAAATTTTAATCCAATAGAATTTAACACCACTATGAGATATCACAAATTGATTAATAATATAATTAATGAATATGATTGATAATTAAGTCTTTTTTTATATAGTTTTTTCAATTTTATTGTAGGACCGATTTTTATTGGAGTAAAATTTGAGAATATTCCATAAATGGAGGGGCCTTCATTTTGAGTGGCTTGGGTGACCTAATTTGAAGCTCCACTCCATCCACTTGGTGTTTCTTCTTCTTCTTTTTTCTTTTTATGTTGAACTATTTTTCAGGAGTGGTACTTTAAACTTGAAGACTAAGCAAAGATTGAAAAACACAACGAGTTGACTTTTGACTTTTCTAAGTTAACTTATTTCGTTCAAAGATTGAGTCAAATATAGGGTAAACCTGGCCGAGTCAAATATGAGTAATTAATGCTCGAGATTTGGAGTTAGCCATTTAAAAGTTGTTGATTGAAATGTAATAAACTTACTAATTTGTATTTATTATTAGAAGAATTTACCTAAAAAAGGACCCTAGATGGCCACTAACCAGAAGAGGTACTAATAGTATATATAGCACGGAAGTGGTATTCCTGCCAAATCTTTTTTTTTTTTTTTTTTTTTTTTTTTTTAAACAAGCGACGATGTCGTCACTTAATATTGAGAGTTAGTATCGACGTCGTCGCTAGTGTTCTATCTATATACGTTGTTGTATAGTCACACACATTTTCTTCCACTAGCTTCTGTTAAGCAACAACGTCGTTGTACAGTTACACATAATTTTTTGCACTAGCTTCTATGAAGCAACAACGTCGTTATTGACCATTGCAATCGGAAAAAAAAAAATGATGTTTGTATTATTTTGACATGCGAACGTACTACAAGATCCAGAGGAATTACAAGTTTCTATCTTGCCAAAAATTTTCATAACATATAAAGGGAAGAAGGCCATAGGACAATTGCCTTAAACGTGTGACGACGTCATCGCTTAATAGCCTGAAACCCCATTTTCCTCATTTTTCCCTTCTTCCTCCCTAACACAACTCCTCTCTCACAGATCATAGAAATCGCCTTGTATATCCAAATCTCGTTGTTGTATAGGCATGCAGTGGCCCAAATCCCCTGCACAGATCTCTCCGATTTGTAAACACAGCACGAGGTTAACCATTTTCCAGTCGTCTTCTACAAGGACGAAACCTGCGCGTGCTCGACAAAGCCTAGCCTCTTCGTCTCTTTATTCTTCATGTTTCTGCAACAAGGCCTGCAACAAATCTGCATTGCAACCACAGAAACCAGAAGCTCAAGGGATTTTCTTCATCTTCTCAAGGTGTTTGGGAGAGGGGAGCCTCTGGTCTCGAAGCTTGCAATAATCTCTGATTACATAATATTTCCAAGCGTTATGTTTGTAGCCCTCATCTACTCCTCAGAAAACGATTGCATCAAGCGCAAGGGCAACCACACCTTGAGAGGAAGGGAGAAAACAATGGGAGGAAGAAGTGAAAAATGGTGTTTTAAGCGATTAAGCTACGACGTCGTCGCACGTTTAGATGGGATATTAAGCGATGACATTGTCACAAGTTTCAATCATTAATTAAAAATAAATAAAATAAAGTGGTCCCCTGGGACCACTTCCGTGTCATATTTACTAGTAACCCATTTTTTTGTTGTAGGCCATCTTGGGTCCTTTTTAGGTAAAATTCTCTTATTATTATTACAAGTAAATACATTTATATCTAATTTTTTTAAATTTATTTATTTATTTAAAAAAAACATGACTATCCCCTACATGTGTGCCAAACAAAAGGTATAAATACCACTAAACCATAAGTGTGTTGGTCTTTCACTTGTTTTTTCTAGTTTTCATGTGTGTGAATGCAGAGGTCTCAGTAGATGTATGTGAATGGCAGTGACCCTGTCGGTCAATCATGTGTGTTTTATTTTTATTTTTTTAATTGTGAACCCTTTCATTGATATCGACGCTTCTTCCCCAAAGGGCACCTCTCCATTCCTTCTCTTTTGCTGTGATGACTCCCTCTACAGTAAAAGGACAGGATGTCCCCATGCCATAGACCCTGATGAGTGTTCCAAATCTCAATCCACAACGACATGGGTTGACACAATGGCGTCCATAGTTGCTGCCATGGAAGCCCGATTCACTAATCTCGAGTTAATTGGATGAGGGTCGTTAGGTGATGAACGAGATGAGATGAAGATATAGGCATTGATTTAAGTGGAATAGAGATATTGGTTAAAATGAGAAAGAGTGGTGTTTGGCGGTGTTGAGGATGATGGGTTGGGAGAGATATGAGGTGGTGAGAGGGAGAAAAAGGAAGAAGAAGCTATGACCCGTTGAGGATGATGGGTTGGGAGAGATATGAGGTGGTGAGATGGAGAAAAAGGAGGAAGAAGCCATGAGCGCCGATATTGATGCTCAACTGGAGGCCTAAAACCTGTGATGAGTATCGATATCGATACGGATTGACCTACGAAGCAACGATGAGATTATATAGTCTCAAAATAGTTTCGTTTCTCCTTCTATCAAAATCACTCAGAAAAAATGGGCCTGATGATATTAGATCGATTCGGACTAAGAACAAAAGTTTTCCGAAATTAAACCCGTTATCTAATGAGCCCAAATTTATCAAATTATTCTAACATTACACATCCCTCATAAAAATAAAATTACAAATAAATTTCTACGGAAGCGTCCATATGCTGCATGGGCATTAATAGTGAGTGTCGATATCAATGCTCAAGCTTAAATAAAATAAATAAATAAATAAAAACGCCTTTCTATTTGCTAAGATCAATTTGGTTTTTTTTTTTTTGCGCACCGGCCATCTAAGAATTTCTTTCCATGTAAAAGAATATTTTTTTATTAAGAATTTATGAGCCTGATAGGATCCGGACACTAATCTATTTATGCAACGCATTGATGGCTTTAGTTGGCCTGGTCCCATAGACGAGTATTCCTATTTCCTACCCCTGCTGCTCCATCGACATCAAGTGCCATCTGGACTGCGAATCTCCACTTGCCACGTGTGCGGTTGAAACGCGATCTCATAAAATAATTTAAGCCGTAGAGCCGGCTGTATTTGGAGACGCTTGCAATCCACGTGACGGCTGACGGCATGGGACAGCGTGGCGTCGGGAGGGTTTCTAACTGACACGTGTCCGTCAAAACGGACAAACAAAAGCCGCAAGTCTGGCTGACGGATAATTATAATTATAATCTATCTCTCTCTCTCTCTCTCTCTCTCTCTCTCTCTGAGAATGACAAAGAAATGAAGGCATCTTTTTCGCTTTCCGCGTTTTATGCTTGTTTTCGTTTCATTCATTCATTAACGGATGGTGTGAATAAGGCCGTCAAGAGTCATGAAAATTGAAAACTCATTGCAATCTTGTTGTCTTGGACGCATTCCAAGATGATCTAGACCGTCCAAAGTTGATGGGCTATCTTGACCTTGATTCTCAAGATCAGGGATCTTCCTTCCTAAGCTGGAAGAGTTTATATCATTTTGGGAGTATTAACTTATAAAGAAATGGATGCATTGCTTAAAATCAGCATGAAACAAATAATAATTCAAATCTCAATTGATTTTTATTTCATGGAAAGAAACCCTTATCTTTGACCAATCCTATATCTCTCTAAAATATAATGACACTAATATCTCTAACAAACACTTCCCTCTCATTTTCTCAAATAAAGGGCACAAACTAGTCTGCAATTGAGTGAAACTACTTATATAGTAATAAGTACTTAAATATAATTATTTAAATATAAAAATTCTCAATATAGGCTATAAGTATATGCTAAATTCTCTGTGACATTGGGGCATGAGGTCCTTGAATATGAAATGGAGGTCCTCCAAAGGTATGTTTACTTAAGTAGAACAAAGTGCGAAAAATGGAAATGGAGAAACTTGTGTATAGTATAGGTTGTACTATAAAAAACTTTCTCCACTTACTTTTTTTTCATTCTTCACAATACCTACATTGCCCTAGCTTATTGAACGAGAAAATTATAAAAAGGGTACGAACAAGAATTGATGCTGAAAGGAAAAATCTAGAAAAGTTTTTTTGTTTTTTACCCCAGTAATCCGTGAGAGCACTCACATTATGTGAGAGGAGGCAAAGAATGGGGAGAGGTTGCCCGCACATGTGGTTGTGAGAGGAGGCAAAGAATGGGGAGAGGTTGCCCGCACATGTGGGGAAAAAGCAATGGTCAATTTCTAAGAAGTTAGGTGAAAGGCATGTCACTCGACCAATTGGGTAATGCCTTGTTCTCTAGATCGAAAATATGTGTTAAACACAATAATTTTTACTAATGTATAGCAGAACTCTATTAAAAGTTTGTCCCTTGGATATTTTTTTGGTAAACTCATCCCTTGGATGTAATGTCTCTATTTAGTTTTGTCAATTTATATAATATAAAATAGTTAACCAAAATGTTTGATGCCAAAAGAAAACTTCATAAAAATTACAAGAAGGCAAAAGAAGCGATTGAGCTAAAACTAAAATTCAAGTCTCAATGAAACATCACATGAAGGTCCACAAAGTCTAAACAAAGATTATTTTAAAAATAACGAATCATGAAGGATCATAGTTAGGGTTGTAAATGGGTATCCGGTGCTCCGATTACTTGGAAGTTCAGACCTTCAAAAAGATTGGATCTGGAACTAATTTTAAGTTCTGATTGATAAACAGGTCCGATTCTAAGTCCATATGAGTTTCGACCATGGACCCGAGACCCGACATATGAGAATTAAGATTATTATTTTAACTTTTACAAAAAAAAAAAAGGAAAAAAAAACCAACATTCATAGCTTTTTAAAACAGTTACCTAACAGCCATATTTTTTTACTGTAATCCTGCCATGAAATCCATTCATACTCGTTCAATATGGAATCTGAAAAGGAAATTCATGAGGTACTTACTACTTATTTTTCTACCCTTGTGAGGAATCCTCTTTTTCTCATGAAAAAGGCCCTCTTGTGAGCAAATTCAAAGAGAGTGATTTCTCCTTTTTGGAAACCTACTCAGATCCAAAGTTTTTCTAAAACAAGTCATTCCATGAGTTTTTTGACTTTCAGTTTTCAATGAAAAAGGCACTCAAAAGTTCCAAAGGCCTTATAATTAAGAGTAATGAATTTCCATTTACTACCTAACGAACACAAAGAGATCGTGGACCTCCTGATTTTCAAAGTTTTTGACCGCCGAAGTTTCTTGGGCATTTCAATTTAACTTTGATGTCTATCATCTTTTCAATCACTTACTTTCCTGGTCATAGATCAAATAATTTCTCACTTTTGCATTTGTAATACCCCAGGGCAAAATGGATGGTTAACTGTTGATTAAGATTACTTAATTTTGATTTAGTTCTTCAAACTTAGATAGTTAGAAATGACCAATGAGATTTTTTCAACGAACGACTGATGTGTAACGCAGTCTTATATCTGGTAGGGCCAATAAACCTCACCTACATGCCAAATGGCCCCTTGCGATACTTAAATCTTACATTTTACACTCACCAATCAAGTGTTGGTCTCAAATGCAAATGGATGGTTGAGATCATCCATCTAGTGGGTCCCCATGCAACATACCCTACTACAACATGCAAGGGTTGGTTACCAAAATCTTATTATTATATGTATTACATTAACCTTTTTCAACAGTGCTTCCAAGACAGCTCAACCCCCTTTTCAATTTCTCCTTGTCCTTACCACACTTCCTACCACCTTCCCCTTTCTCCACACGCTTATCCAATCTTTCTTTGAATTGAATTTCATCACTTAACCCATTCCCATAGCCCAAAGCAACTTTTTCCACAACATAAAAAAAAAAAAAATTCAAAACATTGAAAAAATTGGAGCTTAGTACCAAGTCAGTCCTGGCCTAGAAGGAAAATTGTGGCACCCACACCCATATCTAATTGCAAATGACCATAGGATGACTTGGCAAGATGTCAATCTAGTCATTTATTAAATGGCCTTGTGTGTCACATGGCATCTGATTAGTTATACAGAATCATTTATTGGCAAGTGTATATCTCACATTGCCCAATACAAAATTTGAATAGAAATGTGGTCCCTAGAAGAACAAGTAGGATTGCCCAATACAAATTTTGAATATAAATGTGGTCCCTGGAAGAACAATTAGGATTTATGGGGCTGATGACATGGCGAAATAAGATCTTGGCATCGAAGAATAGGAACCACTTCTTTTTTTTCTTTTCTTTTCTTTTCCTTTTCTTTCTTTTTCATTTCCGTATCGGAGAATTACAAGATCTTCAAAAGGATGGTCCCATTTTAATCCTATTGTCGCGCTCGATCACGCGAAGGAGATCAACAAGTGGGGCCTAATATTGCCAGCTCTTAGAGGGCAAAGAAAAAAAAAAAAGAGGACCACATGAAAGAGTGCGAGGGAAATGTCTTAATTGAGCAGCCACTCCTGACCATAGGAAGCCATTTAAGGGACCGGGACGAGTAATGCCTCCCCCACAATGGAGCAATGGCATTTGCTCTAGTGGACAGGGTTTCTTGAATTGGAAAAAAATCTAAGATCATAAGAAGAGAGCCAGCCTAGGCCAGGAGGGATGGAACAACCTCATCCTCAATTGTTGAGCCTAGTACATCCACCATGGTCCATAGCCACTTTTGACATGTGGGTCCTTGTTGTGGCTAGGCTAAGCAAAGCAAGCTCCAATATCCAGGAGGAGTGGCCTAGGGACCCATATGCCACATTCTCTATTATAGCTTTATCTAGACCTCAAAGTTAAAAGACAAGGCACCCTATCTGGCCATTGTGTCAACAATTCCTCTTTGTCTGAAAAGATTGACACTTGGGCCAGAGGAAAGGTCCCAAAAGCAAGCATTCTCAGTTTCTCACCATTGAGTTGGTACATCACTTTTTACTTTGCAAATAAAGCAATGAAAAGGGATTTTGTGGTGGAAATGCAAAATGAGGACAGATTCATTGCATGCATACAATAAGATGGTCATTGGGATTTCTCACTACACAAAAGATTTCAATTAGATAAGATGTCCACTTTATAAGATGGGCTTTCTTTCTGGTTTTTTTTTAAGTCATAATGGATTCTAGTGTTTGGATTCAATTATCAAATGGATTAAAGATGGGGATTAAAAGAGATGATTTAGGCATTTAGGCAGAATTTAGAATCTGCTTGATAGTAAGTAAACAGCTGGAAGGTGCTCTTTTGTGAGCCACAAGGTTTTTTTTTCTTTCTTTCTTTCTTTTGGTAAAAGAACCACAAGGTTGTGCTTCAAGTCAACTTACCTTTCAAGCATATTGAAAAGGGGAAAAAATAAAAAGGTTCTAGCAGCTCACAGGGCTAGCACATACGGCCCTTTTATTTTAGAGATACTGCAAGTACATATCAGTTCAGTGGAAGTGAACACATGGGTGTCAATGAACCAGCTGAGTCATATCAATGGTTTAGTTTCAAGCTTCAACTATCAGCATTGAACCCTGTATTGGTCTGGGCAAAACATTGATATATATTTTGCTAATATGTAGCTAATTCAGTGTTCAGGTTGACCCTATTATTTTTGGGTTGGTTTCAAATTGACATTTTGAACTAGAATAATAGATTGATGAGGTTCAGATCATCGCTTATGCTCGTCGTTTAAGCGGCAGACTGATCTTAACCTGAAATATTACACTTTGATGTACTGATCCAACCTGAAGAAAACCTGATAATTCAGATTCCAGTTGATCCTTTGAGAACCTAGTTCATGATTACCAGGCATTTCCAACCCGATTGACGAACAAGTAAGGTCCAGATTCAAGATATTTTTGATACCCACAATAGCCGTCTATTTTTTTAACCTTAGATCATATGGTTATCGGCATCTAATGCCTTCACCTTTTTAATTGGCTAAATTTTAAAGCCCTCTTTTATCTTGTAGCATTGGTGGTCCCTTACAGACTCCATTATTTATGAAGCATATTATTGCTGAAGCTGTAGAGTATCTAGACCATTCAATAGACAAACAAAAGTAAATAGGGCTAGGAACACAATTGCACATGGTTTGAGTTGGGCCAGCAGAATCTTGTCCAATTCCAGCCCATCGGCTTAACATCCAGGCCCATACCTAGCTCATGAGTGAAATATTAGCCTATTTGTGTCAGATTTGCCATATGAGGCTGGGACATCTAGTAAGCTCTTAGGCACTGGGTAAAGTCTAACTATTTAGTTACTGGGCCAAAACTCAGGCCTGGCCCATAAACATTAGGTCCAAAATGGCCTGGGCACAGGCAGGTCCAAGGCTGGACCATGTGGAAGCCTAGTGGTTGTGGAAGTTCCAATTATTGTACCAAGGAGGAAGTATTGCCCATCAACAGTGGGTCCCATGGTGGCTCAATATCAGAAACCTTTTCATAAAGAGATTGAATAAAGGAACTACTTTGAAAGGGCAACACATAAAAGCAATCTCAGATTCTAGATGTAGTAATAATGTTGGATCAATTGAAATGTCACCCAAAGATTGGTGAGAAGGTCAAAAGTCCAATCCAAGCATCATCCAAGCTGTAGCTAATTCTCCCATTGTAGAGTGTTGACTGAGTTTTAAATTTAGAAGATTATGGCATGATTAAAACAGAGGAGAGTAAGAAAGAATAAAAAAATGACAATGACTTGAATCAATAATGGCAAAGTCTCTGGGGAAAGCGCTCTCTTTTGGGATTGTTTATTCGTTTTTCATACATGAGTCTCATCTACAACCAATTCAATCCAAATCTTTCCACTGCCCTCCATTTTGAGGAGTGGGCTCCACCTGAGGGTAAAGGTATGGTGCCCTCTATTAACGCCTCAAGGTTTTTATACAAATAGTTAACTAACGAAAATTACTATGGTATTAGAACCAACCGATCGCTACTTCGAATCCCAAGAGAAATGACTCGGAGCGGAAAAAAATGCATGTCGCAAAAAATGCGCCGATTGAGTTGCATTTGAGGGGGAATGTTGAGAAGTGGGCTCGACCCGATGGGGAGTATTGAAAAATATCAATGCTGCCTCTACTAATTCACTGAGATTTCGATATGAATGGTTAGCTTAAGAAAATTTAATACACCAGATCTTGATAATTTTGCATCTAGATGGGCCCTGCTCAGAGTGGTTAGTTTCTAGCTAAAATATTTGATCAGGGGGTGCACTAGAAATGTATAGGAGCACAAGTTTGTAAAAAGATTCAGGAGAGAAACTTGATAGAAATATTGATTGATGATGACTCTAGAAAAGTACATTGTATGTAATAGAATTTACAATATACACAGCAGCAATTTAAGAGATTCTGCCATGTGCTATTAAATTGTTATGTACCGTCTTATGTAAAGTGTAAGCTTACAATCATCTGCATCAATTTTTGCTACAACAGAAAGACCCTTGTGTATGGGTTGGACCAATCATGATGTGAATTCTGACACTGGGGGAACCAGAAGCTTTTCTTTGGGGGCCACCATAGTAGAAATGCCATATGATTTCCTCTAAATTAAGGGGGTTTTCTGAAACATTTGAGGGCCCATGGCCACCACATGCCCCATGCACCCTCTCCTGTTTGTCTCTGAATTTTAAGATTTTCTACTGAGAGACTAACCTTGTCTAGTTTTGTTTCCGGTACCCAGCTAGGAGAGGCTGGGACCTGCCCTTGCGGGAGAGAAGTAAACTTTGGGTTAGGTAAGAGAACCCTCGGGTGAGGGAAGGTCTCTTACGAATAAGCTAAGAGGCCATTCTCAGGTTGTCTTTGTTAATTCCTACGAATTTAACAGCTAGGATGAGCATCCTCATCATAGATCTTGACAATGAATGGCCTGGATAGTCAGCCATCCATAGAAACTTTTCACACTTAAATATGAATTTTACTTATAAATTAAGTGAAAAAAGTTTGACTTAGAAAGCCAACCCTATAAAGATGGATGCATGTGGAAAAAAAAAAAAAAAAAAAAACAAGAGAGGAGATGGAACAAGCAGAGAGAAGGAAAATTCAGGTTTTCTGTAAAACTCACAGTAATTATATATAAAAAAAATCCTCTCGAAGCAGCTATTTGGAGAAATAAAGTGAAGATCACAAATGCCCATCAAATGATGGAAAATAAATACACCAGCGTGACCCCAGTAAATTAAATTCTTGGAAAGTATGGCTACAATGTCATCTTCACCTCTTATCGTTCACTCCTCACTTCTTTAATAGTCTCTCTTTGCGACCCATCATAATTCTTACAAGTAATTTTTGAGAATTCTATTCCATACAATCAAAGAGGCCCTGACCCATCTCATGTGTTTAAAATATGGCTGCTACTACATGTGGTAAGAATCAATTAAACTGATTATTTCAGCTCATTCCAACTCTTCTCACATATTTCTTCAATGAGACCAAATGCTAACATGTTTGGGAAATGGACCTGGATCTATATAAGCAGGTCCTAAGTGTTTGGGTCATTTGACAATTAAATGTTCTTGATGAGGCATGGTGTCCTGGGGCAATCAGAAACTATAATGAATAGATGATAAATGAATTGTATTGTCAGATTAATGCAAACTCTTTGGTACATAAAATGTCAGTGTTTCCATGTTATAAATATATGGAAGGAAAGATCATATAGCATTTGTGTGTGGTTGGGCCACGCCAAAGCTTATCCCAGCCAGTTTATATATCATGCCTTGTATTCTGGCCTGGATCCACTCAACATGGTTGAGTGTTGCAACCAATTCCAAAGATCTTAGGCCTCTTTGAGGAAAAAAACTGTTAGCCAGGGCTTTGCCAATAGTTGTTACATCAGTAGAAAGTCCCAGGCCCAACCTATTTTTAGCTGTTGGGCCGGAAAATGCTCAAGCCTAAGCATTGGTGTAAATCCAAAGCCCAAATCTAACCCATGCACAGACCCAAATAATGCACAATGTAAATGTTTTCATCTGATTTTACTTTCTCCTCAAGTTCTCAAAAAATTTGAAGCATGTTTAGAACATGGCTCCAATTGAACTTGAAGATGTGGTTTCAGGGTGGGCCAGGATTTTGAAGCTCGATTGACCATTTTTTGGTCCCACCTCGGTCCCTCTATGATCAATCACATCCCAGCTCTCCCCTGCGAATTAGAATTGGCGATTAGACAGGTTTGACATCCAAGTTTGGCAATTATCCAACTTTTTCTAGGTTTGGGTTTCAACAGTTTTTAGGCCCTGTGAAACATTTTACCTCCCATGATCAGACAGTTCCCAGCTTTTGTATTAATGTAGATCATGGGCTCCCAGCAGGGCCCTACAGGCCAGACAGTTCTGTGCTTAGGAATGGTCCATCAATTCCCAAAACAGGCCCACGCTCACTCCACACTTACCCAGGTCAGACTCGGGCTCGGGCTTAGTTACCCGAATCCATTTCGTGCCGGGCTTGGGCTAGATCAGCAACTAGCTCATCCCTCTATAAGCTGGATTCTGTCTGATTTTTATACCTGTGGGCTGGGACCTGCCCATGCTATATCCAATAACTGAGGGCTGGGTTTTGGTCGATATATGCATAAAGGTCAGGTTATATGGCAGGGCCTGACCAACAAATCTAAAGAAAACAGGCTTGATTCATTGCTAAAGTGGGAGAATGTTCTTTTAAGAGGCACCTCATGAGAGGTAACCTTTTTAGGATACGACAAATCCAACCCCCTCACGCTCTCTAACCCCATGTGAATTAATACTCACCCTAATTTGACACTAATCAGAATAATAATAATCATCAACTTAGATTTCGTGAAAAACATAACTTAAGAAACTATTAGAAATTAATTTGATAGTAATTATTATTTTGATTAGTGCCAAATTGGTGTGAGTGCTAATTAGTAGGGGTTAGTGAGTGTGTGAGAGGGCTGTCCCATGTGGTGGTAAAAGGGCTACCTCTCATTCAAATCCTGAGACAAACCTCATAGCCCCATGAAAGGGCAAGACCTAGGTTCAACTATAAGACGATGATATGTTTCTGAGACTAAATTTTAGGCTCACTAAGTAAACATGTAGAACCTGGGACAAAATTTGCCCATGTGTAGACAATTTGCAACTTCGTTAAAATATTACAATATAACTCATAGTTGAGGTGACTCATTTGAGATGGTTCAGACATATATAACAGAGGCCACCAACTGCTAATAGGAAATTTTCCATTGGAGGTTGATGGGTAAAGGGTTAAGTGAAGACGTTCTAGATGGAAGTACTAAAGATAAGTCTAAAGAAGCTTGATCAAATATAGATTGAAATGGAGAAACATAATTTACGTAGCACGCCCAATTGGTAGGGACAGTTCTTTAATGACGATATTAATTGTGATCGTGTGTGCGAAAGCGTGAGATCAACAAGCAAACAAATCAATCCACACAAAAGACAACTGATGCAGGACAATAGGAGATCTACCCTAATATGATGAGATCAGATTTGAATTAACTATTAAATTCAAGTTATAGGCATGCTAATTAAAATAACGAACATTGAATAACAAGTAAATAATAAATATGAGGTCCAAAGTGATCTCACAGATCCCGCAATAACCCTTTTAGCAAAGAAAATGGTAGGATCTTAATGGAAGATAGAACTTCCAAGCTGCATAGGGCCAATGACTTATATCCAATGGTTTGGATGAAACGTTTATTGCAATAAGGTTCAGATCTGATAAATCTCAGGTCTAAAAATTCAGCAAGGCTCAGATCTGAAATTAAAGATCTTTGGTAAGAATTCAGCAAGGTTCAGATCTGAAATTTGAAATTCTTTGGTGAGAAAGAAGTTCTAGATCTGGCCTAGGGTTAGATGGTAAGGGTCAATAAAGCTCTTGGAAATAGAAAAGTGAAAGAGATAGAGGATACCTTTATTGGGCTCTCACCAAACTCCGATCCGGAGGCCTTACAGAGATTCTCAAGAGAAGGTAGACTCTAGAGGTTCAAGGTGGAAGAAGAAGTATTCTTTTCATTCAATCATCAAAACATAGCATCCCAGAATACAAAGGCAGTCTTTTAAAATACCCTAATGAAGAATGATGACATCATCCCATAAAAGAAAACACAAGGAATGAATGAAAGAAATAAAACCCTATTGCAACTTAAGTTGTGGGCCCCCTTTATTTCACTACTTAAGTTTTTAAAAAAACATGGGCCCCTTTGTTCTACTATGACTCTTTTAACTAACTTGGGCCCCTCTAGACTTCAAAACTATTTTATTTCCTCCCATGTGGCACTTCCCAATGTGGGGCCCTCAAGATGATTGCGCACATGGGGCCTTCTCTTCGTTATTCTGCACAATCCATCCGTTTGATGCCCTCGCGGTGACAAATCAATGGTGGATATGCAATTTCTTCACGATCAAAGCCCGGGCATGAATCATCCAACCATAACGCGGCTTGATCAGTGTTCCTGCGCCTCGATCTTTGGTAGACCTTATAAGAACGAGGGGGATCAGATCTGATGTCCCCATCAATTCCCCTCGGCTGGGAAGATCGCACCTCCGGTGAGATAAAACTATCATAGCGCTCGAGGATGTCAGGATCGATGCGCTGCAACTCTTCGCGCGTGATCCACGTGCTATCAAGCTGCGGTCTGTCTTTCCACTTGACAAGGAATTTTTGTATGCCTCCCTGTCTGGTGGAGACCAATTGGTCATCCAATATATCTTCCACAATGTCCATCCGTTGAGCTTTAGGTGGTGGGGGTGGGGTTGGTTGTGGGAAACGGTTTTGGAAAGTAGTGGGCTCAAAAAGATGGTCCAGACGGTTGGGCGAAGGGGTAGAAGGTGGGTTGTTGGGACACATGGGAGGGCCCCGAAAAGGAACCAGGTCCTCCACATTGAAGGTAGCACTAATACCCATATCAGGTGGAAGATCTAAGACATACGCATTAGGACCCAACCTTTTCAAAACTTTGAATGGGCCAGTACTGCGGGCCTGTAATTTCTTGGCAATTCCTTGTGGGAACCGCTCTGGCCTTATGCGGACCATGACATCATCACCCACTTGAAATTCAATGAACCGGCGATGTGAATCAGCAAATATTTTATAACTATCATTTTGCAAGTTAATTCGTTTTCTGATCTCATTATGCAATGAATGAATGCGTTGAATGAATGCATCGGCTGACTCAGACGGGCGATGAATGGAGGACATGGGAATGAGATCTACAGGCATCCTAGGTTTGTACCCAGTTACTGCTTCAAAAGGACTCATGCCTATGGATCTATTAACTGAACTGTTGTATGCAAACTCTACTATTGGTAGGACCGACTCCCATGATCTAACATGCTCACCAATTAAACATCTCAAAAGATTCCCCAGACTTCGGTTGACTACCTCTGTCTGACCATCAGTCTGTGGATGGTACGCAGATGAGAATTGTAGTTTTGTTCCTAAGATTTTCCACAGTGTCTTCCAAAAGTAACTGGTAAATTTAACATCCCGGTCAGACACAATGGTTTTTGGGACACCATGCAGGCTAACAATGCGCTCCATGAAAATTTTCGCAACATGCGAAGCATCTGATGTCTTGGAGCAAGGAACAAAGTGGGCCATCTTAGAGAAGCGGTCCACGACAACTAGTATGGAATCATGCTGTTTGTTGGTCTTGGGAAGCCCAAGCACAAAGTCCATACTAATGTCTTGCCACGGTGCGTGAGGCACTGGCAATGGAGTGTACAACCCCGTGTTCTGTTTACGCTGTTTTGCCAGTTGGCAAGTGCGACAACGCTCAATGGTGCGGGCGACGTCTCGCTTGAGACTGGGCCAAAAGAAACGGTCCTCGACAAGAAGAATGGTCTTGTCACGACCAAAGTGACCGCCCACTCCACCAGCGTGGAGCTCCCAAATTAAAAATTCTCTCATGGATGTGCGGGGAATGCAAATCTGATTTCCACGAAAGACATAGCCATCTTTCAACGTAAACCGATCAATGCTCCGCAGGGGATTATCAGAAAGCGAAGCAAATATATCCCCAAAATCTGGACAGGAGGGATAGTCATCTCTCAAACGCTCAAACCCAGTGACTTCGACATTCATGGAATGAATTAAATTGATTCTGCGACTTAACGCATCCGCCGGTTTGTTTTCCACTCCTGCCTTGTGCTTTAAAACGAAAGTGTACTCTTGTAATAGTTCAACCCATTTGGCATGTTCCCCTTTCAACTTAGATTGAGAGTTCAAGTACCGCAATGCCTCATGATCTGAGTACAAAACAAATTCCATCGGTAACAAATAATGGCGCCAATGTTTCAATGATTGAACTATTGCATAAAACTCTCGCTCATAGTTTGAGTACTTTTTTCGTTTTGCTTCATTCAACTTCTCACTGAAATAAGCAACTGGGTGTCCCTCTTGACTCAAAACACCTCCAATTCCGACGCCAGATGCGTCACAGGCCACTTCAAACACCTTGGAAAAGTCAGGCAAGCGCATGACAGGTGCTTCAGTCATCTTGGCTTTGATTTCCTGAAAGGCTTTTGTGGCAGCTGGGCTCCAATTAAACTCTCCCCTTTTCATGCAATCGGTAATTGGAGCCATGATGGTACTAAACCCCTTGATGAAACGACGATAAAACGTGGCCAACCCGTGGAAGCTTCGTACCTCATGGATGTTGGATGGAATTTTCCATTCAACAATTGCCCTCACCTTTTCAGGATCAGCAGACATCCCTGCAGCAGAAACGACAAAACCCAAGAAAATCACACTATCTGTCATGAAGGTGCACTTCTTTAGGTTTGCATACAGTTGTTCCTTACGCAAAGTGCTACAAACTTGCCACAAATGATTGAGGTGTTGTTCCGTTGTGTTACTATAGATGAGAATATCATCGAAGTAAACAACTAGGAATTTTCCCATGAATGGCCTCAGCACTTGTGTCATGATGCGCATGAAAGTACTTGGTGCATTGGACAACCCGAATGGCATCACTAGCCATTCATACAATCCGTCCTTTGTCTTGAAGGCGGTCTTCCATTCATCCCCAGGACGAATGCGAATCTGGTGATAGCCACTTTTAAGATCTATCTTAGAAAAGATAGTGGCACCAGCCATCATATCGAGCATATCATCTAATCTAGGTATCGGGAACCGATACTTGACAGTGATCTTGTTGATCGCTCGACTGTCCACACACATTCTCCAAGTCCCATCTTTCTTTGGAGTAAGAAGTGCAGGAACGGCACAAGGGCTTAGGCTCTCCCTAATGAAACCTTTGTCAAGGAGTTCATCTACCTGTCTCTTCAGTTCTGCGTGTTCCAAAGGGTTCATCCGGTAATGTGGCAGATTAGGCAATGTTGCCCCCGGAACAAGATCAATCGCGTGTTGGATATCGCGCATTGGTGGGAGTTCATTTGGCAATTCTTCAGGAAAGACATCCTGAAACTCCCAAAAGACAGGTTCCACCTCATGTGGGATGCTAGTAGTTGGCTCTTTGGAAACTTCCGTAGCCACTACGGCATAGACAATGGGGTCCTCCTCTGAACCCTCACCAATCCTCTCCTCTAGATCAGCCTGGAATTCACTAGCACTCAAGATATGTAAGCTCTTTGTTTTAGAATTCGAGGCACTAGTGCTGACCTTCTCTTCACTCTCTTTCTTGCCAGTCTTATCTTTAGGGGGTAGTGGGTGCAACTTCACCTTCTTGTCTTTGTAGTTAAAGACACAGATGTTGGTGCGTCCAAAGTTGGTGACATCCAAATCATAGATCCAAGGCCTCCCTAAGATAAGATGTCCCACATCCATAGGGACCACATCGCACCACAATTGGTCCTGATAAGTGGACATGTGCACTGGGACCAGGCAACGCTGAGTGACGGGAATGGATGTAGAATCTACCCATGACACACGGTATGGCTTGGGATGGGGTACTGGGGTCAAGCCTAAGCGGGACAAATTGTTGGCAGAAACTACATTGGTACAACTTCCGCTATCAATGATGACCTTACAGCTCTTATCATTGCATTTGACGTAGGTGTGAAAGATGGATGTCCTACGCCAGTCCTCATTTTCTTGGAGTGTTAATGCACATCGTACTACCATTACACGAGGTAGTTCACCCTCCATTTTATTTTGTACATTTTGATTTCCATGATAAGAGGGAGCAAATCTAAGAAAAGATACCCGATCCTCCGGATCACCACAATCATCATCACTAGGCACAAAATCCGGGATGTAGGCATCTACTGTTGGGTCACTCTCATCCTCTATATCTTCAATGCAGAGATTTCGGGAGGGGCAGTCACGGGCGAAGTGCCCACGACCATTGCAATTGTGGCAAGTAACGGAGTTGCTCCATTTAGAGTTATCACCAACGATTCCCTTGCCTTTGTTATCCTTGAAGGTGGGTGGTATAGTGGCAGGATTTCTAGGAGGTTGGCCCCCAAAATTTGGTTTACCGCTCGAAGGATAAGGCTTAGAGTCCGTTCCCCGGTAATCACTACGCTTAGCCTGTTTACTTTTCATGGCAGCCTCAAGGTTGAGCACTACCTCGTAAATGTCCTCTAGGCTAGCTGTTTTAACAGTGATTAACTTTCTCTGAAACTCTTGACGAAGACCTGTTCTGAATTTAGACATTCGGCCTGGAAGGTCTTCCTGAACATTGCATCGTAGGTTAAGTTCTTCAAACTTATTAATGTATTCCGTCACAGACATACTACCCTGTCGGAGGTTAGACCTTTGGTCTAAGAGTCTATCCTGATAGGATTGGGGTAGGTACTTAACCCGTAAATGCAATTTCATCTCATCCCAAGTCACAATGGGCGCTTCTCGTCGGTTCTGCAAACCGCGCTCAACATCAACCCAATACAACCGTGCTTGATTCACCAGTTTCATTTTGGCAAATCGGACCCTTCTCTCGTCAGACATCTCGTACCACTCAAAGTAGTGATCCATGTCAGACTCCCAGTCGGAGTAGGCTCGCGGGTCTATCCGACCGTCAAAAGATGGGGCTTCTACCTTAACACTCTTCAAAACCCAATCTTCCGGGTTTCGTTCTCTACCGCGTGCCCTATGGTTGTTTCCAATCTCAGACTCGAAGTCGGTATCATCGTCACGCTCATGTCTTCTGTTCCTCTCATGGTTCCTGTTACGATCGCGGCGATGTGCATTATCACCTTGTTGCGATCTCTCAATATTCACAAGGCGGGCAGTAAGCGCCTCCTCTCGAATCTGTGACTCCTGCCGGAGAGCAGTCAGTTGGGTCATGATGGGTCCCAACATGTCCTGGACAATCTTAGTTACCTGTTCTGGATTCATTTTGAGATGCTCAGGTTGGATATCTCTACCACTCCGTGTGGGCATACAAGATGGGCAACTAGATGAAACAAACTACTAATGCAACACAGCAATGATTTATGATGATTCTAAATGACTCCCTATGCAAACTTGTCTCTGATACCAAAATTGATGCAGGACAATAGGAGATCTACCCTAATATGATGAGATCAGATTTGAATTAACTATTAAATTCAAGTTATAGGCATGCTAATTAAAATAACGAACATTGAATAGCAAGTAAATAATAAATATGAGGTCCAAAGTGATCTCACAGATCCCGCAATAACCCTTTTAGCAAAGAAAATGGTAGGATCTTAATGGAAGATAGAACTTCCAAGCTGCATAGGGCCAATGACTTATATCCAATGGTTTGGATGAAACGTTTATTGCAATAAGGTTCAGATCTGATAAATCTCAGGTCTAAAAATTCAGCAAGGCTCAGATCTGAAATTAAAGATCTTTGGTAAGAATTCAGCAAGGTTCAGATCTGAAATTTGAAATTCTTTGGTGAGAAAGAAGTTCTAGATCTGGCCTAGGGTTAGATGGTAAGGGTCAATAAAGCTCTTGGAAATAGAAAAGTGAAAGAGATAGAGGATACCTTTATTGGGCTCTCACCAAACTCCGATCCGGAGGCCTTACAGAGATTCTCAAGAGAAGGTAGACTCTAGAGGTTCAAGGTGGAAGAAGAAGTATTCTTTTCATTCAATCATCAAAACATAGCATCCCAGAATACAAAGGCAGTCTTTTAAAATACCCTAATGAAGAATGATGACATCATCCCATAAAAGAAAACACAAGGAACGAATGAAAGAAATAAAACCCTATTGCAACTTAAGTTGTGGGCCCCCCTTTATTTCACTACTTAAGTTTTTTAACAAAACATGGGCCCCTTTGTTCTACTACGACTCTTTTAACTAACTTGGGCCCCTCTAGACTTCAAAACTATTTTATTTCCTCCCATGTGGCACTTCCCAATGTGGGGCCCTCAAGATGATTGCGCACATGGGGCCTTCTCTTCGTTATTCTGCACAATCCATCCGTTTGATGCCCTCGCGGTGACAAATCAATGGTGGATATGCAATTTCTTCACGATCAAAGCCCGGGCATGAATCATCCAACCATAACGCGGCTTGATCAGTGTTCCTGCGCCTCGATCTTTGGTAGACCTTATAAGAACGAGGGGGATCAGATCTGATGTCCCCATCAACAACACATATTTACTGACAAAGCTCATCTTCTTCTTCTTCTCTAATCGGAGTTTTCCCTACTTTTTAGGGTTACAATCAAAAGTGATAATATGTAATTTCAATAAAGACCAAATCACCCTCCAACCCTAACTTGTAGTTCTAAAACTCAACTCATCACAAGAGACTTGTGAGGGCATCAAGATGAGTACCTGAGTCCACATGACCAAGCTTATGATACAATCGGTCAAACTCAAAAAAGCTGAGTTAGGGCCAGTAAAGTTAAAACAAGTGGCCAGGACCAGGTATAACTAGGGCCGAGCACTGTCGTTTTCCTCAAATTTAACTTTTGAATGGAATCTAGAATGAACTAGAGAATAATAGGCTAGGTGGGTTTGATAACCATAGTCTCTAGGCCAGGTGGGTTTGATAACCCTAACAACTATGATGGACCTCTTAGGTCAACAATTCCAATTATGGGTATATGAGCCAATCTTGCTAACATATAGAACATAAGGTTGGTGTTGGAACAAATGTGCAGAGATTAAGGGTATAGTGTAAATAAAGAGTAAAAATTTGCATCGATTGGTGAAAAGCTTAGTGCTCTACTGCTGCCCACACTAAGCAGATACTTCAATCAGGAGTGGTGCTTGACTAATGTGAAAATATAAAAGGGAGCTACATGTTTACAATGCCTTTGTTTTCTTAATGCAATAGCACACCCCCTTTCTTTTGTTGAGCATACCATCCATGTAATGGGCCTAATTTCAGGGCCTTATGATCTGTTTTTGGGTCTGCATTTGCACTAGCCTTGGCCCTGTATAGCCAAGCTCGATTATGGTCATTCTTATGTAGGGCCTTTCATGGGCCAGGTTGGACCGAGGCAGAACCATGTCTATAATCTCCCCATTTAGTTATCAGGTCCAAACAGATCAAGATCCAGCCTATCAGGCTCAATCCTTTCGTCCTAAGCCTGCCAACAGTCCTAAAAAAAAAAAAAAAATCCAAAATCAAGTCCAATCCTATCGAGCCAGTCTTGAGTTTGGGCCTCCCTGACCCGGCCCATGAACAGCCCTTGTCCTATGACCTCCATACAGCTCGAGCTAGGCGTCAGCAAGAAAACATCAGCCAAAGAGATCATTCCTTGTGTTACTAAAATAATGCCCATTCTGAGTCCAATTCATAAAGAGGATAAGTTGATCTAATAAACAAGAAGATGTAGTGGAAGCAGCCATTGTACCTTAATCCCTTATCAGGTTCTATGGGATAATGATCCACCAAGATTTTTGTTGTCCAGATATACCCATTCCATAAAAGCTTCCCCATGATTAAGTGATTTCCTTGTGCCCACAAAAGATATAGTTGGTAAAATATTGGAACTAAAAACTACAATTGCATTCCCATCCATGGTCATCAGATCAATGGTCTAGATTAGCTTATATAGATGATGACAATAGGTAGAAAAAATAATTGCATTTATTCATTTAATCTATAAAAAAATTTTTGGGCAACCCCAATTCTTGGTGGGGCCCATAGATGTCTGAATCACAGGTCATGGGCCCACTTGTACGGAATGATAACTATAACTCCTCATTTCTCTCTCTCTCTCTCTCTCTCACCACCCACTTGAACAGGGATGCCCCACCAAAGATATGGTGGGTTGTCAAAAGTCATTTGAGCTTACACATGGCCAATAAACTATTCATGGTCTCCATACAGAAAAAAATTTAAATTGGGATGGATAATAAATAGAACATGACAGGCTATCCTGAGCTTTACATACGAATGCATGTGGAAGGTCTAAAGCTTCTACCAAATCTAACAAGGATCTTTGTGTATCTTGTTTCAAATAGTACCTGTCACTGGTTGCAGCACATTGGCCATCACCTATGCTCTTTGTTTATTGCACTGCAAAATCGAATCCACAAGCATCAATTGTCTCCAGTCATCAAAGCTACTAGATTACATATTTGTGTAGATCACAATTACCACACAGTACTGACCCATATCTTGGACAATCTAAAACTTTAAGTCCACAGAGCAGTTCATGTTGGAGCTTATTAACAACAACAAAACAGAGAATTGATGCAGTGTACAGTTTTGGTGTACCGTAATTAACAAAGAGTTCATTTTGAGAACTTAGGGATAGCCCACTATGGTTGGATTTCCATAGCCCAGGTGGATATCACGTTCCTCACCTAACTATCCGGGAATCAATTAGTGGGTTATTTTTCTGAGTGAGCAGGTTTCTCTCCCTGCGTGACTATATGAGCATGCGTTATCTCCATCCGTAAGCAAGTTTCTCTCCCATGTGAGCGGACTTTATCTCCCCATAAAAGAGAGTTCATTTTGAATAGTAAAACCTCTACTCTACTTGAGGAGATTTTATTTGATTTCATAGGAATGTTTTCCCAGGGGAAGACTGCATATGAGCAATCTGCAGTCTAACTTGTGAGCCCACTTAAGATTCCCTTTTATTAGTGGAGTAGGGAACATGGAAAGGCCTTCTTGCATGAAAGGACTAGCAAAAAAAAATCAGCCTTGTAAAATAACCCTAGTACTTGATTTGAAAGCCAAAAACTTTAGTGGTCTTTTAACAATAGATTTTTTTGAGATTCAATCCAACGGTGGATAAAGGTTTGATGATAGTGAGCCTGGCCTAGTACAAGATCATGAGGGGATGGGAGTGTGAAAGGGCCTGCACTGGTCCAAGATGGGCCCCAATAGACCTAAAATGCATATGTTGTTGCTCATAGGAGAACATTTCTCTTCATAGGACCGAGACTCTAATTGATAACAGTAGTCTAGGGCTGATCTTCTAAGGCCCAAGTCTGAACTGATAAAGATTGAAGAGCTTCTAGGTCAGATTGTTATCCTAGATCCCAGGCCTGAGCCCATCTATAAGAAAGCTAGGAGGCCAGAGCCCTCCTGTTAAAGTCTTGACTTGACCATGCATGACTTGTTTTTATGGCCCAAGTGAACTTTACATAGAGTATGAGACTTGAGGATTTTGAACAATAGTTTAGTGTCCCTATGTGCATTCTACAAAGGGGGAGGAAGCCCACAGTTCTTTGATTGATCACAAATTTGGCCAAAATTTGAGGAGCAGACCAAAATGTGCACTGGTTTAAGATTGGAGGATCCCAGCTATTCGATCTTTGTCATGGGTTAGGGTCTTTCTTTACAAGGTTTATAATATTCCAACAATACAAGCTAATGAATTTCAAAGAACTCAGAATCTACATTTATTTTCCTCTAATGCAAATGATAATTACATTTTCTTCCCTATGCACTATCCAATGTTAGCATGAGAAGAAATAAAAGGTAGCCACGAATACTGTTACATTTGTGAACAATGTCCACATGATAAGCGCTCAACAATGGAGAACAACCACTTACCTCACTAGTAATTAGCGGCAGTTCTCACCTGACTGCCCAAGGTTTGAATCCTGGGTACGCCACCTCTTTCCATTTGTGTGGACTTTCTTACCCTGCGTGTGTTGGCTATCTCTTGGATCCCAACCCCATGGTTGGGTTACAAAAGAAAAAAAAGAAGAAAGTGCTCAACATTAGATCAAGAGCTAGCAATTTGACGTCTCACCTTAGATGTGAAGATCAACAATTGCAACGATAAGACTATCCTGATGTCCAATCAATGGATGTTGTGATTAGTTAGGAGGGGTGAATCTTCCTGATGAACTGTGAGACCTTAAAGATCAATGTGTGTATACCATAAAGGGAGATGTTCGTATTTTGATACTTTGCAGGGTATACTGGAATTCTAGAGTTTTGTAGGGGGCTTAACATAAAACTGCCATTTTAAGATGTCTTATTTAGACCAAATATTGGATGGGTAGGATCTACCAATCTGGAAGACTTTTGGTGACGCCCCTACTTCAAGTCAATGTGGATCCCATCATGTCAACGATTTGGATATCCAAGCCCAGAGCTAAATCGAGAAACACGAGACATTCTAGCGGCAAGGGTGTCTCATCTCACATAGCTGTTGCCTAAGGATTGATCCGTGGGTTGATAGATTGTCTCACACGTGGTGTACTACTCATCTAACTAGAAAAAAACAAAACCCATAGAGCTTTAATTGTATAGAATGTACTATTGTACGTACTGACAAAGACTACACAGGTATTTTAGGACCGTAAAATCTCTAATCAAAATAATGGCCCAACACCCACTTCTCAACACTCTCTAACAATCATATATTTCTATTTTAGTGCTGAGTTATTCCTCCTGCGATTCAAATTCCTGACCGGTCTGACTAACCATTCCTACCAAAACCTTAAGCGTTACTAAAGGCACCATAAATACTTTTTAATACTATCCTTCGGTGGAACACACTTCTCAACAAAATGTCCATGTGCTTTTGGGTGCATTGGAGGTGATGCAAGCAATCAATGGAAAAGGAGATTAATCAATTAGATCAATTGGATATTGAGGCTTATAGGTTTTTTTTTTTTCTCATATTCCTAAGAGATTTAATGAAGCTATCCGTAATTTTGCTAAGTTAAAGCTCTTTCCTAAGATTGGACTATTTTTGGGATGGGAACGTTTTGAAATGGTTGGGTCATTCGATTATGTTAGTATGTTTTGGTAAATTTGGTCTTTTTTGTATAATCTAGCTTTTTTTTTTTAGAAAAAAGAGTTCATTAGAAAATGAAAGGAGAAGTGCAAAAACATTTCGACTTCTAGGAATATGGGCAAATAAGAAATCTTCAAACTCAAAGTCTAAGTTCTTGATATCCAGCAAAATAGGATGGATTGACCAATCCATCGACTCTTAATGGATTGAATGACCACGCGGGCATCCGACAAAAGAAGATTAATCTTTCAGGATCCTCACACCCTTGCTTCCTTTAGCACGCATAGGATGGCTCTTACCTTGGCTTCTTTTGGAGAAAAAACCCTCGGTCCATCAAGATATCTTGCATGCATCCACAAACCGTCAAACCAAGTAGCAAAACTAAAGCCTGCTTTCCTTTCCAAGCGTCTAAATGAGGCATCTGAGAACACTAGCCATGCCTTAAGGGCTCCTCAAACTAAACTCCTTGTGGGGATTGTTCTTGGTGCTCGTTGTTTTACTTATCGATAGACTCATGAATCAAACTGCCCGCATATAGGGCTGTGGATTTAGGTTTGATTTTCTTGTCCTTAAATATAAAATCATTTCTAGTTTTCCACAAGGCCTACCACAACGCTAAGATCCAAAACTTAGTTTGAGGATGGATTAGAGGCTTGTCGATTCACAAAGACCCATAAAGATAGTCCACTAGTCCCTAATCTTAAGATGAGTAGTATAATGTGAGAGCATTCCTAAATTTAAGTGAAACCAAGCTGCCCTCGCATGATCACAAAAAAAGAGGGCATGCTCAATAGATTCTTTCTCGATTGTGCAAATAGGATAGATGGCATCAGTCGAAATATTTTTATTATGTAGTAATTTGCATACCTAGATTGCATTGCAAAGCATTTCCAATCGAAAAAAAAAAAAGAACACTTCGAGAAAGAGGAAGGCGCAATGGGAAGGTTGGGAACGACTCACCTCCTTTTGAAGAGGGCCAGATTTTCTTGCCCTCTTTACTACTGCAAGGGATATATATTTTTAGAATGCTCTCCACATAATAGTTATAAAAAATATCTCTAATAAGTTGTTCATATAAGCTTTTATCCAGTTTCCAAAGATCTTGAATCACAAGGTTTTGATTAACCATGGTAGAAATAGGTTCTTTGAGACCCCCCAATGTAGGGATTTAGTTACAATTCCACAGTGAAATTTGCTCCCCATTACCTATGATCCATCGTATCCTTTCATTGAAAAAATTAGTTGCTTCTACAAGTCCTTTTCAAAACCAAGAGTGGCCACTTTTGAACTTTGTCTCCCATAAAGATTTTCTTCGGCAATATATATTTAGCTTTCAAAAGTCTTCGAATTAAACTGGCTTTCATAAAAAAGGCACCTCCAACATGTTTTTGGCCAGAAGGGCTAGGTTGTATCTCTTTGGTATCTATAATTCCTAGCTTTTCCTTATTCCATAGGCCTACATATTTCTTTCCAGTTAATGATGTGGACAGTCTTTTTGTCAGGGTGGTCACCCCAAAAGAAACTTCTAAGCATCTTATCCATCTCATTTGTAGTTTTAGATGGGAATTGAAGCGCATGAACATATTACAAATCGATCAGGATCGCAAGGGCAACTAATTTTGTTAGGATACTTCTACCTCCTTGGGAAAGCAAGAGTATTTTCCAGGACATGATTTTGCTCTTAATTTCAAAAACAAAACATTGAAAGCCAGTGTTTCTATTCTTATTCATAATAAGGGGGTTAATTTCTTAGGTATCTCTCATTATCCGTCATGATCCTAATACCTAGGATCTTAGTAAATCTTCTCCATATAAGATTACACGTCCTTTTACTAACATAGGCGGTTGACTTGTCAAAGTTGACAAGTTTCCAACCGAGATGATAGTAATAATTGAGGGTATGTATAATAACTCTACTTCATTTAGTTTTGCCTTTCAAAAGAGAAGACTATCATCAGTAAAGAGAAGATAAGATATACTCGAGAGAAGACCTTGAAACTTTGGCTCCATGAATGACCCTTTTCTCTTCGTCTTTCAAAAACATTTGGGATATGACCTCTATGCCCAAGATAAATAGATAAGGTGAAAGGGGATTCCCTTGCCTGAGACTTTTTGTTGGAGTGACCAACCCAAATGGAGACCCATTGAGGAGAGTGTAAAAGGAGACCGATGAAATACATTCTAGAATAATTTCAATATACTCTTTATTAAAGCCAAAAGCCTCTAGAACAATTCCTATAAAAAAAAAATCATACTCCATTCAATCACAAGCTTTAGCTATATCAAGTTTGAGACCCATGAATTTCTCCTTTCTCTTTCTTTTAAAAGAATGGATCACCTCATGTGCCACAATGTAATTCTCAGACATAGCTCTACCTTCCACAAAGGCACTTTGATAGGGGCCAGTAATTTTGAAAAGCACATTTTAAAGTTTATTGGCAGCAAATTTAGCTATGATTTTGTAAATAATATTACATAGGCTAATGGGTCTAAAAAATCATTCACGTTTTGAGGACTGCTCTTTTTATGGATAAAAACAGTAAAAGGTTTATTTAGTTTCCTAAGATAGTACTTATTTAAAACAGAAATCTTGCACAGGAGCTATGATATTCGATCCAATCGAGTCCCACATGTGTTGGTAAAATTTCGCTGGGTAACCGTTAGGGCCCAGTGATTAGAGTGATCCAAGTTGGATACAACTTTCCTTACCTCCTTTTCCGATGGAGCAGCTAAAAGGATCAAATTTTCTTCGGGGGAGATCATATTGGAAATCAAAATTTTATTTCGCTAAGATCTTACGGCAGCAAGATGTCATAATTTGTTTCAAGTTATTAGAGAAAATCTCCCCTATTTCTTCTCTAATTAATTCTTTTGCTGTGATTGTAGCTTTTGGTTGTTTTAATGAAATCTTTCTTTCTAAAAAAAAAAAGGCAAAAAAACAAAATAAAATAAAAATGCCCAGTTCCGTTTGTCTCGGATGATGACCCGAAAAGTGAAGTCACTAAGAACTAGTTACAGACAAGTCAGGACCAAGGAAGAATCTCAAACCACAAGAACTTCCCAAGGAAATGAGATTTCAATTGTCATGGGCGGGCTTGACTTTGTGCAAAAGCACCTTTCTTTTGGTGGTGGTTGTGGGTACTTATCATCATGCTAGTGCATTCCATTACGTGACACTGAACAACCCCACTATCTTTGATGGGCCCCACTTCCCATCACCACCCTTCATCTCATGCCTTGGTCCTTATGTTGGTGGCCTTTCATCACTCTCACCAATCCACAGTTTCACCAAATACTGCCTGCCCTGATGCCAACACCCTCAAGTAGTAAATAATCCCTCAAATAATATCTATTGCACTTAAGATCTTAAACAATATGTTAAGCTTTAAGTAATCATAATTTAATCTTAATGGGTTCTTGGAGTGTCCTGTTCACACCATGCATCTTAATAATTACATAAACCTGTGTAGACAACAAATAATATATCTTAATGAGCTAAGCTTTGCTGGTACATCATAATGGAGTCTTGTGAAAGAGATATTTCTGGGTTCTAACTTACACCTACCAATGCAACTACTATGTGAAATGATCTCAACAGCTGAATACAACTCATAATAATTATATCTGTGACCTCTCTCTCTCTCTCTCTCTCTCTCTCTCTCTCTCTCTCTCTTTGTGGACGCAAAAACAAATTAATGAAAGGAACACGTTGGAGTTGTAAATTGAATAATAGTTTTCTAAAACTCGGTGCTTGTGTAAAATTTCACATGCCTATTTGAATATGCATGCATGTCCAATTTTACATGGAAATACGTATTCAACCGCATCTGGATCTTGAGATTGGATCCTTCCACATGTATCCAACCACTTCATCCAGTAGGTTTATGAATAATGGACAACAGCCTTTAAGAGTTTCTTCAAACAAACAGTCTAACCATCAGATCAAGGACTGAAAAGGATGGTTAAAATTTAAACAAGTCTTACTTTTAAGGAGGGAAAGATCAATCCAAGCATATTTTATGTTGTTACAAATACAATCTAGGGCCCACCAAATGAACTGTCCCAGCCAAGTCATGGTCATGTGATGAGACTTGGATGGAAAGTTACGGCAGGAGTGTTCATGGGCCGGGTGGGTCGTGTCAGGGTTTTCCAACCTATCCTGGCTCATTATTGGGACTAATATTTAGGCCTGTTCTTAATATGTTGGGCCAGGCCAGGTTTTAAGCATTCAAAAGCTCATGCCTAGCCTGTTTGACTATTGAACCAAAAGAATAGACCTGAGTCCAGCCCACAAGCTTTTAAAACACAGCTCTCTCGGGGCCAGGCCAGGCCAGGCGTGGGCTTGTCCAACCTATGAGCACCCAAACTATGTTTATGGTGGATACCCCATATACTTTTCCTTACCTACCCATGAAAGATGTTTCTAAGTATTATTTTCTATTACTTCCAAGTCCAATGCTTAATTGTAGCAATCCATTGTTTCCATCAATCTACCGACCAGAAGCAGAAGAATGATAAAGTTAGGCAGAGAAGCATTCACCAGAGAGAAAAAAAACAAAACAAGTTGACTTTGTAAGTGCTTTCTCTGTACTTTTCACACTATATATTAAAGGTCCTTCTCCTGGACCTATGCCATCACTGCACATTCACACTTCTCTATTCCATAAATATCACCAATCAGAGACTCAAAGGTTATCACATATCTTTGCTTACTTGTGAAGCATATACTCTAACTCCAAATGGAGCATAAGCCTTTGCTTCAGCTGCTTGTAGTCTTATTGGGTCTCTCTCATCTTCTTTTTCTGGCTTCTGCTGCTCGTCCTAGTAAGAGTTTCCTTTGATTCTTGTTTCTTTCTTTTTATTTTATTATTTAAGATATTTTGTTCTCTTCCTTTTGGTTTTGTCATGCTGATGATCATGGAAGTGGGTAGGTATATAGAAAGAAGATTTCTCAAATGGCTTCCTTTGTTTGCAGAGTATCTTATGTCAGGAACATCATTTGGAGAGATGGTGGCACAAGAACAAGTACTCTTCTCTCTCTCTCTCTCTCTCTCTCTCTCTCTCTCTCTCTCATGTGACTTGATGGTTTGGATTGGAATTCCATGTGACTTGATGGTTTGGATTGGAATTATTGGATGAGAAGATCTGGGTAATCTAAAAAACTCACTCTCTGGTGATGCATTTATATGGGGTACCTCCCAAATTGGGAGGTTATCAGCCCTACGTCTTTGGCCAATAGACAAACCCATAAGCATTTGTAAATAACTACTCTTGTGAAGGTTCCTATTAATTGAATTCTTTCCATGTTATACAAAACAGATGAACATGAATAGAGGAATGCATATGGTGGAAGGATTTGTTCATGGGCGCATGGAAATCGAGACCAATGACTACAGTGGGGGAGCAAACAATCACCATGATCCCAAGACTCCTGAAAGGGGCTAAAGACCCTACCCACCTTTCATCACCATGGCTTACAGAGACACCAGGCAGCTACCCAATCTCTATTTCTCATTGACCCATCTCTCTCTCTCTCTGAGGCTACAATATATTTGTATTTATATATATTAACTCGTTTAATGGAACCATTAGCTATGATAAATTGTATATTTTGGTAGAAGAGGTACTCATGATGTTTTATCAGATATGAATAATGAATCATGTCAGATGATGCCCTTTTAAGGACAGAATTATGTGATTTAAGTTTCCAAGGTGTGGTATTGTTTCAAATTTTTTTGGTGTGTCATTACTACGCTAATCAAATAGTTTCATCACTGGCCATTACTTTTGATGAGAAGGGATACCAAGCATACTTTGAGGCTAAACATGGTGTGCATTTCCCCACTTAAATTATAAAAAAAAAAAAGGGGTGCATTTATAGGCACTCTGTAATTACATCTGAGTCGACTTCTACTCCCTGGACCATTGTTTTCGGTAGTTTTGCGCCCTTTCTAATTCCCCAAAATTCAGATAAGCTTACCATCCGGATGCTCAAAAGCAACATCAGACCACTCAATAAGACCATTGCAATCTTAGGAATTAAAGTCTGCAATATTTTACTACACTTATGTAAGAAAAAGGGGGCCCAAAAGTGATTAAGAGGGCTTAAACATATAAGGAAGAAGCCCCAAACTCGGAGGCTACAGGCTGAACCGGTGCTGCTCTGCTACAGGGTCTTAGGAAAAGTCTTTAATTGCATTTTCATAGAGTTAAATGCAATTATCAATTTTATCGGGTTAAATAATTGATAAAATTATTATGAAATTAAGTAGTTGAGCGCATTCTAATTAGTATTTGATTTCAAATGGACTTGGAAATCTTAATCACAACAGTTTCAATATTGGAATGATTAGATGCACTTGTGAGTATAGAATCATTCAATGACTAATTAACATAGAACATTGCAAGTGTTGAATTCTTCTACTCCTAGTGGTTTGTTTGGGTCCTTGTAAATCAAGTGAATGTGATTCAGTTTAGGTGTAAAAGCTGGTTCATGCATATGAATGACCATAGTTACATTTGAGGAACGGCTGTTTTCTTTCCCTTCCCTGTCCAAATTACCATCAATCAGTTTCATAGGTAATTAAAGTTACATGTAACTTAATCAAAGAATAACCCAGTTTCAATTTGAATCTATGTCTTATCTGTAATTTTCAAGTTCATGCATTTCGACATTCTCATACCACACAGACCCTTTCAAAAGCTTTACTCATATGGTAACCCATAACTCTTTCGGGCAAAAGCTAGGTGAAGTAAGGAAAAAAAAAATTGGTGCTGAAAGAAGTAAGGAACATTTCAGGTAATCAAATTTACAAGGATTCCAAACAGTGGAAAACAGCAATACTTTAGATTGGCTGTAATTCTTGTTTCATTCAACTTCCAAGTAATTAAATTTACTTGGATAATAAAACCCTTGGGTATGCTTTATAGGTACCTTTTGCTATAAATAAAAAAAAAAAAAAAGAGAAGGAGATAGAGAGTCACTTGCGAAGGAAAATAGTTTTCCATTTTTTGTGCTATCATTTTACAAGATTTAATAAGTTTCCATAATTTATATAAAAGAGTAGAGTCGGCACTAAGAGGTTCAAAGCCATTCTCAACTACATAAAAGGTAGAAACACATTAATTGAGAAACACGAGACTTCTCACGGGACACCCTAGCGGTGGTAACGGCGTCTCATCTCACATAGCCGCCTAGGAATCGATTTCTATGAGTACTACACCAATTTATAAGAAAAAAAGAGTAGAAACACATTTCACAACAAGTATCCCCCACCCTGAAAATGCAAAAACTAAAATCATAATATATTCTCTTTATAATTCCTTTTTTCAAAAATAAATGTTACAAAAATAAAAGAGGAGTTTTTACAAAACAATTAGTCTTAAAGTCTGATTAAACAGATAAGTAAATAAAAATATTAAAAAAATGGTATAGGGGGCCGTACATTATTTTGGACCAAAATACCATCCATCAGGCGATTGTTTTACTCTGAAAACCTCGCTCTGCAAGGTACGAGTTCTCTTCCAAGAAACTATAAAACATCAAAGAAAACTTATATTCATCGTCGTTTAAACCAATTAGTGTCATTCTATAATTGAATGCAATAAGTTGTTAAAAAAATGAAGACCAATGGTGAACATCCCAAAATTATGGGATTTTTAAAACAGTCAGGGGGCGAAGGATGAGTTTATATAGCCAAAAATATATATATTTTTTATAGTTCTTACAGAGCACTGTATATATATATGCATAAGCAATTGCCAACTCAAAGATAAGCATGAACAGCTGATTCCTTTTCAGTTTTTCAAATTTAAAAAGACATTGGATGTCATAAATATCTAGGATGAAATCAGTCATTTATCTCCACCTGTTGTCAAAATATCATCTTATAATATGGATGTATGGGTCACGATGTCGCCACCCTCATCAGTAACACCTTCAGTAGACATCCTGTTAGGCAAAATTTTAATAAGAAATTGCCTTATAATTATTCAAACTAATAAAGATAGTGGTGTTATAAGTACCTAGAAGCAAGTCAATCAGTTAGCTCCACCTTCTGTAAAATTTTTAGGTTGATATGTGCATATTAGTGGCGCTATCTCCACCCCTATTATATCTTTTTGCATGAGCAAACTATTGTTTCTTCCCCTTTCAATGTTTTTAACATAATGCGGTTCTATACATCCAATTCCTACATTAATTCTAAGGAGGAGAGGGATGACATCTTCCAATTTTTCAGATATTTGTGTGATGTGTGAAAAGAGGAGGAGACAGTGAACCATCTCTTTCTTCATTGTGAGGTGGCGGTAGTGTTTTGGGGAACTTCACTGAGAGATGCGGTGTGCTTGGTGTAGTCAGAAAAATATTGCAAGAGGTGGTGGATTCTTGGCGTGGAGTTTGTTTACATGGTTGTGGGCGCGTTTTATGGAGGATAATTCCGTTTGTGATCTTATGGTCTATTTGGAAGGAAAGAAATGATGGGATCTTTAATAGCTCTTCATCTTCGACAGTAATTTTGATATCTAAGGTAGCCTAAGAACTGCGAAATGGGCTTTGGTAAGGAAGGAGTTCTCAAATTTCAACTTAAATGATGTTCTCTTCAATCGTAAAACTTTTATGAGGTGTGGACCTCTTAGGAGAGGAGACTCATTCCTTGGTCTCCCCCTCCTTTTGAGGTTTTTAAATTCAACGTCGATGGAGCTTTGAGGGGTAAACCAGGTCCGGCAGGAATTGGAGGTGTGCTTCGTAATTGTTAGGGTGAAGTGTTGCTTATGTTCTCCAATAATGTGAGAGTTTATGATTCAAATGAAGCAGAAGTATTACTTATTTTGGAATGTCTAAGGTTGTTTTCAAGTAGATTTTTTCACTCTCTTATGGTGGAAAGTGATTCTTCGAATGCGATTGCTTGGGTGTCTAACCAAAAAGCGAATCCTTGAAAACTTCAGATCCTTTTCAATGAAATTAGGGAGTTGGCAGCTGGCATCAATGTCTCCTTCCATCATGATGTTAGGTCCGCCAATTCTACTGCGGATGCATTAGCCACACAAGGAGTTGAGAGGGTCTTCCTTGGGTGGGTGTGGTTATGTATTGATTGGGGTGTCAGTGCAATGCTCTTGTACAATGTTTTGTCCTTTCTTTCTTGATCCTTGTATTTGCTTTTTTTTATATAAATAAATAATTATCGTTACCATTCAAAAAAAAAATTCACCTGCACAACACATCCATTTTTGATACATTCAACCATTCTCACCTGCACACAACACATCCAATTTTGGAACATTCAACCATTCATACAATTACAGATACAAAAACATTCAACCATTCAAACCTACACGGCTACACTACACTCCATTCAACCATTCTCTGATGTTTTACAGCTTCTTGGATAAGAACTTCCACCTCTCAGAGGAAGCTTCTCGACCACAATAAAGAAGAAAGTTGTGAGGTCAAAACAAAATTTACAAACAGTGGCGTTATCAGTCCACCCAGTGCTGATAGCACCGATGAAAATCTCTAATACAAAATGTTTCAAAGGATTGTCACCAGGCAATAGCCTTTAGATTATTAGGGCTTCTAATGTCGATAAAAGTGGAGTCTGCTTTTTATGTCGGAAATGGTGGAGTCTATCAGACTAGCTTTTATGTGACATAACCTACCTCCCAAGTGAGGGAAAAGAAAAAAAAAAAAAAAAAAAAACCTCGTTCAATTATTGGTTTTTAAGGGTGTTTGGAAAGTCTCTAATCATGGATCAGGGCATGGCTCACATGTGGGGATGTAAATGGGTCATTGATTCTCTGATTACTCGAAGATTTCTGACCCATTAAAAACTGGTTTGGTCCTTATTTAGGCCCAGATAAATAAATGGGTCCGGGTCCAGGTCCACCTTGGTTCGGACTGTAGACCCAAGACCCAACATATTATCTCAATTTTTAAAAATATCTCGTAAAAATCATATTTTTTTAATATTATTCTCTACGTAGACCTGGACCCGGATCCAGACCCATCCCCATATATATGGTTTTAGTTCCCGTTCTGGAGCCAATACACCGGTTCCGAAACGGTTTCGAGTCTGGAGCCGGTTCCA
The DNA here is from genome assembly GCA_003546025.1 of Camphora micrantha. Taxonomy (NCBI): domain Eukaryota; kingdom Viridiplantae; phylum Streptophyta; class Magnoliopsida; order Laurales; family Lauraceae; genus Camphora; species Camphora micrantha. The sequence continues at coordinate 12,707,414 of QPKB01000002.1, forward strand.
CCTTCTCCTTAGCGGTTTCGGTTCTGAGTCCACCATGGACCCGTACCCGGAACCGACCCGTTTACAACACTACTCACGTGGGGATAATCTGATAATCAGATTCACCAGTTTAGTGGAAACTTTGAAACCCATAATAAGAAGATTGATTTACATCAGATTGTTCCCCTTGTGGGCCTCCCCTTAATCCATGACCCGACTTTTCAAACCCGAAGTAAACCAGTGATTGATATGCATCCAGGTGGATACCAAATAAAAGGTTGACAATACAACTGGTTGTGACTTTGATGATCATGACGAAGGATTTTATTCTTCAAATTTCAGAAGACTCCGGGGCCTGGTGTCATTATCCAAAGACAAATAGATCCAACAACACATTTCATGTAGGTGGAATGTGGCGTGTGAACACTAATTTCTCCCTCACAGCCACAACTTTAAACAGACATCCTTCCTTCTTTTCAATACTTGAATCATTTTACATCGTTGAAATGAAATCACATCATCATGACCTATTATACTCCTATACTTGAAGACAAACTGTAAAAAACAAACCACACCAATCCCTTCCCCCTATCTCCTCTTTTTGTTTAAGCCACATTTTCATTTTTCTTATATGAAGGGCCCACCAATCACCAAAATCTGCCATTGGACTTAATCACAAAACACAATAATTAAGATGATTTGGTCGGCCTGAAATTAGTCCACATTCCAGATTTGGTCATCCCACTGTTGTTCTTGATTGTCTTGCACCAGGCAGGGTCACAAAAGCAGGCAGACAAATACTTCAAATAGGCCAGAATCCACATCAGATTGTATCTGATACTTCATTTTTCAAGTGTAAAATCCTTGCCATGAGTACCACAGTTGGGACCGGCCATATCCATGTCTGTGTGGAACCATAGACCACACTGAATTCCTTCGGAGTCATAGTAAAGTCTGCGTGGACTAAAGAGTAAAAAAGAGGTGAGAAGTGAAGGATATAATGAATAAATTAGACCACTTTCTGATGATTTAATTTATCAAAGCAATGGATGGGTTATTATTCCTAGCCAAATGGGAGATTATTTAACAGCCCCTTACTCCTTCAATTTTAGCCCTTTAATAAGAAAGCATTCCTTAGAACAGTGTTAACCTGTACACATGCTATTGAAATTAAGAAAGAAATAGTAATGGTTATCTTGGGATTCAAAAGATGGAGTCTGAGTAAGAACTGGGTTAACCTGTACCTGATCCTATTAGAGAAGAAATAATGCGTCTGTAGGACTATCAAAACAGTCTGGTAGGCCCATATCATGAAAGGGTGTTTGGGTTTCCCCCAACACACACATATCTGATTTGAATTGAAAAAGGCTATAGATTAAGAACTGGATGAAGAAGTAATTAACTTGGATCCGGATCTTCTACAGCTTCCACAGCAAAAGTCTGGACTACCATAAACAAGAGAGTTAGACCTAGTCATGTCAAAAGGACAAGTCCATTAGAATTTGCCAACAGCATCTAATGGACCTTTTTTTTCTGACCTTATCTTTTTAGTAGGATAGATCCCCAAGTAAATGAAAGTACTAATTTTCTTTTAGGTAAAGAATGGGTCCCAAAGGATTTGATGAGGTCAATGCACTCTCAACTCTACCACATGTCATAGTCTAAAAAATAAGCCAAGAGCTTTTTGCTAAGGAAACTATATATCTAGATGCAATTAGCCTGTTACACTATGCTTCTTACAAGCTCATCAATCACTTTCCCTAAACAGTAAGTTACACAGCCCAAAGCCCCGAACTTGAACATATGTTACAGAGCCCACAAAGAAGCACAGCTTCCATCCATTGACTAACCAAATATATGTAAAACATGACATTGTTAATAGCCTGTTTGATTCATGTATTTGAATTCCTAGGAATTCTAACACTATTTCTCTACGTGGTAAAAAATGAAGAATCAAAGATGAATATCCAAAAATGACCATGCAAAAACCTTTCATTCAATGGAAATAAAATTAAGGGATAATAGCATAATTAAATCCCAGAAAAGTCTAGGTCCCCATCTACATCACTACGTTATATCATTCACCTCTCCTCTCTTTAATAATCCTTTTGTGGAATTCATTCGACTATGAATTTCTACGTATTCCATACTAACACACAGGCCCTAAAAGACATTTTAGTTGCATTGGTGGCATCAAATTGTAAAACCCTATTTAATATTGCATTCTCCAAATCAACAAGTCATTGTAAACAACATCTACTCAATAACATCCTCAGAAATTTCAGCCTGCTTGAAGTGTAGCATTAACCTCTTCTAAATAAGAGCATGGAGGGAAGCAAGATATATGTGATTTCTGAGTGAAAAACATTTCCAGTACATTGAACGCAGTACAAAAAAGCACCTAGAATATACAAGTTCCCCGTAAAATCATCAAACAAAATAAATTGCTATACATCTACTATAACAACCACATTGGACAGGTCATACATTAGAATGTTTTTATCTCCCTGTAACAACCACACTGCATAGCACAACCACATCATGGATAGCAATTTAAGAGAATGGCAAAATTACAATCTAATAAATGAAAGGAAGCAAAAACCATCTTCTACAGACATCAACCCTAGCAATGGTTAAATGCAATCCACTTAATTTTAGGCAGAGCTCTCTGAGAAGTACTACAACATGCAAATGTTTGTGCCAAAAATTGGGATACTATAAAAAGCATAAGAGAATGGAAAACACATGGAAAAAAAATCAATTTATGCTTGTATTTATTACAATATGATGAGTGATAGGAGCCTTTTTTCTGGCTTCATCAGAGTTCACAAGGCTGTCTATCAAATGATCATGGCAAAATGCATACAGTAATTTTTTCCTCACCAAAATTTGTTATGGATTTTAGATTGAATCTAGACATTCTCATCAGCAAAAGAGAAAAAATAGCACACCCATACAATTATTAATGTTTGACCACTGGTTTGTTTTCATTGTGATATTTCCTTGAAATGGCTTCCAAATTTAAATTAGTAGATATTGTTTCACTTGAGTTTTAAATTCAGACTATAGATTCATATTTCATCAGTTTAATGTTTTCTCAATCAATCTATTCATAAATTCCTCTTGCATTTTGCATCATTCATTTGCTCTAAGCATTTATATAGATACTACGTCCAGTCATCGCCTTTGAAATTTTGGTCCAATCTATCCATGCCAACCACATGAACAGCACAACTGTTACAGCATTATCCCACTAAGGAAGGTTCAATAATCTCGTGAGGGCAATGCACTTGTTTCAGTTTTTGCATCAACCAACTATGCATTTTCCTTCCTGTCATGGAAAAAAAAAAAAAAAACTGTCGGTCCACTTGATAAATCAGATTAAAATTCTCAACATCAAGACAAGGACCCATGTTTTTCTCTCTCTTGAGAAAGTAACAAATTCATTGACGAATGTTTATGTACAAGTATAGAGTGTATGTATATGAAACATCCATCAATCTAAAAAGAGGTTAAAGCAGGGGCAGAATTCTTCTTTCCCACTAATGGAAACAATTTCATTAGAAAGAAGGAATACAATGGGAAAACAAAAGGAGAAACAAACGAAAGGGAAGAAAACCTGGTATAAGAGACATATAAGTAACTAGTAAAAGTAAACACATAAAAGCTCAAGATGAAGAGGAAAACTTATAACATCACACCAACATACAAATCGCTTCAATCCACTACTAGTTTTTAGCCAAAAAGTCAGCTATTTTCTTGCCTCTCAGTATATGGTGAAATTCATCTTTCATTTTCAATCACAGCTCCTTGATCTCATCGAGTACGAAATTCAACTTCTATGGTGATTGGATCATTTGAAACGCCCAGCCTATCGAGTCTCAAGAATCACTCTCAACTATCCATGGATTGAAATTCCATTCGGCACCGAGGGTACTAGGGTTGCAAACAGATATCCGATTCTCCGATTACCCGGAAGTTCCGACCCGCAAAAAACTGGGTCTAGAACATATTTTAGGTTCCGATTCATAAACGGGTCCGGGTCCGGAACCTAATTTAGGTTCCGATTTATAAACGAGTCCGGTTCTAGGTCCATATAGGTTCCGACCGGTGGACCCGACATATGAGTCTTTGATTTGCAATTTGTACTTTAAAATCAACTCTTTTTTGGCATTCTTATGTATAATACTGGATGTTGTAGACTTGATGCACTGTTATAAGTTGAATGATATGCTTATTTTAAGAAGAAATGAAAAATAAAAAGAAAATAGAATTGATTTTGAAAATAGATTCGATTCCTCTAAGTGGACCCAGTTCCGGAACCGGATCCGGGTTTTCTTATTGAAACCTGGTCCGGAACCAACAAAACAAGTTCCAATTCAAAAACTGGATTCGGAACCGTTATTTAGAAACGGGTCCGGGTCCGGGTCTATTATGGTTCCGATCCAGAACCGTCCCGTTTGCAACCCTAAAGGGTACTGGCACGAGTCAGGTACCGGAATCGAACCCCAAGTCGATTGAGTTGGCCCGGCAGAGACTGGCAAGGGACCGCTATTGAATGTTATGGGACTAGCACATACTAGTAGTCATACAATAACTCAACCAAAAACACAAAAATGAAACCTTTTTTCTTTCTTTCATGTTTCCTTTTGAGTTTAAGTTAAAGGAACAAGTACTGATATGATACTCAAAACAAATTCTTACTCAGTAATATGGATATTAGGGCCTACATGGAGTATCAGTATTGTGGTAGACATCACGAGGTTGATTATCAATGATTCATGTGATTTGTCAGTATGATGATGAAACTGGACTCGCTTAATTTTTAGTATTCCATCCATTAGGGATTTCCATAATAATCCAATAAGGACTGAAGATTATAGCAACGGCGATGCAAATAGGCCTGAGCTAGCTTGAAACAGTGCAATATTGAACAAGTAACTGCCCCCATGGCCCCAAGCCTCTACTCCTTAGTGAATATTATGGTTTGTGGTTTGTTATTTTAGTGTTATTATTAGTGCTAAGTAATAAATAATACTCTATATTGATAATTTTATCTCTGTATGTGTTAGATGATTTATCTACAACAAGTGATGAACATCACATTCGCCTTAGGAAAAAATAAATGTCTCTATAATTGATTTAAGATACAATTAATTATCAAATTCAAACATTTTAGCATTTATCTATTATTTGTTAATTTTTCTTGTTTTTTAGAAAAAAAAATTCATTATATTTTAAGACCAACATACCCATACCGGTCTGACATGGGCAGCAACAACTCGTCCCAGTCCCGACCAACAGGAAGACTGACATCGGGATTTAAAACCTTACTGCTATCTTATGACTTTCATAGGAAATTTTAGATATCTTCCATGCTTCTCTATCACCAACAGTTGCAATTTCTCGTAATCTTTCAAACTAATCTAGCATATGGAAGGTGCAAAAGGATTAAGGAAGAAGATGACCATCCTCAACCTAACAACAAAACCCTGAATCCACAAGGAACAACCAGGGAAACCCCAAAGAAAAACTGAAATTCGCGTTTTTCTCATTGGAAACATAACAATGACTTATATAGACTCTTACTATGACTTTCCTAAACAATTTCATATTCCAAATTTGAAATTAAAATGCATCTTACCTAAACAATCTCAAACTCAAAATTTGAAATTAGCACTCATCCCCACCCCTTTGGCTTGATTTCGAAATTAATACATTACTCTCTTTTTTCAATTTTTAACTTATCCTACATCAGTCCCCACACTTGAAAAGCACTTTCCCTCAAGTTGATCTCTAGATAACTGGTTCGTCCATGGCGTGGTCATCAGACAACTCAAAAATATAAATTTTCAATGGTCGCTGCTGATAATAAACGTAGTGCATAAGCCGACCAGCACAAACTTCACAATCAAAAGATTGCTTCATATTAGATGCAAGATGCAAAACTCCTTAAAAGAATTGAAAGTTAGATTTGTACAAAAAAGAAGCTCTCAACCTGGGAGTCAAAGCATCTATCCTTAGAGATCGCTCTCACATTCTCATTTACTCCATTTCTCTTTTTATGTGTCCAGCTCCCTCCAGTAAACAATTGAAAAGCTAAAATTTGATTTCTTGTGGCATGGAAAAAAAAAGAGGGGAAAAAACCAAAGTTGCATCTGGTCATGTAGGCTACAAAATGCAAGCCAAAGATGTGACATGGGTTGGGTGTGAGACCAATAAAGAAAATGAATCAAGCACAACTGCTTAACAGATGACTCTAGTAGTTTGACAATGCTCCAAAAGGTCTACGAAGTATGAAGTATGGAACTAAGTGCTGTCCTCTAAATATTATGTTGTGAGAGAAAGATAGGATGACATAGTCATGCACTCCAACATTTGGTTCGCAAGTCTGAAGGATCATTTTATGGGGAGCATAAAATATTGTGTAAATGATGACGAAAAGGCTTTGTTTTTGTGATATATATAAATGTTTCTGGTTGGCGATTCACCAGAATGGAACCACCTCTAGCACTTTCATATCCAATCTATAGGAGGAACCTGAGCAATGACAAAGTCATTCAATTCTAGCTCCTTGAGGCAGTCCGCCACAGTCTACTAGAAGTGGAGAGACTGGAATTTTGTATTTGAGAAAAAAGGGAGGTATTTGCATCAGGCATACTTTATATTCCATATATATATATATATATATTAAAGGAAAAAAATTGACCCTCAATCCAACGGTCCAATTCATTTTGATAGGTGAAAATTCAATGGATCTAGTGTACTTAAGGGGGTTCCATGTGCGTGGATGATTCGGATGTGTTATAAAGTCAACCCTACTATGTTCTCCCTCACCATAACATGGTGAGGGATGGATGCAAATGAATATTTCCATGTATATATATATATATATATACACACACACACATACAGAAAAGAACTCTTAATACTGTACAGATTCTTGGTTAGCAGCTGTAATACCTCCTAAAATTAATACATCTTCATTGTAAAAAAAAGAAAGATCAAACGGCAAGTAACTAAACCAACACAATTTGCAGGAAAAGGAAAAAAAAAAAAGAAAGAAACAAAAACAACACAATTCCAAAACTAAGTAATTATAAACATAAGAGTTGTCATTGGCCCATAAAATACTTATGGAATAATCAATAGCAATATCCTTGCAAGATTTTAGATACTCCCCTGCTTCGACAGCAAAACCAACATCTTTATTCCAAAATAGATGCAAGTCAATAAATGATGAAAGCCTCGGGATCTCTTAGTTTAATTACCTCTAAGGATCCAAAAATTTTATCTCCTGAACATCTAGAAGAAGAAGAAGAAGAGCAAACAATTTTACTGTTGGGCCTCAGATGAGGGTGAGACTTGCTTCAGTTCTTGTGCTGCTTCCTCTTCCATGGCTTTCTCAGCGCGAAGTATTGGCTCATAGTAATCGGAATGAGCATCCATGCACTTCTTGAGCAATGAAGTCACCTCAAAACACTTATCAACTATATCTTCCTTGTTCTTCTCGGCTTCTTCAACACATTTCTCCCAGGCGATGAACTCCTCCTTACAACCCCCTCCTTTCATAAAAAGGCAGAAGCCACACTCTGCCTCTTCATCATCATTTCCCTCAACAGTCTCTCCTCCATCTTCTGTGGGTTGATATTCTAGAGGTTTGTCATCAGTGGGATTAGCTTTTGCAACTGTTGGGATTTGGTTCTCTTCAACATTGGATTCTGGGGCAGGATTGGAAGCAGACATTGTTGGAGTACGGATTTCTTTTCCTATAATTATTTTCCTTAGAGAAGATCCGCTATTGTTGTTGCTTGTTGGATTTAAAAAAAAAAAAATCCTGTCCTGTATCAAAAAGTTTTGTCTACAACAACACAAGTCAGTGGACTGTTGACTAACACTCCTAAATGCTAAACCTTCTCCAGATCTCCAACCCCTATAAAGAAAAAAATTAGAAAAGAGCAGGAAGTAAGATGCATTTTAAAAAATAGAGGTTCATTTAGATTACCTTAGACTACAATTTAATAATTAATTTTTCAATTACAAATTAAAAAAGCCCAACTAAGACTAAGGAAGTTTTAAAAGTGGAAAAGAGAGCAGAGACCTTAAGACTAAGGAAGTAAAGTTTCAGCAAAACATCAATTATATAACTAACACGCAAAATACCAACTCCAGAAAACCATAAGAAAGAATCATATTGCAGGGGAAAAGTAAAATTCAGATTTATCATCAAAAGAAAAGGGAAAAAGAGACTACTTAAAGGGAAGAAACCAGATTTAAAAAAGACTTGGCCATAGAAATATAAAAGAAAAAAGAAAGAAAGAGTAACTAAATAAATAGCGGACATTCATCAACCACTCTACAAGAACAACATAAATCAACCTAGAAAAATCAAATTCTAATCATTCAAAAAAAGAAAAAGAAAAAAGAAAAGAAAAAACCGAAGAACTCAAATTCTAGAAGAACTTCAAGAAAAATAGAGAAAAGAAGGTGCAAGAATTTCAGTTCAAACCACCAAACTTGCCAAAAACCTTGAAAAGAATGTCATGTGTTCTCTACAAGAATGTCATTTACATAGAGTGATATAACAATCAAAACCTCAAAATCTTTCAAAAATCTATATTATTTTTAGGTACCTACAAGCGAATAAATGGGCTAGGGCAACACCATTCTAGATATTCCTATAGTTAGTAGGTTCAGTTTATGTCTTCTTTTGTGTGTGTGCGTGTGCTTTTTTCCTTTTAAGAGTGTGTTTTGGTATTTTCAGAATGTCACAATTGAGAAGGGGCCTCACATGTCTGAATAGGTTGGCATTCATTGAAGAGTGGGCCCATTTGAGATCGTTATCAATCTACCCTGGAAAAGTCATTTATCCATAAGCTCCTATCATGAGTTGTTTTTAGGACTCCATCCTAAAGTGGATACTTGGCTTGTTTGGCTGAAGTTGTTTTCTACTTAGAATTAATGGCAGCTACCTCATGTACCATTCTAAAATTTGTATGCAGAGCACAATATGTAATTACTCAACTTTCACACTAAAAGAATTTAAGAAAGGCCTTCTAGAACATACATCAAGACTGACCTCCATCTCGAGCAGCCCTTTTTCAAAAGCATACTACTAAAAACATAAAGAGAACTCAACAATCAAACTTTCTTTGGAGTGGTGAATGGTGATGATAACAAAGTGAACAGTCTTCATCTGATTACTTGGAGGACTCTGATGACTCCAGAGTGATGGTGGACTAGAAATTGGACGCCCAAAAATCCAGAACAAGCCTTCATAATATTTCTTTAGATCTGATTTGTAAAGAATAATTTGCCAAGGGCAAAGATGTTGAGGAAATTACATACAAAAAGACAGATTCTAGAGTTTTGAAATCAGTTATTTAATGCAAAACAATCATAAGAGAACAGAAAGCTTGGGTGATGGGGAAGAAAAAATATAAATATTTTTCACTAAAGGTGGATCCTAGGAAGAGGATGTAGATCGGCACTGAGGTCCATCACCAGAAAATTTACAGGAAATCACTTACCAGACTGCCATTCAACCTCACCCTAACCAGAATAGGCAGCTTATAAGATCAATCTGGTATAGAGATACCAACAACAAAATATGCCAGATTCCCTGGAGAAGGGAGGGTAATCAGTGCTAGGACTCTCCACGTGGCAGCTGTAAGCTGAAGGATGCTATTGCGTACGAAGACCCTTTAGTCCACACCTCACATGGGAAGATTTATGGAACCTCCCATGCCCACCCATATACAAGTTTTTCTCTTGGAAAGTCCAACCTGAACATCTCCCTACACGACTACCTAAGCTCATTTAAGTCAAACATTTCCGGATATGTTCCTTGGGCCCTATTTTGGAGAAGGAAAAAAAGGCATTAAAAGGTATGATGCCCTGTCATAGTTCCATTAGCTCAGCGTTTTGGGTAAAAAAAAAAAAAGAAGAATAACAAACAAAGGAAAATGATATTGTACATTCCTGGTCAACAAGGACAATGGGGGAATGAACACTTAAGAACACTCTAAAAGCCCAATTTTGTTCCCATTATATCCACATACAGATGCATAGAACGAAATGCTGTGAATGGATTGTCCATTTGTATGTAGCAAGCCTTGCAATAAACTACCTACAGGATAACTGGCTGTTCCTAACTCTCCTACTGTGGCTATGAGCTAGAGCTTTGATGAGGCATAATTGGAAGAGTAAAAGGAGTGGCTTGAGAAAACAGGGGTAAAATGCCCGTAGCTTATGCAGAAAGATTCGAAGGAGTAAATGCATTACGTGCAGAGCACTCACATGGAAAATAACTTCCAAGTCTGCAAAGACCACAACATGGCCTCATACTTCTAGAAGGAGACAGTCTTCCTCAACATAAAGAACCTAGAGATGGTGGGTCCTCTTAGCTGGGACTTGGAGAGTATGAGGCTGACAGCCACTACACACAACATAATAACTGGTGTGTACCATTCTGTAAAAGATCACCCAATCCATGCACTTAAAGATATATGAGAAGAAATGGAGGAAAAACATACACACTTAAATATACGCATAGATAGATTGAGAGGAGCACGCAAAAATATACGCATAGCTGCACTTAAAAATAGGAAACAGATAGTACCATAGAAAAAAAATTGAGAATTGGGCATTACTGTATAAAATAAATAAATAAAAGAAAAAAATGAAAAGAAACAGGTGTCATCGGCTTTCAGAAGTAACTTGGAAATTCTAAGACACAACGCCTGAACCTATGATTAAAAGGTAAACTAAAAAGCCTGTGCACCATGTTTTGGTGGTGTTGACCATGAGGTATGGACATTATGCACAAACAACTGTAAAATAATCACCAAGATTACAAATTTATTATATAATAAATAGGGAATGTGGTAGCCTATGATGCACGGATACTTTAAAATGGGCAACGTATCGTGTCGTATCGTATCCGATACTTTACTTTTTACATGTAAAACCCGTGTCCCTTCCATGTCCATGCCGTGTCTCTGCTATATCCATGTTGTATCTAGGTATCATAGGTGGTAGCAACTACCAAAAGCTTTGAAAAACAAAAACTTTAGATTACTCAAATGCCTAAGAAATGATCAGTTACAGAAATTTCTTAGGCTAATTTTAAAATGTTTGTTCCGGCCGGAACGGTACGGATTCGATGACTATGTTCAAAATCTGAGAAACCATGAAGTTACATTGATTTACTTTATCTTCCGATAGGAAAAACAATAAGGTTACCACCATTCCTCACAAATGGCGCTATCTTTTGAATTTCACTTGATTGGTTTAGTATGTCGTTCTGCAGATGTAGTCCACTACAGGAAAAAGAAAATGCACTTTAATAAAGAAATGTGTCTCTTTCAACAGCCATTTCAGTAAATCAGAGAAGATCTTGTTATCTCTCGAATCTCGATGTGTGAGTGAAATACTGTAAAGTAGAATAAATCTCATTTTAATCCATTGCACGTTCAAAAACAGTATCTGATAGATCTCATGATCATATACAACTTGGAACTCGATTCAGTTACGGAATTATCCTAAATAACTTTCAAAACAAAAGAAACATATATAACTCCATCACCGCCAATGTTCTAAAATCAACCAGTCTAGAAAAGATCCCATCTTCTCTAATTTACCATTCAATTGTGGCAGCACCCATCTCATCTTCCTCCCAACAATCTTTTTATGATTAAAATGCTAGTTTAGTATACCCAATAAAAACTCCTTTGATTTCAGTATTAAAAAAGAAAGAAAAGAAAACGGAAAGCATGTATTCAACCATAACTCATCATATGGAAATAGAGAAACAAGCTTTCTGCAGTTAGGTTGATCAATTGCATCGAAGCTTATGTAATTAGTAAAATTTAATTGTTTATATATGTATGCATCACAGTTCTTAAACTGCGCTGCTCTTGCATAATTAGTGCTCAAAATGCCTGTATCATGATACATCCATTAAATGATATGACACAAAATTCACATGACCTATCATAGTTTGTATTATTGAATTCATCTGAATCAGTTACTAATTTGACACAGTAGTTCAAAGAAGCACCAACGTGAATGCCATCATTTGCTCTCATGTTACAAAAACACGGTTTTAAACCATGTATTAGCCAATATGACAGTCAGAAATATTTCACAGACATGGGTATGTTTCAAACACTTTTTTTATTTGAAAATAACTCGTGAAACAACTCTCTTGAGGTTCTCAAGATCTCAGACCAAAAAGGCTGGAAACTTTTACAAGGGACAAGATCTAAAAACTCAATACAAAATTATCTATAATAATTTCTTATTCTTTTATCTTTCTGGCCTTTAAGTTGACATATCATTGTGTCAAAGTCCTTATTTCATGCAAGCCTTACACAGGAATTCCTACAAACAGAATGTGTGCATGCATGGTAACTTCCCCAATGGTCTGTATACATTTCTAAATGCTAGTCTACAAAATTAAAAAAATTAAAAAATCTTCCTGGGTAGATATAATTCCAACAATTGGGTATAAATCAGAACGACCCATTTTACCATTTTAATCATCTCACCCATTTTGCAAAGCAAATGACAATCTGGGTTCATCCAAACAGACCATGTATTTTTCAGAGAAGCAAAGATAAGGGTGAAAAAAAGGAAGGGGAGTGGGGGATAACATCATATTCAAACAAAGAGCTTCTTAAAGAAGAAAATATAGTTTCAGCAGAAACAAAGAGAGAATCTCTACATCTCCTAGATGACTAGGATGAAAAAAAAAAAGATAAGATATGAAATCTGACCTGTTTGAGCTGATTGAAATCTAGGTTTATCAGGTGGGAAACATAAATTTAAGAAATCTTAGCAAGTGGGGATTTTCACTGATGATTTGGTGAGACAGGTACAGGGTGGATGAGCTTCTAGGGTTTTAGTACAGGGAGTCTAGGGTTTTGGGTTTGGAGGGGAAGACTTGGAACTTTTCGTGGAAGGTAAGCGAGTCTCAGGCAGACGTGGCTCCAAGTGGGACCCATTGTCCCAATAATAAAAAAATGGATAGGTTGGGTTCAACTCAGGTAGTTCATATGACCCAAGCCTAACCCACAGCGGCCCCCAATATATGATGCCATTCGTTCACTTGCAGTGAGTGAGGCTTGACCAACCTGCAAACTTGTAGGGTCCACAGAGGGAGCCACATGTACAAATCTAAACCGTTGAAAAATAAACCACTCCTCTTGTATGGGTCCTGGTGAAGTTTGACTTTAGTAAGAGATGGACCCACTCTCAGATTCCCTCTGATTTTACTTGAGGCCGTTTGCTTACTTATTTTAGAGAATTCCTGGGAATTCATGATAAGTGGGACTCATCAAAGGTGTAAGGTTTTTTTTTTTCCTTTCTTTTGGTAAGAATTGTGCAAGTTGGATTACATGAGTGACTCAACTCTCAAGCTGGGTTAGGTTTTAATAAATGGGCCTTAATCAGATTCTCCATTAATCTATCAATTCAACGGTGGAGAAAATTCAGAATGAAGTAAAATCTTAGGATGCCCCCATTGAATTAGATGCTATTTTTAATTGAACTGTTTGGATATCAGATGTGCTTCACAAAAACTATTCTAAATATATGCCCCTTGTTAAATGGGCCCTCAGAAAGTTATAGTGAAATTAGAGTTAAGGTATTATTTGATTAATCACCTAAAAAATGTGTGAGTAAAATTTTAAGAAAAGCTCAACTGTATAGTGGTCGTCCAAAAGTGGTATTAGTTCTATTGGAGTTATGGTCTTGTCAAATTGGTAGTTATTTTATATAGTTTGGTTTCTTAGATATGAACTACTACATTGATGGTAGTTATTTTTGTGGGTGCAGTTTACGGCCCTAAGGTCCTCTCTGCAAAAGAGGCTGAAGCGATGTTGGCTCTCTTCGTAATGAAAAAAACAAAAGAAAAGGGTTAATCCAATGCCCAATTGAATTTTGTTGGACTCAAAAGATGTCGTAAACTTTAAATGAGGGTGAAGAGTGGTCTTTGAGCCATAGTTATTATTTTCACACCGTTTTCGGCTGAAATGGCCGAAAGTTTTCGTTTCGGTCAAGTGGTTGAACCCAGCCACAGGTTGGGTTGAGCGAGTGATCATTCTGCCCGGGAGCTGAAAATGCGTAAGCCTCATGGAGTCGACACCATCACGAAAGTGTCAACACTATTTCCCATGAGATAAAATTCTACCCGGGAGTTGAAAATGCATAAGCCTCATGGATTCGACACCATCACGAAAGGGTGTCAACACTATTTCCCATGAGATAAAATTGCCGGAGAAATTCTCTTAAGAAGTCGACACTAGATGATATGGGGTCGACACTAAAGTTTGACATTTATCACCTTCCATCTACAGAAGTTGCCCACACTAATCCTTATGAACATATAAGAGAAAAAAAGTCCATGTTGAATTCATCCATAAAATGTCAGACTTCCTGAGGGTTTTTTTTTTGCTGAGATTTGGGGATTTCCAAGATCATATTATGAACTTAAAATCTGCTAATTTTCACTTAATTACAATAACGTTTTTCTGCGTTTAAGACCGCACACTTTTGCAACTCGGTTAAGAAAATTTGCAGAAATCACGCTCAGTACCCCTGTTTAGAACACTTTTTAGCCCACTTCCTGAGTTTTTTTTTTTTTTTTTTTTTTTTTTTTTTTTTTTTTTTTTTTTTTTTTTTTGAGATTTGGGCATTTCCAAGACCATATTATGATGTTAAAATCTGCTAATTTTCACTTAATTACAATCACGTTTGTGAGGCCCCACATCTTGTGGACCCTCACTTTTGAATTTGAATACTACTTTATAGCCTAAGATACTTATCTATACTAATTAATAGGGGTTAGTAAGGGTAGATATGTATTTTCTTAGGTTATAGACCCTTTGTGTAATTTATAGAGTTTTTTAGAGTGTCTTTTTAAGTTTTGAGTTGGTTAGAGGCCTTAGCTAGATATTAGTATTTACTATAAGGGGGTTTCCACTTGAGAAGTTTCTAGAGTCTCACCTAAAGACCAAACTACCCATGACCCTAATCCTAATCCCATGTTAACAAAAGGGTATTCCTATACTTAGCCACCCAACTCAACCTATTTATACTACACCTTCCCACACCATACGTTGGCTATTGTTCATCTCTCTCATTTCCCTCTTCTTCCCTTGTTTGCCTCCAATACTCTCCCAAATTCCCCCCAAGTCTGCCTTCTCCCTCTCTTTCTCTTTATAGAACCCTAAGAAGAAGAAGGAAACGATCTCAGCTGCAACCTATTTCACTTGGATTCCTCTCTGTCTCGATCTCAGTCATCCCTCTCCCTAACCAAATCAGGTGAATACCCTCTTCTTGTTCAGTTCTTATGGAATTCCCTCTTTCTCCCTCTAGATCTTGTTCCTTATAGCAATTCTCTGGTGGAAATGGGTATAAGAGTAGAGATCTCTTCTAGATTTGAGTTTTGGGGCTAATCGTGAGTATGAGAAGACCATAGAACTGGGATTTCCCTTTTACCGGATTGGATCTCTGTTTCTCTCCTTTCCTTCTGCAATTGGTGAAGGCAAGTGCAATATGCTTATTTAACATAGAATGGATGTTTACTGTCTTTGATTCTAAGATTTTCTATTCAATTGATGTTATAATTATTAGATCTACCTTTGAGCATATTTTCATGGATGTGTGGCCATTGATGGGTGGGTTGATCTCATTTGGAAGATCAATGGCCCATGGATTGGTTGGTTGAATGTTTATTGGAGTGTTTTTCATGATTCTGGATGTGTATGTGGTGATTGGGCGAGATGGGTTGAGTTCTGGATTGTTAGAAAGGGATACCAGAACTCCAGAGTTGCAGAGCGTCTCTGTGTTCTGCCAAACACAACGCAGCGTCTCTGTGTTCTGCCAAGCACGATGCTCAAGGCCAAGCTCAGTGTCAAGGCCGAGTCCAGTGATATGACTGAGCTCTGCGCTTGACTAATCTCTGTGCTTTTACCGAGCTCAGTGATACGATCAAGCTCTTCGCTTGACAACTCAGTGTTCTGCCAAGCACGATGCTCAAGCCGAGATCAGTGTCAAGGCCGAGCCCAGAGTCATGGCCGAGTTCAGTGATATGTCTGAGCTCTGTGCTTGACCGAGCTCAGCGTCTGACCGAACTCAGTGCTTGACCGAGCTCAGAGCTCTGCGCTTTGTCTGAGCCCAGTACTTGGCCGAACTCTATACTTTACCTAGTTCTGCGCTTCGTCTAAGCCCAGTACTTGGTCGAGCTCTGTGCTTTTACCAAACTCAGTGCTTGACCGAGCTCAGAGCCCTGCGCTTTGTCTGAGCCAGTACTTGGACAAACTCTGTATTTTACCGAACTCTGTACTTTACCGAGCTCTGTGTTTTACCGAGCTCTGTTCTTTACCGAGCTCTGTTCTTTATCTGAGTTTAGTGCTTGATCAAGCTCAGTGTCTTACCGAGCTGCCTCAGTGTCTGACCGAGCTCAACGCTTTGCCGAACTGAGCTGGGTGACCGAGCTGAGTATCTTGCTGAGCTCCGTGCTAGGCCGAACTCCGAGCTTGATTCCTAGAACTCTAGAAGGCAGATTTCCAACGAGGGAAACTAGGACCTGGGACATCTCCTTAAACCAAGACTTTCAGTGGGTACGGTCAACTACCTAGGCCAAGGAGTTTGCCGAGCTCACAGGAATTTCTGAACAACCAGGCATTGCCTGCAGGAGGAATACTTCCCTGATCCCAGTGTGCCGAGCTGATTACCAGGCCAGGAAGTCAGCTGAGCACACTGTGTACAACGACACTTCCCAGATTCTAATTTCTATTGTTGTGATCATATGTGGGGTCCATTGACCATCCAAATAGACTTCCATCACTGTACCCAACCCGAGTCAATGGTGTGCTCAACCTTGACTCGTGGGGTCCAGTAATTAGGGTCCAGGTCATGTAATCTAAGATAATTCGACCCTTATGTGTTACTAATGATGCTCGTAACTTCTGGAGCACCAAACACAGTATCTATTAGCATCTGAGGTATCATTTAAGGATCAAATTACCTGAGGTTGACCTGAACCAGATAGTGGACCAATTACCTAGGTTGGACTGTTGATATTTCCCCATTGAATCTTGTATTTGGAGATTTATCTCTCTCATCATATTACTGTCACTCTATTGTCCTTATTATTGTTTATACCTGTTAATGAATTGAATAAATGGAAGACCTGAACCTAGGACTACTTGAAGGTGACCCGGTGATGTAAATGGGTGAACATTGACCCGTGTCTGTGGCTAGGCGGGCCCTTTTGTGGCCTATGTATGGTTGTATAAACCCTAGATTGGAGAGGTTGATTATATTGGACTGTTTTACATTGGAAATAGATTTGTTGCCTCGTTTGGACTGTCTTAGACTAGGCCATGTACTTGATGGGCTTGGGTATGGATCCAACGAGTGAGCTTGGACCTGGATTGTGATCTATGGTAATGAATTGATACTTGGACCTCTTAGGGAATTTGTTAGGACCTTGTTCACGCAAGGTAAAGTTTAGACAGACACAGACCTTCATTGTTTCCTTCAGTCGGCATAGACATTCACTCAGTTGTTTTAAGCTCAGCCTTTGGACTAATCATCACTGGTAGGAGCTATTTATGAGTGTTGAGTGAGCTATCATGATGAGCTATGTTTTAGACGGACGGCGTGATGCCGGGTCCGGTCTCCTCGAGTGATGAGTGTGGTGAGACTGATGAGTGTGATTACGGGGCTCGTCATTCCCCAGCTTTGGTGAGATTCCCCGCCGCGACTGTGTTCAGTATAGGAGGGCCGCGGCATAATATCCCGCGGTATCCAACTCGTGTAAATGTGCCATATTGTTTTAGATTAGATATTATGTTTATCCTGATTCTCAATGCTTATCCTACTCAACTGCCTAGATTCTGTATCTTGATATTCTTTATAATCATATGCTTGTCTTTACTCTTTTGATACATTTTTCCTATGTTACTTGTATTCTGTGACTTGCCAGATCTTTGGATCTGACCCATTCTTGGTGCTTACGTTTCGACCCCGTTTACGAGGACGACGCGCTTGCGCTAGTTGAAGTACCTGTAGTAGGAGACTACGGGTGGGGACCAGCCGACCAAAAGGTCGAGCTGGAGGTTGGAGAGCCATCACTTGGGGTGTGAAAGTTCTGATGTTATTTTGGGGTTTTGAGTGATTCTTGTAGTGAGCATGGTAGTTGTCTTAATCTGTAATAAACCTTTACTCTTTACAACTTTAATACTTTTGGTGGGATTTCAGCTCTGCTATATTTGACTTAGATATATGATACCCTATTATTGCTTCCGCTATATTCACATGCTTCCGCATTATTAACCGTTGATCTTATATCGTTTAAAAAGTTTTAAATTGGACCTCACTGCGGACCTACGATCTTGGAAGTTTTTGGATTTTCCGGGAAGTGGCGCGCCAACTTCGGGTATCTTGACGATCTTTTCGGTATCCGAAATTGGGGCATTACAACGTTTGCCTGCATTTCAAACCGCGCACTTTTGCAACTCGGTTAAGAAAATCTGCAGAAATCAAGCTGAGTATCCCTGTTTATGACACTTTTTAGCGCACTTCCCGAGGGTTTTTTTTTTTTTTTTTTGCTGAGATTTGGGGATTTTCAAGACCATATTATGAACTTAAAATCTGCTAATTTTCACTTAATTACAATAATCAAATTTGCCTGCGTTTAAAAACCGCGCACTTTTGCAACTCGGTTAAGAAAATCTGCAGAAACCAAGCTTCGGACACTTTTTAGCCCACTCCCCGATGGTTTTTTTTTTTTTTTTTCTGAAAATTGGGGCTTTAAAAGTCCATATTATGAGATTAAAATCTGCTAATTTTCACTTAATTACAATCACGTTTGCCTGCGTTTCAAACCCCGCACTTTTGCAACTCGGTTAAAAAAACCTGCAGAAACCAAGCTAAGTACCCCTGTTTAGGACACTTTTTAGCCCACTTCCCGAGGGTTTTTTTTTTTGCTGAAAATTGGGGCTTTAAAAGTCCATATTATGAGGTTAAAATCTGCTAATTTTCACTTCATTACAATCACGTTTGCCTCCGTTTCAAACCGCGCACTTTTGCAACTCGGTTAAGAAAATCAACAGAAACCAAGCTAAGTACCCTGTTTAGGACACTTTTTAGCCCACTTCCCAAGGGTTTTTTTTTTTTTTTTGCTGAGATTTGTGGATTTTTTTTCCTAGATCAGCATGCATACCTGCATCATGAGGCATAAACAACAAGGAAATAAACACAACTAAGTAGGCATAAAAAAAAATATCAAATCCACTAATCTTCAATCCCAGCACACATACTCATTCAAATCTGCAAAAAATCTGTAGAAACCAAATCCTTCACAACAAACAAACACAGAAAACCTGCATCCTAATAGAAATTCCAACCTGATCTACTCCATGCATCAACAACAAGGACATAGGCGGTAAATCTCCCAAGAAACACAGAAAACCTGCATCCTAATAGAAATTCCAACCTGACCCACATAAAAACACATAGTGCCAAATCCACAACAAGCACTGATCAAGTCCAAATCCAACAGATTCATTTTCAACTTGAAAATCAGACAGTATATACAAAAATAAAATCCCACGCGCACACTACAACAACTAAAATAATGACATCCAAATCCAACAGATTCATGACAACATCATTTCATTTTTCGAACATCTGCCAAATCCAAATCCAACAGATTCATGACAACATCCAAGTCCAAATATGAACAATACCACATCCAAAAATCCCACAACTATTCCAAATATTCGAATACCACAAATAAAATTTCAACATCTGCTATCTGTAATAAAATCCACATTCGAATTTCGAATACCAAAAATAAAATTCCAAATCCATGTTTCATTCTGACAGATCTTCTTAAAGTTTCAATTCAAGATCCACCGCTGAAACCTGCACATGTAACAAAAGTATATGAGGCCATATGCAATAAAGTTAAGCACAACATATAGTAAATTGGGGGCATTTTTTTTTTTTATTACAGCAACAGAGAACATTTGAAAGAAAAGTAACTTCAAAATCAGGTCAGCATAGAAAAATCACAAGCATATCCACAGAAACATTTACATGCAAAAAAAAAAAAAAAAACCCTGTTATGCACACATAAGAATTGGATGTGATTATACAATCTGCTAAAAATGTCTATATAGAAATAGGTGAGAGAACTCATAATAACACAAGGTTTCAGTGATGCGTCAACAAAATGATGCAGATAGTATTACTCGTCTTAGTGGTTAGGCAAGCGTCACACTATTGAATTCTGACGCTCGTACCTGTCCCTATGCAACATAGATGAAATGAAACTGAGTTCCTTGGCTGAAGCGAGATCAATAAAAAATTTTCCTACCAAGTCAGCAGCCTATTATGTTGTAAATGAGGACAATTCAAAGCCACAAAAGTTTGAAGTATCACCTGTGTCCAATCATTCCTCTTGCACATAAATTTTTAGGTAACCTGCAAACACAACCAACCCATTCAAGCATGGATTCATTCTATTCACTCATACAAAGTCTTTCACCCATATCAAATGCCATATAAACTCATGAATCATCAAACTGAGGCCAAAAAAATCAGACCTTAAGCAACAGAAAACCATTATTTGATCAGACAATACATACAAAAAGGGCACAAACGAATCAGGCATCTATACTAAAACAACCGAAACAAATCCATTCAATTTAAATCAACAAATGTAGTGTGCAAAAATTCTACAAGCAATAGCACAAAACATCCAAAATTCTACAAACTCGGCAATACAGAGGACCCATCATAGCAGGTCCAAAGCAACAAAATGCAGAAAAAAGAAAACCAAAAGGATTTAGAGGGTTCCTGCTGCGATGGGGGTACCTTTCTGCGAGGGGGACGTGGCTGAGATGGGGAGGGACGCTGCTTCGATGAGGGAGGAAGGGAGGCGCTGCGATGGTAAGAGGGAGAGAGTTCGATGCTGCTGGTGGAGGTGGAGCCGTGGGTCTGGATGCGCAGCGATGGAGAGGGAGGAGAATCGTGATTGAGAGAGAGGAAGAAAGCTGCCGCGCACGAGATTAAGAGAGAGGAAGAGATGAGGGACGTTCAGCCCTATGAGATTTGCAGTGCCTCTTCCATGGTGTGGGTCTGGACGCGCAGCGATGGGGAGGGAGGAGAATCGCGATCAAGAGAGAGAAAGAGCTGTTGCGCACGAGAGTGAGAGAGAGGAAAAGATGAGCGGACGTTCAACCCTTCTCAGTGTCTTCCCCTTTTGGTCGAAAATTTCAAGTGGGCTATCCAAATAGAGGGCGGGCTCTTTCTTTCTTTCTTTAAATGTGAGGTCCAGCTGGAGTCCAGCTAGACCTCCAGCTTGGATTGGGCTCCCATTCGGGCTCCATAATCAGGCTCGGTAGACTTTTTGTTACAAAAATTGCTGCTTTGACATTCTCAATTACAGAGAAATGGCTAGAACTAGACTTCTGGAGTAACTGGTGATTTGAACTGGCTTCAGTTCCGGATTAGGACCGGCCCAAGACCTTAACAAATTTCATGATCTGGATATCGTCTAATCTCCTTGGATTACATGCAATCAGCTAAATTCATCTAAAAAGGACTTGATATTTGATTACTATAACCTAAAAAAACATAGAAGACTTTGGTTTCTCTTCATTGATTCAATAATAACCCAAGTTTAATTTAGTACAGAAAACATTGTCATAATCTCATAAGTGTCTGCCGAAACCTCGATCAAACAGTTGATTTTAAGCAACTCTCATGCAAATGCTCATTAGAAGAAAGGAAAATGACAACAAACCACAAATGGCTTCCGTTCAACGAGTGCAATTCTGTGGATCAACAGATAGAGATTATCAATATCAGAGCAAAACTTGGCTACTATCAAAACATGCCCAGTGGAATTGCAATCAAACTATTGATATCAACCATCGCATAAAAATATCTACCAGATAAATAAAAATCAAGAACATTCCACAACTGGTTTGTAGTGATCAACAGCTAGGATCATCAATATCAGGTGAAAATGGAGCCACTGTAAAAAACTGTACTGTGGACACACCAATCAAACAGTGAATTTCAAGCATTTTTTTCCACACAAACATCCATTGCAATCACAAGCACTTACTACAAGAAGCTAATTCAAACCCTTACTGC
The DNA here is from genome assembly GCA_003546025.1 of Camphora micrantha. NCBI lineage: Eukaryota > Viridiplantae > Streptophyta > Magnoliopsida > Laurales > Lauraceae > Camphora > Camphora micrantha. The sequence goes on from QPKB01000002.1 coordinate 12,729,575, forward strand.
AATTTATATTTTTTTTCTGCAAATGGGTCATCAGGATTTTATTCTTCTGGACACGTGAACTTGATGTACTACTAAAAATCATATTTTTAACACAGTTTTCCAAATTTAGAAACAGAGAAAGTACAGATAGATCACAATCCCAAAACCCATTAATTTTTCAATCCTTCCACCTTAGAAACTTCAAAAAAAATAAAATAAAAATAAAACCCCCAAAAAAATCCAAACTCCAATCCTATCCACTTGACCCAGACCAGAACTTTCTTTTTCTTCCAAAAAGAAAGAGACCCAGATAAAAAATCGAAGCATTTTACATTAGGGGTTTTCTGGGGTGAGCAGATCCGATTAGTTTTGAGAGATTTTCATGTGAGAGAGAAGGGATAGAAACTCACCTGTTGTTATTAAGGACGAGGGAGAGCGAGAGAGATCGATGCAAAGAAGAGTTGCATAGGAAAGAGAGAGAGGGATCAGGAAACGATCGAGAGAAGAAGCATTCGACGACGTCTGGATCAGTCTCTACAGAGCTAGATTTGGTGGGTCTTTCTTTTTTTTAGATGGAAGGATGTAATCTGCAGTGGTGTCACTGATCTCCGTAATTTCCTACTGCCCTCTTCCTTGACATCCTCATTGTCAATGAAAGCAGACTCTATTTCCCCTCTTAACTTCTGGGGGAATTCTGGACAATCTCCTTGTCCTTGTATTCATCATCGCCAAAACACTGCACATCAACATCCAAACCAAACCAACAAGCGACAGACATTAAATAAATGACATTGGACACATGCCAGCCTGCAAAAACTAAAAACAAGAGTATAAAACAGTGGACAACAAAACTAACCCAAAATGCAGATTACTTGGGTCAGGTAAAAGCAAGTGGAAAATACTCAATCAAGGCCCTTAAAAACTGCCAGATAGATATAAGATAGTGAGGGAGAACGAAAAAAAAAAAAAAAAAGAGGCTCATGTTATAAACTTATAGTTTGGATAGGCTAACTTGCGTTTTTGCCAACAGTAATGGTCTATGTTTCCATCACCCACCTACATAAAAAAAAAAAAAAAAAAAAAAAAAAAACACATCAAATTGAGAGATCATGTTTTAATGACAAATGAAAGAGACGAGGGAATAATAAGATAATGGGTTCGCATCTGGGGGCATTTGAACCAGGTCCGAATAACATAAAAGAAACTTTACTATAGAAAAAGAGAGTGAGAGAGCAGAGGAAAGCAGAGCATAAAACAAAACACAACAAAAGATTGATGAATATTGAGTATGAAAAGGAGGGGATAAGAAAAAAGGGAAGAGACCCACCTCCCCATAAAAGACATTGGGCTCAGGGTGAGCTTTTATGAGGTAGTCACTAGTCAGTGCCCCATTTGACAGCTTCCATTCCATAACCAAGCTCACCACTTGCTGCCATTTGCTTTCCATACTCAACTATGCTCCATGACATCATGGTGATGGTGAAGGCCATGGGAAGCCCAAATTTCACATTGTCCCCTGCATCATAGTACCCCCTCCTACTAGATCAACCTATAAAACATCAACAAAGGGCTGTATCATCAGCTCTCTCTCTCTCTCTCTCTCTCTCTCTCTCTCTCTCTCTCTCAAGAACAACCCTAGTCTCAGGACCAGTCGGGCACTCTACAAGTAACTAAGTTAGGAAGCAAACAAGTCCCGACTAAATGCATATCAAGACTTTAATTTTTCATTGATTACATTTGAAGGTCATCATTCATCCAGAATTATCCATAACCCAAAAATAACATTAACACCTTATGGTTAGGGAACATTTAGATAACTAAAAAAAAGTGCCAGCACAGACATGATAAAAACATATAGGAAAAGGAGTGGATACCACACCTTCATTGGATCGCAATCAATCATAGGGCAGTATTAATTGTAAGTTTCACAGTGGTTCACATAGATCATCAAAAGCAGTTGCAGTTGCATATATATATATATTTTTTAAGATCATTTGGTTCACAAGTTTGTTACAAGTGCAAGAGGGAATGCTCTTTTCCATGCATCATCAACTCTCATCTTTTTACATTAGAGGAGGTCACAGTATTTTCACATAGAGATCATCAAAAGTAATCGACTAACAACCCCTCATGAAATGAAATGTGGGTACCTTTCTTTCCCAAATATCATCTTCAACACAGGGCACCATTGAGGATAAAAATCATATCTTGCCATGTTCAAACTTCGTATGACTTGTACCGGCCATCCACCGGACCTTTCCACCTCTAGTAGTAGGCCCATACCGCCTCCTAACCTTTCTCCATAGAAGTAAATACTGCCACTTTTCCACATTAATTTCAGAACCCAAGTGGCAAGACAACATTTTCTATTCACAGGTAATCAATCAGTTTCCATAAGAATGAAGTGGGATCGTGAACTGGAAACAAAGATTTGACACTGTCGTGGAACACAAAACTGAGACAGAGGTCAAGGGCGCCTTGGCACCCCAGCTTCTGACTGAATATTACTAGCAGAGAAAACAAAATCAATCAATTTCACGTTCCTCAACATCATCTAATGGGAAACAAAGCAAGAAGATAATCGCATAAGAAGCAACACAAAGATCATCATCATCATCATCATCACCATCATCTTCTTATCATGTTGACTTGTCCCATTAAATTGGGGTAAGCTTAAACAATCATACAATTTATCTAAACAATAATTGCAACAATGAAAAACTCAAAAAAGAAAAAGAAATCCCCACAAAGAAAAATATAGTTGGAGAAACCCAAGATTCCAATTAAAAATTCCCAATGCACCAATCAATATGTTGGACTTGTATTTACCAACTACACTACTTAAAAAACTCTTTTAAGTGTCCTATAACAATAGAAAGAGCTGTTGATGTGGGAATTACCTCAACAACACTCAAGCAAATGCAATTGGCAATGAAGCAAACCCCTTTATGTTGCATCTGAAGCCTTTGGGCTCCTAAAATCCCTTTTCAACTCAGCAACCATTTTCATACAACAGGCCTTTGATTTTCCAAGGACCGCCGCCATGATCTTCTCCCACCTCATTGGAACATCCTTGGGGAAAGCCTTGAGTGCATTAATTAGATCCATGTAGGTAGTTTCAATTCCCAATGGGTTACCTATGATGGCGAAATCATAAATGCAAGAATGGGGGGATAGTCAATGAGAAGTAGGAAACCATTAATTTCAAACTCTAAAGACAAACAAAGGGAGTTGGTCACATTGCAGAACAATGTTTGTTGAACATATGGTTTGTACTACATTTTCTACATGTTCCCATGCAGGACCTTTTCTTCTGGCACAAAAGACATAGATGGTGTCCACACCTCCCTTTCTTATCGTTCCAAGCCCTTATCATGGCCTTGTCATTGAGCATCACATGGAATGGAATGGGATTCACATGGATGTGGATCAGCCCATCTTTGAGCACCGACCCCCAAACACCCATCGCGTGGAGGTTTGGCAAATGTGCTCCTAGTTCATGAGACAACCAGTCTATTCTACAGTATGTCATGTTCCTCTGTCTTCTCCACATCCCCCGACTTGTAACAAGCATGAATCACGACATTGAAAATGTAAGTGTTTGCAACAACCCCTATGCGAAGCATCTCATTATAAATTTTCCAAGCCATTGCAGTGAGCGTGGCCTTTTGCCAAAGCACTCAAAAGCGCACTACAGGCGTGCAAATGAGGCCTAAGTCTATTGATTTTCATGTGCTCAAATATCTGAACTGCATCTTGTGTCTTCTTTGATTGGGCATAGAATATCAAAAGCGAACTTAAAATTTGCGAATTGGACTCAGGATCATCGTGGCTGCTAATCAGCAAACTTAAAACCGAAGGGGATGAAAGAAAAATCGTTTAAAGCAATTCTTTCAAGCAATTTCTGTGCAGTTTTTAACTGTCTTTCCTTAGTAAGGAGATGGATCAGGGTCCAATGAGGTTGTAAAGTATGATGGTAATGGGGAAGGGATTCTGCCCATTTGAAGAAAGCCCATGAAAGAGAGCAGCTATCTATTGAACGTTGTATCAAAATGCTGTCCACTATTGATGGAGTTAAGCTAGAACTTATCTGGGTTTTTGATAGAACATTCCAGTTCCCCTTCAAAACAATGGCACATGCAATCCTGACAAATTGGGTCTCAGGTTTTCTTGTAAGTAAGCTAGCCATGTATACAAAAGACTATGAATTAAAGTCCTATATTCTATGGCAAGATAATAATTGTTAACTTAAATACCTCATAAAATTAAACTAAAACAAAGACAGTCCTGCAAAAGTTATAAAAAAAAAAAAAATGTGATACATTTTTAAGTAGATGAACTGAAATGGCAATGGATATTGGTTCCAATATCAGTATGAGAAATACTAAGAGTGGCTACCCCACAAAGACAGAATAAAAAAAACACCTTTCCAATAAATTTCAATAGGAATGAACTGGGTCTTACTTTCAATACAATAATGAAGCTACACAGGCAACATAAATCAAACAAACTGCAAATGAACATGGAAATTTCAAAACGAGACTATGGAAAAATTAAATTTTTTCCACAAATTTGCTAGAATTCTACTTAGAGAAGGTCATATATGCCATTATACAAATTGGGTCCCTCTATTTTAATGAAATGAAATTCACTCATGTGAGAAAGTCATCAAATCAAAGCAAGACATGAACATTACAGTATGGAACTACAGATAAAAACAATCATAACAAAAGTAATCACAAAGAACAGTTCGAGTCCAAGGAATGAAAGAAAATCATATTAAAATAAAGGACATGAAGAAAGATCGGATTTTTAAATACCACCGACTGAGAATCAAAATCAAGATGGTTAGATTGAATGAATCGATTTAGAAGTCACTACAAAATAAAAATGAAGAGGGTTCTCTTCAGAAAAGAATGCAGATTGGGGAGAGAAGTTGGCCTTTCTCACCTGTGCAAAATCAATGGGATCACAAGAGAATCAAAAGGGAAGAAGAAGATGATAATGAAATGAACCTCATATTCAACCTTGTGCTTCTCGGATTCTTCAAAAGGCTTCAAAATGCTTCAAATCATCCAAACCAATTCAAACCAAACCACAATCTCAAGAGCGAAGTGAGATCCGGAAGGAAAATCAAACTAGAACTCTTGATCGATCAACATATCCAAACCTCAACACAAATGATCTCTTCAAGGCCGATTTCAAAGAGAGAGGAAAGCGATCAAACCTCAAAACCCCAAAAATGAAAGAAGGGTCTGGAGAGATCGAAAAAAGTTGATGCCGATCGGATCTCTTCAATGCTGGCTTCAAAGAGATCAAAACTCCATGAATGAGCGCGAGAGCGGGAGGTTTGAGGATTAGGGTTTTTCTTTGGGGATTTGGAGAGAGAGGCAGAGCGATTGAGATTTGCTGGAGAGCGATGGAGAGGGTTGTAAACGATTAGGGTAACATTGGTGGCTTTAAACAATTAGGGTTGTAAACGACGGGCCATATACTATAGCAGTTGTATCAAGTAACATCGGCTACACCATCACATGGGGGAACCACTTGCGGACGAAGGATCAACGGCTGAAAGCCATCGAAAACCAAACGACACCCATGGACGTCGTTTTTTTCATATCTTAAACGTCGGAAATTCTCCTTTTTGACGTAGTGATTCAAGTAGAGGATTCAATTGTATACATAGGGTTTTATCCTGTATTCTTTTTTTATTTTTTATTTTTCCTCCATGAACACATTTTAACTTGAGGAGGCCTCCTAATATATAAGATTGGTTATTGAAATTTTATTTTTATTTTTCAATTTAAAGACAATAAGAAAGACTATTGCAATTGTTTATTTTCCTAGTGATCTCTCAAACATATTTAACTATTTATACATATATTATATATTTATATAAGTCAATACCATAGCCTTATTGGTCATTGTATTTATGCGCTGATATGGATAAAAATGGATGGATTAAGAATAATTAATCTTTTCCTTTTTAATTTTTAAGTATTTTTTTATTTTTGTAAGAATTTTAAAATCCTACAATTCATGACATGATTAGATTCATTCCCTTGAACGATTTGCGACATGATTTCGGGCTTCAGAAAAATGCTGCCTGTGATGATTTCCAGTTCCCTGCTGCTCCCAAATGCACAGCTGAGTAAATTCCCATTCATTTTGCTATATTTCAAAACAGATTGTTATTTGGAAAAACATGTCCTGCCTGAGATGATTTCCAATTCCCTGCTGCCCAAAACACCCAGTGGGCAGATTACCATCCATTTTGCTAAATTACAAACAGATCATAACTTTGGGTACGTCAAGATAGTGGGTCTAATGCAAACCTGAAGTTCAAGGTCCTTCATCTTGTGGGTTAGAGACAAAACTGCATCTTGTGACCTCTGGTTTTCACATCTTAAAATGTCATGACTCTTACTGAGGTTGCTAGCTCGGCTTGTAGCTGCTCAAGTTCCAGTTCTTTGTGACAACGGTTTTCCCGCAATACCCTTGTGAGTAGAATTTCAGCCTTCAGTTCAAGCTCTGCATCACCCTAGGGAACAAAAAAGGATAAACAAAATCAGACCCAAAGCAAGATAACTATAAAAAGAAATCCACTTTACCTACTGAGATGACAGCTCCTAAACAATTGCACGAGGTTTAAAGAACTTTTCATTATCTAAAGAATAAATTCTTGCAGATAGTTAGCAAAACAGAATAAGGCAGGCCTGCAATAAAAGGAAACGAAACTTCTAAAAGGAATTAAGAATTGGATAAGTTGCATAACATTACAGTAACCATTAGGAGGACATAAATTCTTTGAAACTTGTAAATAAAACAAGCTGACTTGGTGCCAAAAGAAAATTTTGTAACACTGCATTTGAATGAAAAGATGGCTGCTCATTTTGCGGCTGAAATGGACAACCACGTTGAGTGGGATATTGTCCCTTCTAGCAACCCCAAATTAATAATGGAGAATCGTGCCAGTTTTCACACACAAAAATGCAGTAGACCAGAGAAAAATCTGTTCTAAAAATAGAACAATTTTTCTACAACCAGAGGAATGAATTGCATAGCCGTTCACGGTTTTTCTTAGCAACATAAGATTCACTAAATATTTAGTTCCGTGGAGACTTCCATTTGAATAATTCTCTCTCTTCCAACAGGCAAGGATAGACATCTGCATCAGATCCCTGATGTGCATCCAAAATGCATTCTCTATGAATATAAACAGTGAAAAATCTACATGGATCAGCTAGATGGATTGTAAGACCTTCGAATCCTGTGTTTGTGTGTGCAGGCCTTGTATGGCCTAAAGAAAGCTCGGAGCACATGGTATGGAAGATTAAAAAAAAATCTGTTGTCCAACTCTAGTTTGTCTGTGATGCAAATTCAAAGGAAGTTATGAGTGATTGTGCTACATGTAGATGATCTCATCATCATTAGAGATGATGTAGATGAGGCATAAGGAGTTCATAAACATCTCTTTGCTTGTCTAGCAATGGCCGTTTAGGGAGAACAGCCTGGAGAACTTGCGCACTTCCTTCTATTTTATGTTGAAATGGTAAATGATTACTTTAAAAGCCATTAAAATAGTATAACTACAAGGCTATATAATACTAGACATTTATAAGTACACAAAATCTAGAAAGCTAGCATTATCTTCCTAAGTCCTAACTACTTGGCCATAAATAAGAAATGGCGAGTCCTGCAGACTTTTTAGATCATATAGCCCATGAGATGATCAAGGTCTTCGCTTAATGCAACCACCATCATATTTCTCAATGAAATTTGAAAGGTTAATCCTACTTTGTTCAAGACAAATTGACCATTTCATAAAAACAAGAGCACGATAATAACATCACAATGAAACATCTCAAAGAATGATACCACAAACTCCAGGTCTCAACAAGAGGGGGGACTAAACAAACAAAGAACACTTGTCCTCAAAGGAGGCAGACCATCGAGGAGCAACAATGTCAACACAAAGTGACATCGGCCTGTGCAGCTGGTTGGAGAGGTTGGAGACGCCCAGTAGCGATACTATTTGACAACCAGAATGCAAACTTGTTTGCATCAGATGTAGTGTTTTATGCAACACTGAAGCATATTGAAAAGAATGTGTTCTCTACAAGAATGTCATTTACAAAGAGTGATTTAACAATCAAAACCTCAAAATCTTAAAAAAAACTACCTATAATCGAATAAATGAGCAATACCATTCTAGATATTCCTATAGTTAGTAGGTTCAGTTTATGTCTACTTTTGTGTGTGCGCGTGCATGTGCTTTTTTCCTTTTAAGAGGGCGTTTTGGTATTTTCAGAATGTCACAATTGAGAAGGGACCTCACGTCTGAATAGGTTGGCATTCATTGAAGAGTGGGCCCATTTGAGATCGTTATCAATCTACCCTGGAAAAGTCATTTATCCAGAAGCTCCTATCATGAGTTGTTCTTAGGACTCCATTCAAAAGTGGATACTTGTCTTGTTTGGCTGAAGTTGTTTTCTACTTAGAATTAATGGCAGCTACCTCATGTACCATTCTAAAATTCGTATGTAGAGCACAATATAAAATTACTCAAAACTTTCACACTAAAAGCATTTAAGAAAGGCCTTCTAGAACATACATCAAGACTGACCTCCATCTTGAGCAGCCCTTTTTTTTTTTTTTTTTTTGATAACAAGCAGCCCTTATTGAAAAGCATGCTCTAGTAAAAACATAAAGAGAACTCAACAATCAAACTTTCTTTGGAGTGGTGATGATAACAAAGTGAACAGTCTTCATCTAATTACTTGGAGGACTCTGATGACTCCAAAGTGATGGTGGACTAGAAATTGGACACCCAAAAATCCAGAACAAGCCTTCATAATATTTCTTTAGATCTGATTTGTAGAGAATAATATGCCAAGGGCAAAGATGTTGAGGAGATTACATACAAAAAGACCGATTCTAGAGTTTTGAAATCAGTTATTTAATGCAAAACAGTCATAAGAGAACAGAAAGCTTGGGTGATGGGGAAAAAAAACTATAAATATTTTTCACTACAGGTGGATCCCAGGAAGAGGATGTAGACCGGCACTGAGGTCCATCACCAGAAAATTTACAGGAAATCGCTTGCCCAACTGTCATTCAACCTCACCCTAACTGGAATAGGCAGCTTATAGGATCAATCTGGTCTAGAGATACCACCAAGAAAATATGCCAGATTCCCAGGAGAAGGGAGGACAATCAGTGCTAGGACTCTCCACGTGGCAGCTGTAAGGTGAAGGATGCTATTGCTTACGAAGACCCTTTAGTCCACACCCTCACATGGGAAGATTTATGGAACCTCCCATACCCACCCATATACAAGTTTTGCTCTTGGAAAGTCCAACCTCAACGTCTCCCTACACGACTACCTTAGCTCATTTAAGTCAAACATTTCCAGATATGTTCCTTAGGCCCTGATTTTGGAGAAGGAGAAAAAGGGCATTAAAAGGTATGAGACCCTGTCATAGTTCCATTAGCTCTGCGTTTTGGAAAAAAAGAAGAAGAATAACAAACAAAGGAAAGTAATATTGTACATTCCTGGTCAACAAGGACAATGGGGAATGAACACTTAAGAACACTCTAAAAGCCCAAATATTGTTTCCATTATATCCATATATAGATGCATAGAACAGAATGCTGCGAATGGATTGTCCATTTGTATGTAGCAAGCCTTGCAATAAACTACCTACAGGGTAACTGGTCGTTCCCAACTCTCCTACTGTGGCTATAAGCTAAGCTTTGATGAGGCATAATTGGAAGAGTAAAAGGAGTGGTTTGAGAAAACAGGGGTAAAATGCCTGCAGCTTATGCAGAAAGATTCGAAGGAGTAAATGCATTACATGCAGAGCACTCACATGGAATCTAACTTCCAAGTCTGCAAAGTCCACAACATGGCCTCATACTTCCAGAAGGAGACAGTCTTCCTCATCATAAAGAGCCTAGAGATAGTGGGTCCTCTTAGCTTGGACTTGGAGATTATGAGGCTGACAGCCACTACACACAACATAATAAATGGAGTGTACCATTTTGTAAAAGATCGCCCAATCCTTGCACTTAAAGATATATGAGAAGGAATGGAGGAAAAACAGACATACACTTAAATATACGCATAGATAGATTGAGAGGATCACACACAAATATACGCATAACTGCACTTAAAAATATGAAACAGATAGTATCATAGAAAAAAAAAATTGAGAATTAGGCATTACTGTATAAAATAAATAAATAAAAGAAAAAAATGAAAAGAAACAGGTGTCATCGGCTTTCAGAAGTAACTTAGAAATTCTAAGACACAACGCCTGAACCTATGATTAAAAGGTTAACTAAAAAGCCTGTGCACCATGTTTTGGTGGTGTTAACCATGAGGTATGGACATTATGCACAGACAACTGTAAAATAATGACCAAGATTACAAATTTATTATATAATAAGTAGGGAATGTGGTAGCGACTACCAAAAGCTTTGAAACACAAAAACTTTAGATGACTCAAATGCATAAGAAATGATGAGTTGCAGAAATTTCTTAGGCTAATTTAAAAATGTTTGTTCCAGCCGGAACAGAACGGATTCAACGACTTTGTTCAAAACCTGAGAAACCATGAAGTTACATTGATTTACTTTATCATCTTCCTGAAAACAATAAGGTTACCACCATTCCTCACAAATGGTGCTATCTTTTGAATTTCACTTGATTGGTTTAGTCTGTCATTCTGCAGATGTCGTCCACTACAGGAAAAAGAAAATGTACTAATAAAGAAATGTGTCTCTTTCAACAGCCAATTCAGTAAATCAGTGGAGATCTTGTTATCTCTGGAATCTCGATGTGTGAGTGAAATACTGGCAAAGTAGAATAAATCTCATTTTAATCCATTGCATGTTCAAAAACAGTATCTGATAGATCTCATGATCATATACAACTTGGAACTCGATCCAGTTATGGAATTATCCTAAATAACTTTCAAAACAAAAGAAACAAATATAACTCCATCACCGCCAATGTTCTAAAACCAACCAGTCTAGAAAAGATCCCATCTTCTCTAATTTACCATTCAATTGTGGCAGCACCCATCTCATCTTCCTCCCAACAATCTTTTTATGATTAAAATGCTAGTTTAGTATCCAATAAAAACTCATTTGATTTTAGTAATATAAAAAACAAGAAAAGAAAAATGAAACTTTTATTCAACCATAACTCATCATATGGAAAGAGAGAAACAGGCTTTCTGCAGTTAGGATGATTAATTGCATCCAAGCTTTTGTAATTAGCAAAATTTAATTGTTTATATATGCATGCATCACAGTTCTTAAACTGCACTCTTGCATAATTAGTGCTCAAAATGCATGTATCATGATACATCCATTAAATGATATGACACGAAATTCACATGGCCTCTCATAGTTTGTATCATTGAATTCATCTACATCAGTTGCTAATTTAACACAGTAGTTCAAAGAAGCACTAACGTGAATGCCATCATTTGCTCTCATGTTACAAACACACGGTTTTAAACCATGTATTAGCCAATATGACAGTCAGAAATATTACATAGACGTGGGTAGGTTTCAGACACCTTTTTATTTGAAAATAACTCGCGAAACAACTCTATTGAGGTTCTGAAGATCTCGGACCAAAAAGGCTGGAAACTTTTACAAGGGACAATATCTAAAAACTCAATACAAAATCATCCATAATAATTTCTTTCTTTTTTTTTTTTTTTTTTTTTTTTGCGGAATATACATACTAGTTCCCTTTGCATTATACATATTTTATCTTTCTGGCCTTTATGTTGACATATCATTGTGTCAAAGTCCTTAATTCATGCAAGCTTACACAAGAATTCCTACAAACAGTATGTGTGCATGCATAGTAACTTCCCCAATGGTCTGTACACATTTCTAAATGCTAGTCTACAAAATTAAAAAAATAAAACAATCTTTCTGGCTAAATATAATTCCAACAATTGGGTATGGATCAGAACTACTCATTTTACTGTTTTAATCATCTCACCCATTTTGCAAACCAAATGACAATCTAGGTTCATTCAAACATACCATATATTTTTCACAGAGAAGTAAAGATAAGGTTAAAAAAAAGGAAGGGGAGAGGGGAATATAATGAGCACAATGGTACTCCGCAAATGACATGACACTATTACAATGAAAACTTTGCATAAAATTAACATTTTGGACACTAACATTTCTTGTAATGTCATCTAACATAAGTCACTTCCCAATAAGGAATTAGGGTCCCCAACACTACACTTGAACCACTCATTAAAAATAATGTGCCAAAACACTACACTTAGCATTATTCACTTGCCACTTAGCCATTTAAACACTTTGGGACCCTCCCTTTCATATTGGTCAACCACTCACTTAAAAATTATTATAAAAAACATCCATCCCTATACTAAGTTGGGTCTTTGTGTCACTGACGAGTCCAACAGTGCACCCATCTGTGAAGCTTGGAAAGTACTTCAGGCCAGGAAGGATGTCTCGAAATTTAACCCCTTCAAGACAAGGGTCAAGCGCGCGCACCCACACACACAATGGTGGAGAGGAAAGGTTCCTAACTAAATAAAAAGCCCAACTCATCTCTCCCTTAACTATGGAAACTAGTTTGAAATCAATCCTTTGATTGGATCAAAACCTATCACATCGCTCCATTTAAATCCTCCAAAAATGCTAGCCCTAGATTAGTCTCCCTAGATCCCACACTATCTCCATCTATAACAAATTAATCAAGGGGTGCCGACTTGGAGAGAAAATCTCCATCTCTCAATCACAACTAGGTCAAACGAATTAGAGAAACATTAATGCCCGAGATTTCTAATTGGATTAATGATTAGTAATTAGTTAGTAAGGTTACTAATTAAGTTTAAAATTCGAAATAAAATGAAAACTAAAGAGGAGGGAAAGAAGATGCCACATCACCCTCCACTTGGCACAAGTCCAAGTGGGGCCCTAAACACACACCCTCCACATGGACTTTTCATCATTAGCAATTATTATTTTTTAAAACAATGTGTGAGGACCCACTAAATTAGATTAAAGCATTAATTATAGAATTCTCCAATCCAATTATAATAGCACTTTACTTAGCAACATGTGAATGGATAATAATTCATGAAAATGAATAAAACAAATGAAACGCACGGACAATTAAATAAAATGCATGAAAGCATAATTCAATGGATGTAAACAATAAATTAAATACATGTAATAATAATAATTAGATTTCCAATAAAATAATTACCATGAAATAAAATGAGAAAAAGCACCACAAGCCCAAAATCATCTTACCCTGTTGCTCCAAAGTCCTAACCTTATAAATCCATGCGCCCGGACACTATTGTTAGACCTGAAGATGCTTGCCCAAGTACATGATATATGATGTTTAACAATGTATATTATATGATCTATATAATATTATATAATACTATGAAATGATTTTCCTCTTCCTAATAAAATGCCAAACTAAAGAGATTGAATCTCCTAACCTTTTTGCCTCTATATTTTTTCATGCATTATGAATTTTTTACAAGGGCGGTATTGAAAATTATAATTAATCATACCTAAGTCTCTCGACTCATGTGCAAGCAGCTTTGTTTTTTATCGAAACTACCTTTGTCCCCTCTTTTCTTCCTACCTACAATTACAATTACAAACAAGAGTTGCATTAGAAATAAATAATAGATTTTATTTTAGAAAAAGACATCTAGTAGGAAGGCTAACCATTAATCTCTTGCGATAGGATGATTGTCAATAATGATACAAGGGATGTGTTGGATCTTGTCCCAATCCTCACCGGTGTCTTTCGTACATCGAGTCTTTAATATAGAACAATAAAAAATAACTAGCTCTTTGAGTGCAGAGAGGCGTTGTAGCTCTCTTGGCAAGGACGCCAGCTCAGGGCAATTAAAAATATTTAGAGATTGAAGAGATGTGAGATTCCCGATCCCTTCTGGTAAACTCTTCAAACCACGACACCGATCTAACCGGAGTCCTTCGAGGCTGGTAAGGAAAGATAATTCATGTACCACATGTGCAAACTCATTGCTGTCAACTATTCTCAGAGTCTTAAGGGAACTGAGGTAACGAAGCCCTAGGCCTAAAAAGATTAGTTTGTCGCAAGAGATAATATACAACACTTGAAGAGAGCTCTGGCTTCTTATCTGATCTTCATCGGCAAAAGACGATTGGTTACAATTTTGTTGGTGCATAGACTCAAACGATTTCAGATTTTTGAGGCTTTGCATCATTACTTGGTCAACATTCAAATCTTTGATATCAAGAAAAAACTCCATTGTAGCTAGCATGGGACAATCCGAAATTTCCAATTCGACAAGGCGAGGGAACACCCTCTCGCCCTTCCATTCTAACCTTGACCATTTCTTCAATTTTTTCATTCTCATGATTACAAGTTTTTCTAATGATGGGAATCCTCCCGATACTTCATTGCCGTAGAACTCGTTACCAATGCACTCCACATTCTGCAATCTATCAATTCTAAGGACTTTGAGAAAGGGCAATTCGCCAAGTGGTGGCAAGTGGTTACATCTCCAACACCCTGATAATTTGATTTCAACTAATTCAGTGAGAGTGGTGTCCATCATCCAACTCGGAAAGTTGAGGCCTTCGTAGTGAAATATTCCCAACTTCTTCAGATTTCGATGTGGTTGGAAACCCTGAAGTACCTGCTTTTCAAGCACTTCTATTTCTCTATCTTTTTCCAAAGAAGTACCAAATTCCACATCCCACATTAGATCAAGAGAAGTAAGATTTGGTTTGTCTATGAGAGAATCCCGTGGAACATCATTAGTATCTGTTATATTCTGAAGGAGTTCAATTTTTAGACGTCCTCTAAGATTCAAACCTTGCAACTCTCCTATGCCACTGCATGCAATCTCATTGGTCCTACCCACAATGAAATTGCTTAATTCTTGGAGGCAGCTCAATTGCCCCATCATTGGGGGCATGTGAGTCAATTTATAACAATGAGTTATATCCAAACTTCTAAGGTTGGTCAATTTGCACATCTCTTTGGGTAACTCACAAAGTTCTGTACAATGAAATAGTATCAAAGTTTGTAAATAGCAGAGGCTGGTCAACGATTCAGGTAGCATTTCAATCAAAGTGAAGGAGAGGTTGAGGTACCTTAGATGTTGGAGATTGCCCAGGGAAGTAAGCAACTGCGAATTCTCAACTCCCTGTTTATGTTGCCTCATTAAATCCAATGCTCTCAAACATTTAAAAAGCCCTACATCACAAGGAAATCGGAAGCGGGCTTGTTCTAACATGACACATGTCCGTAGCTTTTGAGCTTTGGGTAAAGAGGCAGCCAGATTTCCCAATCCATTAGAAGAGACATGACGAATCCTTGGAGAAATGTCTTTTGACTTGCCATTGTGTACAACACGATATTCATTTTCCATTACAGATTGTGCTAGATCACGCATGAGGTCGTGCATCCGAAATGTTGTCCTTTCAGGTAGGAGCAGAAACGAGCCAGATTGTGTTCGCTTACGGATATTTACATTGACATCTTGGAAAAAAGACCTCATTACCAACTCATCGAAAATCTCGTTGCCGATGTCTTCCAACTCCATTCCTTGATCGGTAGGAATAAAACCGTGAGCCATCCATAACTTGATTACTAGTTCCTTTTCAATTTCATAGTCTTGAGGAAAGATTGCACAAAAGGCAAAGCATTGCTTCATATGGGGCTTTAAATAGTTATAACTCAACCTCAAAGCAGGCAATATTCCATTCTCAGTTTCTTCAGGTAAGCTCCACATTTCACTATCTCTGACAGACTTCCATCTGCTTTCACTTCTCTTGTCATACAAAAGGCCTCCTAGTGTTGTCACTGCAAGTGGAACGCCCCCGCATTTCGTCACGATCTCTCTTCCAATTGGTACCAAGTTTGGATGCGCTGCTTTTTCTGTTGGATTTCCAAATGCTCTTTGACAGAACAGAGACCAGCAACCATCTTCGGACAGAGGCTTAAAAATGTACGGCTGAATCTCGCTCATGATGGATGCAACTTTTGCACTGCGTGTGGTTACGACAATTCTACTTCCTCTTCCTCCACATAACAACAAATCTCTCAACCTATACCAGTTCTCAGGTTTTTCATTCCAAACATCGTCCAAAACGAGCAAGAATCTCTTCCCACCCAATTCTTCTCGGAGGTGGCTCTGCAATTCCTCTAGATCTGAGAGATTATGACGATCATGAGTTGCACGTTCAAGAATCTTATTTCCAAGCCTTTTAATATCAAAATTATCAGGCTCCAAATTATCAGACACGCAAATCCACATTTTGGGCTGGAAATGGTTTTGCACTGCATCATCATTGAAGACCAACTGAGCGAGTGTGGTTTTGCCAAGGCCTCCCAAGCCCACGATAGGAATAACTGAAACACTCTCATTCTCATTCTCATCATCTTCAACTCCCTCACCCACTTGAGGTCGAGGTGGCAACAACAAAGTCACTATCTCCTCTTTTTCTCTGTCTCTTCCTATTACTTGAGATTTGTGCACGAATGAGTGAGTCTCCCTCAGCTCCTTAAATTCATTCTCGAATTTGGTCACTTTCTCCTTCAGCTGAAATGTATCACACTCTGCTTTAATATCTTCGAGTCTCTGGCTTAGCTCTTTCAGTTTCTCGGCCATTATATTTGGAGAGACAACTGAAGTAAAGGCCGCGCGTACCTTCTTTTCTGCCTCTTCAGTCGTCCGCCGTCTTCCCGCGATCTCATTCTCTTCCAATAAGTCTTCAGCGTCATAAGCAGCATCTTTGAGCTTTTCCAGCAATTTCATCAATTTGGGATCCTTGATGGGGCTTCGCTCTGCTATCACAATGAAATCATGAATGTCCACCAGGGAATCCTTAATCTTCACCAGATGATTTGGAGCACCGAATAAAAGCTCGTAGCCATTTTGCAAGCAGGAAAAGGCCTTATCCAGTGCTACCTGAACTATGTACGAGATAGCCGTGTCTTGTAGCACCTGTAGCACCATGTTCTCTCGTTCGTCTTCCCTCTTTTGTCCCTCTGCAACTTGAATAGATCAAGAGCAAAAGAAGAAGTAAGCACTAAGAGCTAAGAAAGGGGAGGACGGGGCTGGATCTAAATCTGAGTGGCCACTGGTGAAAAGACTTATAAAAGAGTCAACACTAGCCTTACAATAAGGAATAATCGAGGCTTCTTGCTACAGTCCGTCAAAAAACAGAAAGGGTAAAAAATGATAAAGCTACTTAAATCTGTATCACGAACCATTCTGCTATGAGGCTTCCACTCTCGATAAATTCCTGAGGCGATGAATCTAGTGATTGGTAAAACTCAGATATTGAGAATAATTTAAATGATGCATTGTGTTTTATTAGAGTAAAAATCTCAAATAACCTATACATAAGATATAGTAGGCGCACATTTAAACTTTGAATAGTCAGTGAACACCTCAGGCTTGAGAGATGTTCTCATAGGACTATCTCCCCTAATATTTAATTTAGTACCAAATATGGAAATTTAGTCAAACTCACACTGAACAGAGAATCCGTATAGAAAAATCAACTTTTTTTTACCATTTTTTGGGTGGATGCTACCTTCATTTTCTGTGTTGAGGGTCGTCGTCGATGCTGAGTATGCATAAACTCATCTTCTTCCTCTCTTACGCAAACCCAATCCAACAATGGAAAAGACCCTTCATCACTCGAAAAAGTAATAACAGGGCCATGTGGCACATGTGAATGTCATCCGAATCGCTCAACAAAAACCACTCCACCCCCAACAATCAGGGCCATGTGGCACATGTGAATGTCATTTGAATAGCTCAACAAAAACCACTCCGGCCACCCCAACAATCAGCCATGCGCCAAAGGTTACATTAGCCACAAGATTTTAATGGGTGTAGCCGTTGAATTTAATGTGGGATGAGTTAATATATGCTTAACCATCCAATGGCAAGCCAATTATCAAATTTTCACATGATCATGAGCTTGGAGCAATTACCGAGTGACTATACATTTATGTCCCATCCTCTCTCGCCCTCCACTAAGACCTTGACATGCCTTCTTTCAAAGTAAATCTCTAAAAACATACCCTTGGTGGACTAACATCATGATTTCTCCTTGGTTTGGCCACTACTCAAACCATCCTAATCATCAATGAATTGAATTTGCCAAATGAATGCACATCATCTTTATAGTGTCAGAAGACCCTTCAACACTAGATGCATATTTAATGACCCCATGAGAAAATGAGCTGAACAAGCAATGAGCATACATCGACTTCTCCATCATTGGATTGGATTTGGGAAAGAGAGTATAGAGGATGAAGGAAGAAGATGAGTTTATGCTTGCTTAGAGTCGACGACGACCCTCACTATTTATAGCGAGGGTCGCCGTCGACCCTTAACAAAGAAAATGAATATCGATTGTTTTGGTACAAAATGTCACAAGTTCAAATCTTGTCATCCATACCTATCACTTTTCTTATGGACAGTAACGCGGGGTCAATTGAGATCGATTAAAATTGGACACAATCTATTATTTTATGATACTATACATACAAAATGTACTGGGGGTACAAAAAGAATCCTTTTCTTACATCCGTATCTCCCATCGTAATAAAGCGCACTTAGTTTAATTCGGTAGAATGTGGGTCTCCAAAACCCAATGTTGTAGGTTCAAATCCTACAGAGCGTGATTTTGTTCTTTTAATGTTTAGTGACCACCCAAGAAAATAGTAAAAAAAAAATAGTTGGTTTTTCTGTACGGATTCCATGTTTTGTGTGAGTTTGTCTAAAGTCTCATGTTTGGTGCCTTAGCCACATAAAGTAATTTTATTTTATTTTTTTGTAAAATCCTCTTAAAATGTCATATCAAGTTGTCATCTTTAATCAGTTTAAGGGACCACTTTTTTACTGGTTTATCCATATGGAATCCCTGGCTAATGGTGAGGGACTTGAGTGATTGGTTGGGTGTGAGAGTACTTACCTTTAAAAAGAAAGAGAAATGAAAAGTACATTTCTTGAGCCTAGACATTTCCATTTTCATCTATTCAACTTGAGTTTCAAGTATTTACAAAAAAAAAAAAAAATGTTTCAAGTGAAGTAATATAAGCTTGTTACATAAAAAAAGGTCAATGAGTATTTAATATTAGAAATTAATACATAGAGATGCTTGACCTAGAAATTCATACGGGACTAAAACTAGGGGTGGCAAAATCTAGTCCAACTCGCTAACCTGACCTGCATTTGATCGGCACAACCCATCTCATTTTGTAGGTTACCTTGATATGCATGACTATGATGTAAACCCAAGCCAAAAGTGCCTATTTTACTTCTCTCTCTCAACTTGGGCGGTTTCACGGAGCAAACTTGGCCTTCGTTGGAACAGATGTCTAATTTCGACCATTTGATGGCTAACATGAGTCTCATTCAAGTTAGCTCATTTAGAACTTTTTAACATGAATCCAAAAATAAGGAGATACTGTTTCATCCAAACAAGATTTTTCAACTGTGTAAAATCTCATCTTTCTCTCTCTCTCTCTCTCTCTCTTTTTCATTCAAAAGAAGCAATTATGAGGGTGCATTAGGCGGCATAAGATTTTATACAATTGGAATATCTTGACCGGATGAAATGGTATCTCTTTGTTTCAATGAAACAGGAGAGATCTGCACTCACAATAGGAGAGGGATTTACTCTATAATGTAATGCCTAGTAATTCCACAAGATACTATTATGGCAACTCTCTCAGAATCTTCAATTCAGTTTAATTCATTGAGAACTTTCTAATCAATGGGAGAGATTTAATTTGTAATAGTAAACTTACTTTTATTTAATTTGTCGCTATAATCTTGCCCAACTTACGACACAAAGGTTTTAGTGAATTCAATTGGTCTAGTTTTCTTTGAAATTAGGTCTGAAATGAGAAATTGGTCCTTATTGCCTTGTAGATATTGTTGTACTTTACATGACTATCTTTTTAACAAATTAAGTTTCAGGGGTGGCAATTTCTTTTTTTTTTTTTTTTTTTTTTTTTTCGAATGGTTAATTATTCAAGGCCAATTTCTCTAGAAGTAAAGAGAATTTTAAGCCATCTGAATTTTTTTGGAGTCTTTGTTGCTTGCGTAAAGGGATAATTTGAACGAGACTTAAGTTAAAAAATTAAAATTAATATCTAAATTTAATTTTTTAGATTTTCAAGTCTTAGTTTTTTTTTTATTCTTTCTACACAATTTTACAATGAGATTTTGATTATTTTTTAACCTTTTCATTATATTTAGATCTCACATATTTAGATTGTGAGATCTCTTACAGAAATTATTTTGAAGTTGGTAATTAATAAAAGAGAAATTTTACAAAAAAAAAAAAAAAAAAATACTTTGGATGACCAGTAGACCAAAAAGGTTACTTTAGCAAACCTCACACCAAACCAACCTTCTCGCCCAAAATTTTTTTTTTTTTAACCTTTATTCTTTCGACGGTCGACGTCAACCTCGACCCTCGACGTCAACCTCGACCCTCGCTAAAACTAAGGATCGACATCAACCCTCGCTTTGAATCAAATTGTGTCTTGTGTTATGAATTGTGAATTTGAATTTGAATTGCCCTAACCGCAAACTAAGTGGCCATGACTTTTGAATGTGTTTACACTTCATTAATCAGATTGGAAACATCAACTCAACTCAAGATTACCAAGTTGGGTTGGCAGGTCGGTTAAGAATTGCCACCTTCACATCAATCCAATCCATCTTATAGCCTTAAATATCCATAGTCCCTAAAAAATTATCAAGCACAAAGGAGAAATAAGCATACTTGTGTTCAAGACAGATCCAATCTGGTTTTCTTTTAGAGTGCTAGGGTTTTCTTCTCCTTGGAGATCCTACCATTCTTTTTGAAAAGTTCTCTATAAGAGGGTCATAGCATGGAAAAACACAAAGCAAATGAGATCAAAACTGCAAAAATGATTTTCGTAGAGATCAAGTTCTCAAGTTTTCGATTTGAACGCAATCAAGCTCCAAAGGTATAGATTTACAACCTATTTGATTTAATAGATCTTGTTGCATGTCCTTGTTTGTTTTTTCTTGATATGTCTTCTTAATAGATCCTTAATCTTAATACATAAGATTATGGTTTTAAATTTTGGGGTTGAGTTCTTGGCCTTTTGGTGCTTAATCCCTGTTTTAAGTGGGTCAAAAAGTTTTTTGAGACTTATCTAGAAGGCCCACCTACTTCCAACAAGGGTATCAAGGTTACCATTCATACATTTTTTTTTTTCAACAATGTTCATTGTTGGGTTAATAGGTTTTTTTTTTTTTTTTCTAGTTAATTGTGCGAAGAGAAACTTGTATGAATTTCATTTTGAGAGAAAGGATAGAATCTGTTTTTAGATAGGGGAAATTTATGATGACGCTAGACAATAAAATGTGTGTGAATATATATATATATATATATACATATTTTCTTATTAAGGTCTAATTTTTTAGTAGTCTCTTCATATATATATATATATATATATAAAATGTGCGTGAACATTTTTGTGATTAAGGTTTTATTGTTATGAGTATTTAAAGGTCTCAATGATGGGATAACAAATGAATAGAAGATATGGTCTTTAAGCTGGTTTTCTAATGCCCTCCATTTAATTAAATCATCCTAAGTTATCCTGAAATCAACTATTTTTTTCCAAGTTCAAGTTTTTAATAAATGGGCCTTCATCAGATTTTCCATCAATCTATTAATCCAATGGTGAAGAAAATTCAGAATAAAGTAAAATCTTAGGATACCCCATTCAATTAGATGCTATTTTATTGAACTGGTTGAATATCAATAGTGCTTCACAAAACTATTCTAAATATATGCCCCTTATTAAATGGCCCTCAGAAAGTTTTAGTGAAATTAGAGTTAAGCTATTATTTGGTTAATCACCTAAAAAATGTGTGAATAATATTTTAAGAAAAGCTCAACTGTACATTGGTCATCCACATCCAAACGCAGTATTAGTTCTATTGGAGTTATGGTCTTGTCAAATTGGAAATTATTTTATGTGGTTTGGATTTTAGATATGAACTATTACATTGATTGATTTATAAAACTATATTGTTGGGACTAAAGATTACACACTAAATTTAATATAGTTAGTTTTTAAAATCAAGCTACGATGCAAGATGTCATGACTTACGGTGACCGATATCTTGGTTTATTGCCGTTACCAATGGAAGTATAGATTGGGCTGCAGTCACAGAGATTAGAACCAGATTGTTGCAAATCTGTTGATTGTTGATGAAAAGGGACCGATCCCTGATTTGCAGAGATAGGATCATGATCTTTTTCAATGATTAGGAGTTAGGTGGAATTGCGATATTCACCTTTGGATTGAAACATGGCAGATGACATGATCAACTCGATCTGGACTCTTTTCATTTAATCAATGCTGAATATAGATTTTGTCCAAGTGTTACTTTTATGTTTCCATTTGTTAAGAGGAAGACACAGCGGGGATTGTTTCTTGTGATGTAAGACACTTTTTATGGTGTATCTGGAATGGATCAAGATCATTTCTCATTGTTAAAGAAATGTATGTACACACAGGCACTAAGAAGTGTCATAAAGAAAGAGAGGAAGTATATAGCAGAGGCAGAGGCGCTGCCGAGTTCGACGCAGTGAAGAAGAAGATCAGTAGAGGCGCGCTGCCGCAGTTTCCGATCGTCGCCGACAGCATTTGACGGTGATGCTTGCGCCATCGTCAGAGAAGAGCAGCAAGGATCTACTGCGTCCAAGGATCTACTGCGTCCAAGGTTTTGAAGTAGAAACCCAAATCGAAGAAAGAAGACCCAGTTGTTTCTGTTTCAGGGTCAGGTTCAGTTTGGGCCAGGTCTGACCCGCCTATCCCAGCCCAGAAGGCCCAGTGCAATGCGGTCTTATTTATGTAACGGCGCTAGGGGTTTATCTGAGTTTTTGTCAAATTCATCTAAGTTTTGTCATATTGATCTGAGTTTTTTTCAAATTTATCTGAGCTTTAATAAATTTATTTGAGTTTTTGAAAAAATTATCTGAGTTTTTGACAAATTTTATCTGAATCTTTCGCAAATCTATCTGAGTTTTTGGTAAATTTATCTGAGTTTTTGGCAAATTTATCAGAGTTTCTGATAAATTTATCCCCATTTTTGAAAATTTTAACTGAGTTTTTTTTTTAACAAATCTTTTTTTGTATTTTGGCAAATTTATCTAAATTTTTGGAAATCTAATTAGTTTTTTTGTGGTAAAATTTATTTACGTTTTTTGAATCTATTTGTGCTTTAATTTCATGTATCTTTAAAATTATTTGTATTTTTTCAAATTTATTTACATTTTGAAGTAAATTTAACTGAGTTTTGGAAACAATACTCGAGTTTTGGCAAATTTTTTCTGAAATTTGGAAAATGGTTTATCCTTAGTTTTGGCAAATGTATTTGCGTTTTTTTAAAAATTTATATTCACGTTTTTTATTTTCATTTAAGTCTTTTAAAATTATTTATATTTTTTTGAAAATTTATTTGAGTCTATGAAAATTCATTACGTCTTTTTAAATTTATCTGCGCTCTTGAAATTTTTATGTGTCTTCTAAAATTTATTTACAATTTTTTTAGTCTTATTTGGATCGTTTTGAATTTTATTTGATTCTTTTCAAATTTATTTATGTTTTTTAATTTATTTTGATCTTTTAAAATTTAATTTGTGTCTTTTTAAATTTATCTGGCTTCTTTAGGAAATTTATTCCGTTTTTTTTTTTTTTTTTGTATTTATTGCATTTTTTTTGAATTTATTTAGTCTATTGAAAGAAAATTAATTGCGTCTTTTAAAATTATATATGCATTCTTTAATTTATATTTGCGTCTTTTCAAATTTATTTATATTTTTTAATTTTATTTGTATATTTGGTGAAGAAATTTATTAACATCTTTTCAAATTTATTTATATTTTTTGAAATTTATTTAGATCTTTTGAAATTTATTTGTATTTTTAAATTTATCTACATTCTTTTGAAGGTTTAATTGCCTTTTTTGAAATTATTTCTTTTCAAAATTATTTGCGTTTTTGAAATATATTTGTTTTTTTTTTTTTTTTACTTTAATTTGGGAAATCTCATTAATGGAATTTTATTAATCTGCAAATTAAAATGTTGTTTGACCATTATTAATGGCTATCCACTAATCATGGAAATGATTTAAGAAATGGTAACTTGGACATATTAGGTCTTCAACTTGGAAAATGACCTACCACCTATGAAAAATATTGTGGATCTAAGGCCAGAAAGTGACCAGAAAGTTAAATGTTCATGCCCAATATATTGATTGAGTCTAATCATACCTAGGAGTATCAACCGGGGATCACATTGTTTAGCCAAAATTAGTTATTCTCTTTTCGTTGATTTTGAGTGGGAATCGGACTTTCTAGTTTGGTCGATAGATCTGGTTAACATTTTGTAATTAGATTTTGTTGTCATCTCAGTTTGGTACAAAAAAAAAAATTGAAAGATTTTGCCATGATTCTAGCACAGATGTTAAAATAATAATAATAATAATAAACTTAGACTCAATCTTAATGTATCTACTTCACTTGACACAAACTTGAGATAGTAATAAAAAAATAAAACTCAATTTAACTTTCTAGAGGACTTATCCTATGCAACAGGCGCGAATGGAGCTCTCAATAGCCTCGTTGTGGAGCCCACCATGGGGGGATTTGAAAATCTGGTGAGACTACCAGTGTATGGCGATGTGGGCTCACATGATCATCTTAACCCCTTAATCAACAGGCCATAAGTTTCGACGGAAATGATATGGGTGCATAATCAATTTCAACGATTTTGTCCATTCAAATGGATGCAAAGCAGAAGACCTAGTGCCTAGCAGTGCCGGTGGGGTGGGTACATTTTGGATGGACCACCAAGTGGGTCACAAAAAATGGTATGTACTGATAAATCACCCAATATTGTATTACACGTTTCTTCACAACAATTTGTCTTTCTTACCAGAAACTACTGAACTTGTGGGGCCCACTTTAATGTATGACAATCAAGGGTGACAATAGCCGAAAAAAAAAAAAAGTGTTCTTGAGGGAAGTTATCTTATTGACACATGGGCACCATATGCTAGCAAAGGGACATGATCAATGCATCCATGAAAAGCTTTGAAAATTCTTGTGTGTGTGTGTTGCACTATAAATCCCACTGACAACTGTTTACAGGAACACCTTGTGCAACTAATTTTTTGTAGAATGGTCTACAAGACCCTCTCTTATTTCATTAAGACTATGGGCTAATCAACATACCACACTAAACATGATTGGTTTCAAGCAAGGTAAGTTTCCATTTTGACTCCATTCTCATTCCCAATAGAGAGAAATATAGCAGTTGCAGTGACAACACTGCACAAATTTTATTCGGAAAGAAGCTATTGTAGAAGGCCATCTACCTATCATGATTTGTATTTTATCTTCATAGATTTATCCACAATTTGTAATGGATTACATTGGATGTTGATACACTTCGATACTGCGAATTCATTCATTTGATATCCATTACAGGATGTTGTTGGGTATGTGACCTTCATAAAATTGTTTGATTAGAGAAAGTCTAAAATAGTTTGTTCTATAATAGATTATAAGAGAGAGATGATGCAAGGCTTTGTTTTTTTTTTTTTTTCAACTAAATGTTTTTTTTTTTCCTCCTAGAAAATGCAGAGAAATGCCAGAGAATAAGCCCAATATACTTATGTCGCCAAACACTGAGCTTTTTTTTGTATAATCTTATCCGGTATATTATGAAGCCATGTAAAGGCATTACTTAGGCAATGTGGGAATATGGGGCTTTATTTTTACCAACACTCCCCCTCACTGCAGCCCAAACAGAATTCATGAACGGTCCCGCCACTTGGGCTACATCAAGAACGATGGGATCAGATCCGCTTTGATACCATGTAATAAACAATATACCAACCTAAAAGCTTAAGCTTATAAGTGAAAGGCCCAAACAGGTATATATATATATATATATATGAAGCCTTGCCCAAAACATTACTTAAGTAAGTGGCGGATGTGAGGCTTTACTTTTACCAACACTAAAAAGCATGCTTAGGATCTAGACTATGTCACTAGCAGAACAGGGATTACTAACAAACCATGGGAAAGCACAAAATGTGATGGATTTGATGGTGCTGGGGCTTGTTGTGGTGACACATTGTTGCCATGCTGGGATGTATTTAGAGCTAGCATGGACACAGCAGAGAAGCCCCAGCCCCGAGTCTGGTTGATTCAGGATTCAGAAAATCCAACAGGTCAGCCCAACCTAGATAAGGGTTAGGATTCAGGATACCTTTACTGGCGCTTGAGGCCTTGGGCAGTTGGGCATCCCAGGCCTGTTCTTGGACCATATTATATATAGGCTCAGATATATATATGTTATGGGCCTCGGGCTCCAGACCTACTCTTACAGATTCACACAAAGTTGCATAACAAGTCAGCCTGTGCCTAAACAGGCCCATGGCCTTAGTGGATTTCGGCCTGGAAATTTGGCCTGGTAAGCTTTACAATCTGGGCTTTGAGGCAAAGGTACAACACCATTAATCTTCTCATTTTGTAGACAAAAGGGAAAGCTCCAGATAACTGCCGACCTTATTTTTTGGTTTCATTTTTCTCGTTTAGAAAATTTCTGACCTTGAAACTGCATAAACATTACTTCCTCAGACAAAGGTACAGGTGTGACTAATACTAAAATGAGATTTGACCCACTCAGACTAGCCTAACCATGAATCTGGATCCAAACAGGGAAACCCTGTTTGGACCATGTGTCACCCCCTGATTGGTCCAAACAGGGGAGCCGGACTCCCTACTAACGATGGGTGCTTAAAACTGACATTTCTGAGGGCCCAAATCACAGTTGCTATTGTAGAGTAGTTTCTGGGTTTATTGCAATACATCCGAAAAGAAAACAGAAAAAAAAACAAAATGTTTCTAGTATGTTTACAAAAACTGCTGCTTTGACATTCTCAGTGAAATTAGAGAGAAATAGCTAGAACTAGACTGCTGGAGTAATTTGAGCTGGCTTCAGTCTCAGATAAGGACCAGCCCAACACCTTAACCAATCTCATGATCTGGATCATCTAATCTCCTTGGATTACATGCAGTCAGCTAAATTCATCTAAAAAGGACTTGATATTTGATTACTAGAAACTAAAAAAACATAGAAGACTTTGGTTTCTCTTCATTGATTCAATAATAACCCATGTCTTAATACAAAAAACAT